>JAVGVS010000397.1:354019-387023 GCA_032718565.1 Distichodus sexfasciatus | reverse complement strand
TAACCCTAACCTTAAACCCTAACCGTAAGCAGAGCTGTATTTGCCAATATGAATGTGAGATTTCCCGGTCTCCATTCCCAAGAGGTCTCTCAGTTTTGCTCTACAATCAAGTAATTGAGCTGCTTGCCTCCAGATTATGCAAAACTGCTCTATAGTAGGGAAAAAAATGTGTAATTGTTTTTGAGGAGCCAACTTTTTCATGTACTGTTCCAGCAATCAGGGTTGCAGTGTCCCTTTGATAGCTCAGTTGGTAGAGCAAAGGACTGTAGGTGTTAAGGCAGGCATCATTAGGTTGCTGGTTCAAATCCGCCTTGAAGGAAATGGCGAGCTTTTGCTTCTTCTCTTCCTCAATTTCATTGATTGTAATCATTTCAGGTAATGGAAGAAAAGCACAAGCCTTCCCTCATCGAGAATGGAACTTGGGCCGTGGCAGACAGAGCCCCGAATTCTGGCCACTAGACCACCAGGGACTGGTATTGCACACAGCACTAGAAAACACAATTTGTCATAATAAGCTCCCCTTCTACTTCAACGTTACCGAATAGCTGACCAAATCAGCCTCAAGACCTCACCTCTTCTAAGCAAGGTGAGACAGAAACAAAGTTCATCATGCTGTGGTTTGAGATGCAATATGAAGCCATGTTGATCAAAAGCAACAGATATATTTCTTATATGGCACTAGCCACAGGCACCTTATTTCATCTGATATTTTCAAGAATGGCAAGAAAGTTTTAAAAATGTTGATGAGACTGCCTTTTTTCAAAACTTGCTGGCTGAGATCCAGTGGTCTTAGGTTTAAATCCCAAATTAGTCCACAAGTGCCATCTTGTGTCAGCTAACTAAGCATGGCACAGTGCAAAATAGAGCTCCATTGATTTGTTGAGTTGACAAACCAGTAATTTATAGGTGGTGCAAGCTCTTGTCAATTCAAAACAACACTAACCCAACATGAAAATAATTCTCAGCTAAGGGCACAGTATGAGCGCAATAAAGACAATCACTGCTTAAGCTAATTTGCTTGATTCACCTTTGGCTCATTGGTCTAGGGGTATGTTTCTGGCTTTGGGTGCAAGCGGTCCCGGGTTCAAATCCCAGCCGAGCCCTTGGATGATTGTCTGCTTTGGGAGGCGGAGATGAGACAACACTTTGATGTGTGGTGGGGTAGAGAATTAATTTGAAGCTTCTTTGTTTTTACTTTTGGATCCCCTCATGAATTTGTATACACACACTGTTATTTTGTAACCATATATATGGTTATGTAGCCTAAACCTAACGCTAAACCCTAACCCTAACCTTAAACCCTAACCCTAAAGCCTAACCCTAACCCTAACAATAACCCTAACCCTAACCTTAAACCCTAACCGTAAGCAGAGCTGTATTTGCCAATATGAATGTGAGATTTCCCGGTCTCCATTCCCAAGAGGTCTCTCAGTTTTGCTCTACAATCAAGTAATTGAGCTGCTTGCCTCCAGATTATGCAAAACTGCTCTATAGTAGGGGAAAAAAAATGTGTAATTGTCTTTGAGGAGCCAGCTTTTTCATGTACTGTTCCAGCAATCAAGGTTACAGTGTCCCTTTGATAGCTCAGTTGGTAGAGCAAAGGACTGTAGGTGTTAAGGCAGGCATCATTAGGTTGCTGGTTCAAATCCGCCTTGAAGGAAATGGCAAGCTTTTGCTTCTTCTCTTCCTCAATTTCATTGATTGTAATCATTTCAGGTAATGGAAGAAAAGCACAAGCCTTCCCTCATCGAGAATGGAACTTGGGCCGTGGCAGACAGAGCCCCGAATTCTGGCCACTAGACCACCAGGGACTGGTATTGCACACAGCACTAGAAAACACAATTTGTCATAATAAGCTCCCCTTCTACTTCAACGTTACCGAATAGCTGACCAAATCAGCCTCAAGACCTCACCTCTTCTAAGCAAGGTGAGACAGAAACAAAGTTCATCATGCTGTGGTTTGAGATGCAATATGAAGCCATGTTGATCAAAAGCAACATGGCACTTATATGGCACTAGCCACGGGCACCTTATTTCATCTGATATTTTCAAGAATGGCATGAAAGTTTTAAAAATGTTGATGAGACTGCCTTTTTTCAAAACTTGCTGGCTGAGATCCAGTGGTCTTAGGTTTAAATCCCAAATTAGTCCACAAGTGCCATCTTGTGTCAGCTCACTAAGCGTGGCACAGTGCAAAATAGAGCTCCATTGATTTGTTGAGCTGACAAACTTTGTAGGTGGTGCAAGCTCTTGTCAATTCAAAACAACACTAACCCAACATGAAAAAAATTCTCAGCTAAGGGCACAGTATGAGCGCAATAAAGACAATCACTGCTGAATCTAAGTAGCCTGACTTCCATGTGGCTTGTTGGTTTGGGGGAATGTTGTGTGGGTTAGAGAATTAATTTGAAGATTCTCTGTTGTTACTGTTGGATCCCCTCTTGAATTTCTGTACACATACTGTTATTATGTATCCATAACTGGAAAAATGTAGAACAATGATCCAACAACTCTCTCAAATGTCCTGTTGAAAGCAAAAGATGTATTTGGCCCTTTAGTCCACAGGTGTATTTGCCAATATGAATGTGAGAGGTCCCGGGCCCGTTTTCGGTTTTGCTCTACAATCAAGTAGATCAATTTCAGGTATTATAATCAATTCAGGTAATGGAACAAAAGCACAAGCTTCCCTGACCGGGAATCGAACCTGAGCCACTAGACTACCAGGGACTGGTATTGTAAAAAGCACTAGAAAATACAATTTGTCATAAAAAGCTACCCTTCTACTTCAATGTTACCGAATAGCTGACCAAATCAGCCTCAAGACCTCACCTCAGCAAGGTAAGACAGAAACAAAGTTGCGGTGGTTTGAGATGCAATATGAAGTCATGTTGATTTAAAAAAACATATGTTTCTTAAATAGGGTTAGGTTTACGGTTAGGATCAAGATCTGTGCCCTTAGGTTTGTGGTTAGGGCTAGCTAACCCTAACCCTAAGGGCACAGGATGAGCGCAATAAAGACAATCACTGCCGAACTTAAGGAGCTTGCTTTCCATGTGGCTCGTTGGTCTAGGGGTATGATTCTTGTTTAGAGTGCGAGAGGACTTGGGTTCAATTCCTGGATGAGCTCTTGAGTGATTCTCTGCTTTGAAAGACAAAGTTGAGACAACGCTTTCAAGTATGATGTGCTTGGTTAGAGGGTTAATTTAAAGCTTCTTTGTTTTTACTGTTGAATCCCCTCATGAATTTGTATACACACACTGTTATTTTGTAACCATATGTATGGTTATGTAACCTAACCCTAACCCAGGGGTCGGCAACCTGCGGCTCCAGAGCCGCACGCGGCTCTTCAGCCTCCTTGTCGAGGCTCCCTTTGGCCTTGACAAAAAAACACGAACATAAATAAAGGGTATTTCTTAATTCATTTTTATTCAAACATTATTATTATTTTATTTTGTTGCGCAGTTATCTTGGAGTTTGAGTTGATACTATCTAATTTTAAAAAAGCTCTTTTTAATTTATAATTTTTCAACAAAAATATACATCACATCAACATCACCAGCTCTCGCCTTTACCTGCTGACAGCTTTTGGAGTGTGCGAACCCTGCAATAGCCTAACCATGAAAAAATCCCAAAAAAGAAAATTTCGGAAGAAAACAGAGAGTTTAATCCAGCGTGGACATACTTATATGCATTCACCAGCAATGACGCTGGCTTACTTGTGTGCTTGATATGTGGCGAGAAAATATCGAACAACAAAAAATGTAATGTTGAAACACATTTTCAAACAAGCACTTAGCATTCGCTGAAAAATACCCAACCGAACATAAGCTTAAGAGAGCAAACTATCTTTTAAGACGTGGATCAGCTCTCCACAGTCAAATAGCACTGCTAGTTTTGTGGCAGCTCTGGAGATCGTAAAGAGGGGGAAGCCGTTCACAGACGGAGAATATATGAAAGAATCGTTCATAAAAATATCAGAGCATGTATTCTCCGACTCCAACAAATGGGAAATTGTTCAGAAAATTAGAGAAACGCCTCTCTCCGCAAAGAACGTCACAGACAGGACCATTACAATGGCAGAAAACATCAGCAGTAAGCAAATTGATAACATCAATTCAGCTCAAGCATTTTCAATTGCCTGTGATGAGTCAAGTGATGTAAACGATGTTGAGCAGACAGCACTATTATGCAGATATGTCAACTCTGATGGGCCGCAGGAAGAACTGATTGAACTCATACCGCTGAAGGGCCAAACACGAGGGCAGGACATTTGTGAGTTGTCTAGAAGTGAAAGGAATAAAGACCACTCACCTGGTGGCAGTGTCTACTGATGGGGCACCCAGTATGAGAGGAGCACAGAAGGGCTTTGTGAATTTACTTCAAAAGTCACTGGATCGAGAGCTGATGATGTTTCACTGCATCCTTCACCAAGAAGCGCTGTGTGCACAAACATTCCTCCCTGAATGTGTGGAAGTGATGAACCTCCTTATCAAGATGAACAAAATAATTGCAAATGAGTTAAGCCACTGACAGTTTTGTTCATTGTTAGTAGAAGTTGACAACGCATATTCGGATCTCCTGCTGCACAACAAAGTCCAGTGGGTGTCCAGGGGCGAGGTGCTGAAACGCTTCGCTACCTGTCTGGAGCATGTGAAAACCTTATTGGAAAGCAAAGACCTCAGCTATCCTGAACTGGAAGACCTCAATTGGCTGGGTAAGTTTTACTTCATGGTGGACATGACAAGTCACTTGAACACGCTGAATAAAAATCTCCAAGGAAAGGGAAGCACGGCCCTGCAGATGCTAGAGGATGTTTTGGCATTTGAGCACAAGATGACAGTGTTCGCAAGAGATGCACAAAAAGGTACGCTTTCTCACTTCCCCTCCCTAAGAGAGTTCAAAGAAGCGAACAATCAAATAAATTATGATTATTTCCACTGTGCCATCATTGCAATGCAAGCTGCATTTGGAGAAAGATTCAGTGATTTCAGAAAGGAGAAACCTACTCTGTCTTTCCCTGTCACACCGCTGGACATCGACCAATCCCTGCTGAACACAGTTGCATTCACCGGAGTAAGTATGCCTGATCTAGAAATTGAACTGGCCGACATAGCGGATAAAGATTTGTGGGTAAATAAGTTCAAATCACTGACGGCGGATCTTGAAGAAGTCACCCGTCAATAGGCTATACTCACTAAAGAGCACAAATGGAGTGATATGGAAAAACTCCCCCACCCCGACAAACTTGTTTTTGAAATTTGGAGTGCCATTCCTGACACCTATATTAACATGAAAAAGTATGCATTTGAAGTCTTGTCCATCTTTGGCTCAACATACTTTCTCAAGCATGAACTTCATAAAGTCCAAACACCGCTCCCGCCTCACAGATGAGAGCCTACAGTCCTGTATGAAGATCAAAGTCACATCTTACAGCCCCGACATAGGGAAGATCTGCAGCGAACTTCAGACACAGAATTCACATTAAACAGGTAAGAACAATAGCATTTAATAAGCTATTATTTTTCCAAAAAAAAAAACATTTATTTCAGACTCCGAGCTGATGTAGATTTTTTGTATGTTCAGGTGCTTCAGTTGATTCCTGGCTGAGCAAAAAACCAGAAGAGGACGAGAGAACACTGACATGGACTTGTCAAAGATGCTCCTAATTTTATGTTTCTTTTTAAAGCTGCTAAGCTGCAGCTAAATGTTTTATTTATATTAAAGTGGGCTAGTTTTTTTTTAACTTTTACACAAATATAGGAAGGACTTAAATAGGCCTACAGTTCACAGTTTAATTTATTTCAAAGTAGGCCTACAAATGCACACTGCACTTCAGTGGTTGTAACAGGTAAAATAAAAAAAGATGAAAACTTTTGAAAGTTTACAAGCTCTGTCATTTTTTGCGGCTCCCGACTATTTTTTTTTGCAGAAGAGGGGGCAAAATGGCTCTTTTGATAATAATGGTTGCAGACCCCTGGGTTAGAGCTTAATAAGTAATCAATAGTTTCTATGTGACTCTACAAAACCAAGTCATACTGTGTAAATTAAAAATGTAAACCATGTTTGTTTTGTTTTTTCAGTGTGCTATTTTCAAAGCCAAATAAGAGACCAGTACACATCCAACTGGTTTCATAATGAAGGGTCGCATATTAATATAGTTACTGATTCATCATAAACATGTTGGTAAAAGTGGAAAAGGTGATGGTGATGAAAGTGTAAAAATGCTTTTTTCTCTTCAAGGATGACTTGGATGAGACTGCACAAGCATGGTCTTCACACATTATCAGACCATCAAAGAACACTAATATGTCTAGTGGCAGGCCCAGCATCATGTATGCATTACCTGAGCTTTATGGAACCAGAGACTATCTCTCACCTGTTAATGATAATGATCTTCATCTGTGCAGAATTGCATGCACCTTTCGGCAAAGCATTCCATGTGACAAAGACACGTATGATGTGTAACATGATCATGGCCGAATCACGCCTGTTATTTCCAAGAGACCCATATGAAGCAGTGCACTTATACATACATTTGAGAAATGCTAATTTTGCTTATATGTATTGATCTATGTTTAACTATAAGAGATGTAACATCTTACAGATACTTTCACATACCGAGGAAACAGGTGTTGTCTTGATCGCACCACTGAAAACGTTGTGTGTCACTATTAAGCGTCCGTGTGGAGCATCCTCGACCATTTTTTGTAATAGAATTCTTCGAGTTATTGGAACAATAATTTCAGCTCTACTTTACCGCAGTGCCACTTCCCATGCATAACGAATTAAGCATGCACGCATTTACAGATCGGCTCCATAGAACGGCCCAATGTCACCAATACCCGATCCAGCTGTTTGAGCCATTATCGGACCGACACCAATCCACATATCGGATCGGTTACATCCAGTGTTGTATAGTAACAAAGTAATAATACTTCACTACTGTACTCAAGTATGTTTTGGGAGTATCTGTACTGTAGTATCTGTAGTTTTTTTTTTTTTTGTCAACTTTCACTTTTACTTCACTACATTTCCTAATTTAATTGCATACTTTTACTCCGATACATTTTCAGCGCGGAGAGTCGTTACTCGTTACAAAAATCAAATTACTGAAATTATCAAACTTTTCCACAATATTCAAATTTTTTGAGGCCTACCTGTAGTTGCCTTTACAGTCCTGGCTGAGAGTTGTGTCGTCACATGAAGTAAGTGACTGTTATATTTGTTCCTTGCAGGAGGCTTGAAGAAAAACGCCATGACCAGCCAAATCACCCGTAAAGATGCTGAGAAGCTGTCTCCAAGTGGCTCATTGGTGCTAGGGACCTGGGGGATAATAGACAGGCCCGACAGGTAACCCCTCAACAAGGACTTCAGGCTTCAGGCTCATTTGCGGTGGAAAATAACTAATTCTGTCTGTGACAGTGAGGGAGCACTGAGCAAAAGCATGTTTTCTGAATTTTATTTAAATAAAAACAAAAAGGTAATTAATTGTATTACTGGTCTCTTTGTTATTGTAGCTTGTTTAAAGAACTGTATGGGCTGACTGTAAAATAAGCCAGAAAAAAAAATTTGTTAGCCCATAATAATAATGGTTATTACCCTTATGGGTACAATCAGGGACCCTTAATCAGCCCACATGGAACACTGAAGCTGGGACCAAGATGGGTATGTTGCCCAGTTTGGGCCCACCTGTGACCCAGTGTCATGCTGTATGCAATCCACATGGGCATTTGTCATAGGGCCACCATGGAACCCGCGGACAATCCCAGATGGGGCCCAATTTTCAGACCACTGTGAACCAACATGGGCCCCACCTAAAAATGCTGGCTGGGAAACTAGAGAATTCAGTTTAAAAATTACTGTTAGCTTCTCAACATACAACCAAACTTCACTGGCTAATCATATAGTCGGTCCCTTACATTAAAAATGTATTTGAATTCAAATGAGGATTTACCACAATATGTGACTTACTTTAGGGATTTTCTTTTGAATAATCTTTTCACTGTCACAGTCCGTCGCATGATCCAAACGTCCAGGGCCGGCCCTAACAGATTTGGAGCCCTAGGCAAGATTTTAGGTGGCGTCCCCTTGCATCGCAGTAAATTCCACTGCTAGTGTACATATACTCACAAGAAACTGAATGGCTTTGTCTTAGACATTCTTTTATTTAAATAAACCAATAGCACATTCAAAATACTTAGAAAGAAATACAAAAAATATAACCCGAATATATGAAATACTATATAAATTGCTAACATAAAGTATTAGATTTAAATATTCCCAAAATAAAAAGTGACATAAATTATAAATACAATATAAATAAGGCAATGCACAAAAAATTACAAGGATTTAAATAAAAAAAAAAATAACAAAAAGCTGATCTTACAAAGACCTCATAGGAAAGTTACGTATCATTATTATTATTACTACTACTACTTAATAGGCTTTGCTAAGCAGGTAAATTCATGCGGGCTTGTTCTTTTCATATTAAGACACATTAATACCAACTAGTTTTAAGAATAGTGGAATGTTACACTTTTTTTCTTCCTCTGTTTTGGCGCCCCCTGGATGGATGCCGCCCTTAGCATTTGCCTATATTGCCAAGTTCTTTTCATAGTACATTAAACTAATTTATGAGTTTTACTCATAAACTAGTTCATGAGTCTATTTTTTGTGTTTTTGTAATAGTCAAGTTTGCCCCATTTTTCACGTTTTATTAACCTGTTTTACAGAGCCATGTTCTTAGATATTTTGTGTATGAGTGTTCAAATGCCTTATTAGTTTGTTAAAATTACAAAGTGAAGCATTGCATGTGATTCATTACAAAAAAGTAATTTTATCTAGCAAAATTTAATTGTAAATCAATAATTTGTTGTGAAGCATTTCAATGTTGTTTACAATAAAATAAAAATAAACTTTACTGATATTAATTGTGTAGCCTTTTATGTTATCATTGGACCTGTTATGACCCAAATAATTAAGAACCACATCTGAGCGGTCACTGGGCTATTATGGCCCAAATCAGGAAAACTCATGTGTGGGCCATCAATGGGCTCACATCAGGAAGAACTATGTCCGAGCCATCAATGGGCCTGTTATGGCCCAATTCAGGGTAAACCATGTCTGGGCTGTCACTGGGCCTGCTATGGCCCAATTCAGGGTAAACCATGTCTGGGCCGTCATTCTTTGCGGTATCTGGGCCAGAGAAAGATGGATTGTGTAGGCCAGGTCTGGCCCAACAGAATTTTGCTAACTGGGAACTCTTCCTCTGCCTCTTCCAGAATCCACCGTCCATTTCATCCTTTCTCATGTCTTTCTCAGCCCATAGGCAACAAACTAGGATTGTGCCTTCTGCTCCTGCCACCTCTATCATGGTCGCAGTATGCATGGCCTTTCTCTGCCTCTTCGCTTTCGGGTCTTTCCAACTAGAACTTCTCAGGAAGTACATCTGATCTCCTTGTTGATCATCTTCTTCATCTGACAATTTCAAGCTCTGCCTCTCTGGGATAGAGGATCTGCAAGTGGCACCGGCTGGGGTTGCTGTTGTTCTTGTCCCGGTGGGTGATGACGGCAAACTGTCTCAGCCATCAAAGAAAATTGTGCAGGATTAGTAGGACTATAATCATTTTGTGTTCATGTCCTATATGGGGGACATGCCAAAGGAGATGGCTGGAGTCTGTTTTTCAGTCAGTTTATCATTGTCAGGTTTCAGTGCTGTCATAGTTTTTAATGTCTGTTTTCTGTCTCTTTTTTCTGCTTCCACTAATCATGCCTTAAGGGCAATTTCCTCTGCTTCCTCTCTATTTAAATCATGTTTTTTTTTTGTTTGTTTTTTTACCTTTTTAGAACTTATGAAATTCTTTCTTTCCTTATCTAACTTTTCATGGAGCTTGACGTTCAGCTCTGAGAGGTATATTTCTTAGAATTAATTTAAGAAACAAGGGCCAGGTTTGAAGCACTTACTGTCAATGAAAATTAATGCTGTACTAAGTGGAGGGCCTTATCATAAGTGCTCTAAAAGAAGTGCATGAGGGCAAGTGACCTAATGTAGAGTCATAATAGATTAGATTATATAAAACTATACTGTTATTATAAAAATACATGCCACAATTCTTATTTAATGCAAGCCTTGTACTATGTGAGAAGCATTAAAAGTAGGTAATGAGGAAATCGATGGTTAAAATATACTGTATATTTTAAAAAATACTATAAATTAAAGGACAACGATTATTTTTAAAAAATTAGACTTGTAATCATAGGTAGTAACGCGCTACATTTACTCCGTTACATTTACTTGAGTAACTTTTTGGATGAACTGTACTTGTAAGAGTAGTTTTTATACAACATCTTTCTCTTTCGGCTTTTCCCTTCAGGGGTCGCCACAGTGAATCATCTGTCTCCATTTAGCCCTATCTTCTGCATCCTTACCCTCACACCAACTAACTTCATATCCTCTTTCACCGCATCCATAAATCTCCTTTTTGGTCTTCCTCTCAGCCTCCTGCCTGGTGGCTCCAACCTCAGCATCCTTCTACCTATGTAATCATTGTCTCTCCTCTGGACATGTCCAAACCATCTCAGTCTGGCCTCTCTGACTTTTTCTCCAAAACATCTAACATGAGCTGTCCCTCTGATGAACTCATTCCTGATCCTATCCTTCCTCGTCACTCCCAAAGAGAACCTCAACATCTTGAGCTCTGCAACCTCCAGTTCTGCCTCCTGTCTTTCCCTCATTGGCACTGTCTCCAAACCATACAACATTGCTGGTCTCACTACTGTCGTGTACACCTTTCCTTTCATTCTTGCTGAAACCCTTTTATCACACATCACACCTGACACTTTTCTCCAACCATTCCAACCTGCTCACACCCACTTCTTCACCTCTTTTCTACTCTCTCCGTTGCTTTGGACCATAGACTCTAAGTACTTAAAGTCCTTTACCTTCTTTACTTCTACTCCCTGTAACATCACCGTTCCACTTGTGCCCCTCTCATTTACACACGTATTCTGTCTTGCTGCGACTAATCTTCATTCTTCTCTTTTCTAGTACATATCTCCACCTCTCTAGCCATGGAGACTCCCATCTAACATCATCTGTCAGCCTGTCCATCACCAAAGCAAACAAGAAGGGGCTTAGAGACGATCCTTGATGCAGTCCCACCTCCACCTTGAACTCCTCTGTCACTCCTACAGCACACCTCACTGCTGTCTCACAGCTCTCATACATGTTCTGCACCACTCTAACATACTTCTCTGCCACTCCAGACCTCCTCACGCAATACCACAGCTCCTCTCTCGGCACCCTGTCATATGCTTTCTCTAAATCTACAAAGACACAATGCAGCTCCCTCTGACCTTCTCTGTACTTCTCCATCAGCATCCTTAAAGCAAAAATAGCATCTGTAGTACTCTTTCTTGGCATGAAACTGTACTGCTGCTCACAAATGCTCACTTCTGACCTAAGCCTAGCTTCCATGACTCTTTCCCAAAGCTTCATTGCATGACTCATTAGCTTTATTCCTCTGTAGTTTCCACAATTTTGTACATCTCCCTTGTTCTTAAAGATCGGCACCAGAACACTTTTCCTCCATTCCTCAGGCATCTTCTCACTCATCAAGATCTTGTTAAACAACCTAGTCAAAAACTCTACTGCCACCTCTCCTAGACACTTCCATACCTCCACAGGTATGTCATCAGAGCCAACTGCCTTTCCCCTCTTCATCCTCTTCAAAGCCTTCCTCACTTCACCCTTACTAATCTCTGCTACTTCCTGATCCACAACAGTCACCTCTTCTACTCTACATTCTCTCTCATTTTCCTCATTCATCAGCTCTTCAAAGTACTCTTTCCATCTTCCCATCACACAATTGGCACCTGTCAGTACATTTCCATCCCTATCCTTAATCACCCTAACCTGCTACACATCCTTCCCATCTCTATCTCTCTGCCTCGCCAACCTGTACAGCTCATTCTCTCCCTCCTTACTGTCCATCCTAGCATACAGGTCATCATACGCCACCTCTGCCTTCACCACACGCTGCATCTCCCTGTACTCCTGTCTACTCTCCTCACTCCTCTCAGTGTCCCACTTCTTCTTCACTAACTTCTTTCTCTGTATATGCTCCTGGACTTTTTCGTTCCATCCCCATTCTCCTTATCTACTTTACTCCTTCCAGATGACACACCAAGTACCCTCCTCTCCCTCTCCCTAATCACATTAGCTGTATCTGTCCAATCATCTGGGAGCACCTCCTGGCCACCAAGAGCCTGTCTCAACTCCTCCCTGAAAACCTCACAACACTCTTCTTTTTTCAGCTTCCACCACCTGGTCCTCTGCTCCACCTTTGTTCTCTTCATCTTCCTCACCATCAGTTTCATCCTACAGACCACCATCCTATGTTGTCTCGCTACACTCTTGCCTACCACTACCTTGCAGTCACTAATCTCTTTCAAATTACAACATCTACATAAGATATAGTCCACCTGTGTGCTCCTCCCTCCACTCTTATAAGTCAGCCTATGTTCCTGCCTCTTCTGGAAGAAAGTATTCACAACAGCCATTTCCATCCTTTTCGCAAATCTACCACCATCTGTCCCTCTTTGTTCCTATCCTGGATACCAAACCTGCCCATCACTTCCTCATCACCTCTGTTCCCTTCACCAACATGTCCGTTAAAGTCTGCACCAATTACCACTCTCTCAACTCTGGGGATACGCTTCATCAAATCATCTAGCTCACTTCAGAAATTCTGCTTCTCTTCTAGCTCACGTCCTACCTGTGGTGCATAATCACTAACACCATTGATCATTATTCCTTCCAGGCTTCTTGCAGGTTTCAGTAAGTTAAACCTATTTTAGACCTCGGGTTGAAACCTGAAATCACCCCAATTCTATCCTCACTCCACTGGCTACCAGTTAAATTTCGTGTTGACTATAAAATACTCCTCTTGGCTTAAAAAGCTCTAAATGGTCTTGCACCGCAGTATGTGAGTGACCTCATTTGCAACTACAATCCGACGCGTACGCTTTGATCGCAAGACACAGATCTTTTAGTAATACCTAGAATAAAGAATGTTACCATGGGGGGAAGAGCTTTTGCTCATAAAGAACCACAACTGTGGAATAAACTTCCTACTAGTGTTTGGAGCTCAGAAACAATCTCTGCTTTTAAGTCAAGGCTTAAGACTTATCTGTTTAGTCAGTCTTTTGGATATTAAAGTCCCTTTTTCTTAGTTAAAGGCGAGATCTGGGGGTTCATGGTCATTTGAGATTAAAGATGAAAGGGGGATTGGTGCAGGCATCCTACTACTCTTGCTGATCGCTCAAGTTTGCAGACGGTGGTTTGGTGTGATGCCGAGACCCCTGGAAGCCCTCATGTCTGTGTTACCTTCCAGCTCTCCCTTCTTAGCTAGGCTGCCATAGTTACTCTAGCATTGCCGGAGGTTAGGTTAGGGCACTTAACTTTCTTCTCTCTCTTCTTCTTTTTCCGAGCTGTTCCCAAGCTGATCCTGAGATGACGCTTGGCTGACCGAATCCTCACCGGGACTCTATGGAGTTGCCCCGAGCTGACACTGACCATCTCGACCCTACCAAGCTGATGCTGACAAACTGAACTCACCAGGAGTCCCTGGAGACGTCCTGAGCTGACGCTTGACTTCGTCAACCCTCCCGAGCTGATCCTGACCCACTGAACCCGCACCAGGACTCCATGGGGACATCATCATGAAACCAAGTGGGATTGGACCCTATGGATGTCTACTGACTTAGCAGCACAATACTGAACTAATTTCAGCTTAATGTTGCTGAGAGGGTCCTGCAAGTGGCTCAGCAACAACCCGGGATTTGAAATATCCCTTGGACTTTTTTTTTGTATCTTTGCTTCTTTAAATAACTAACAAGGAGAACACGATGCTGTGAGATCTCACGAGAGCTGTGTGTAAGCTAACATGGCGGCTTTCTCTTGAACAAAAACAAAGTTAAAGCTTCATTTGCCAGCTTAACCAAGCCCAAAAACAACATTTATAGTAACTATATCGGTGAGTTACATTTATTCATCCCATCCTGGAAGAAGAAACCATGGAAGAGCTACAGATTTACATAGACGAGTGGTACGAATGCATCATGAAAAAAAAAACAAGCGGCTCCATCTTCAAAAAGGACGTGCTCCGAAGGTCTTTCAAGCAGCCCCACTTCACCAGAGAAAGAACATAGGGACATATTAGAATCTATTAATAGCATACTCACCAGCCTTGACACTCGTCTAGCACTGATCGAAATCCTTCACAAGGAATTTCAAGGGCTGCGCAAATCTCTGGAGTTCAGCCAGCAACAGGTGGAATCACTTGCGGCGGAGAACAATATGCTCAGAGAGACCGTCAAATCACTAACCGAAGATATGATGGAACTCTCCGAGGAAAATAAACGCATGAAGGAATCCATATTAGATATACAAGCGCGTAGTACGCGGGACAACCTTGTGTTCTCCGGAATTCCAGAGTGCGGTGAAGAAGACGCCGAAGTCACGGTCCGGAACTTTATTTAGCATCAGCTGAAAATGCCACTAGACACTTTAAAAAACATTGCTTTTCATCGAGTTCATTGCATCGGAGGAAGAAGTAGAGACGGTCAACGTCCGAGACCCATAGTGGCAAAGTTCGAACATTATAAGCAAAAAGAGCAAGTGAAAAGTCAAGGCAGAGAACTTAAAGGAATGGACTTTAGCGTCAATGACCAATTTCCTAAGGAGATCCTGTTTCCCATTAGGAAAAAATTCATCACAGAGTGATCCCAAGCAGTAATCACAGTAGATAGACTCTACGTGAATGGCGAATTGTTCCGCGACAAAAAAATCACTCCTTGGCTCTACTATATCACTTCTTCTAAGTAAAGTACTCCTCCGACCAAGGTAACAAGTTCATTATCCCTAAAATAAAGGTCTGGGCATTTAATATGGGCTACTTGCACACGCATATGGTTTATTTGCATGTTAGTAATGACGGGTCACAAATTACCCCTAATAACCCTCAACCCCTGTGTTTAACTTGTTTAATGTTTTATTGTTGTCTTTTTTTCCGTTGTTGTTACTGTAATGCATTGCTACTGACACACGCTAACACACGACGAAGGCACCATCATTCTCATGTACATATATGCATACTCACACACGCACGCAACTCCTCAGTTAAAGCTCATACACGCAGGCATCCACACACTAGCATGCAACACACATTCCCACACACGCTTACACATCGTCAACTCAACTTCATATGCATAGGCACTTACATATTTAGATTAGTATGAACTCACTATGCTTTGCCACTTGGAATGTGAGGGGTATTAGCTCTCATGCAAAAAGACAAAAAGTTTTTGATTACTTAAAAACATTGTGGGCAGATATCGTCTTACTGCAGGAAACTCAGGGCAGGGCAGTATACACTAAAGCAGCGTTTCCCAATCCCGGTCCTCACGGAACATCGCTCTGCGCAGATTTGGTATTTCCTGCACCGCCGCACGCCGATCCTACGGTGCTAATTAGATAATTAGTAGCATCAGCTGTGCTGTGGATCGGGAAACTCGAATAGCGGTGTTCCGCGAGGACTGGGGTTGGGAAACGCTGCACTAAACTAACCACAATTTTCCCATGTACAGTCGTGGCCAAAAGTTTTGAGTATGACACAAATATTAGTTTTCACAAAGTTTGCTGCTAAACTGCTTTTAGATCTTTGTTTCAGTTGTTTCTGTGATGTACTGAAATATAATTACAAGCACTTCATACATTTCAAAGGCTTTTATCGACAATTACATGACATTTATGCAAAGAGTCAGTATTTGCAGTGTTGGCCCTTCTTTTTCAGGACCTCTGCAATTCGACTGGGCATGCTCTCAATCAACTTCTGGGCCAAATCCTGACTGATAGCAACCCATTCTTTCATAATCACTTCTTGGAGTTTGTCAGAATTAGTGGGTTTTTGTTTGTCCACCCGCCTCTTGAGGATTGACCACAAGTTCTCAATGGGATTAAGATCTGGGGAGTTTCCAGGCCATGGACCCAAAATTTCAACATTTTGGTCCCCGAGCCACTTAGTTATCACTTTTGCCTTATGGCACAGTGCTCCATCGTGCTGGAAAATGCATTGTTCTTCACCAAACTGTTGTTGGACTGTTGGAAGAAGTTGCTGTTGGAGGGTGTTTTGGTACCATTCTTTATTCATGGCTGTGTTTTTGGGCAAAATTGTGAGTGAGCCCACTCCCTTGGATGAGAAGCAACCCCACACATGAATGGTCTCAGGATGCTTTACTGTTGGCATGACACAGGACTGATGGTAGCGCTCACCTTTTCTTCTCCGGACAAGCCTTTTTCCAGATGCCCTAAACAATCGGAAAGAGGCTTCATCTGAGAATATGACTTTGCCCCAGTCCTCAGCAGTCCATTCGCCATACTTTTTGCAGAAGATCAATCTGTCCCTGATGGTTTTTTTTGGATAGAAGTGGCTTCTTTGCTGCCCTTCTTGACACCAGGCCATCTTCCAAAAGTCTTCGCCTCACTGTGCGTGCAGATGCGCTCACACCTGCCTGCTGCCATTCCTGAGCAAGCTCTGCACTCTGGCACTCCGATTCCGCAGCTGAATCCTCTTTAGGAGACGATCCTGGCGCTTGCTGGACTTTCTTGGACGCCCTGAAGTGGCTCAGCACGACTGTATACCTAGCTAACTATAATTCTAAGCAAAGAGGTGTAGCAATTTTAATTAGCAAGAAAATACATTTTACTTGTAAGGAAACTATAATAGACCCATAAGGAAGATTCATAATTATCAGAATATCAGTATACAACAAAGAGATACGTATTGCCAGCATATATGGTCCAAATAGTGATGACCCACATTTCTTCCACCAACTCTTTGCTGAAATATCATCACATACAGACACAGAACTTGTAGTGGGTGGGGACTTTAACATAGGACTTAATCCAGAATCTGACTGATGTAGTAAGGCTGCTAATATTCGCTCTTGCCAGTCATCTGAAATAATAAAACAGTATATGAATGATTTTGGCCTATTTGATGTCTGGCGTTCTTGCCACACAAAGCGTAGAGAATATACTTTCTTCTCGCCACTTCACAACTCTTACTCACGTTTAGATTTTTTTCTCATTAGCAACTCAATCTTGAAAGACATATGCGACACACAAATTCACCCTATCACAATAAGTGATCACGCTCCAGTCACTATGATCATCACTGATAAGATTAGTGCCCCACATATTAGAAGGTGGAGATTAAATACATCATTACTCTCTGATGCAGAGTTTCTAAAAGTTTGTAAAAAAGACTGGAAAACATTTATTGAAACAAACGACCTGCCTGGTATCTTGGCATGTATACTCTGGGAGACTGCAAAAGCTGTAATGCGAGGTAGAATAATCTCATATTCAGCGCACAAAAAGAAGAAGGAAAAAGTACTCGAGGCAGAATTAGAACATAAAATTAAATCCCTAGAAGCATCGCATGTTGCCACCCAAGAGGAACATCTTTTGAGCGAGTTGAGGAAATGTAAAATGACACTGTTTGCACATACACTGAACATTGTACACATAAATAGGTTGAATATAGTATCTGTCATATTATAACCTTTCTACCTCTTGTACATCCAGTGTAAAATGTCAATTTCCACTTGTTTAAATGTTTGCATATTTGCACATATACTGAACATTGTATGTGAAAATAGTCCGGATATAGCATTTGTCATATTATAACTCTACCTCTTGCACATCCAGTGTAAATGTCAATTCAACCTGTAAAGAATACTGCATCCTGACTTGTCTCAATTCTACCTCTATGTCCATTTCTATTTCTAGTTTCTAATTATATTTAAAACTCCCTGTCTAGTTCAAAATGTATATTGTATATTGTGTAGTTTAAAATGTATATTGTTTAATGTATATTTTGTATTTTTACTTATTTATTGTTTATTCCATGTGCCTAATTGTGCCACTGCCTATTTGTTCTCTGTTCTGCTGTTCTTTGTTTGCACTGAAAATAACCTGGAGCCACGTCGTCTCGTCTCTCTATGTATCTGTACAGTATACAGCAGAAATGACAAAGTTCTTACTTACTTACACTGCAGGAATTAAGAGACAAAAAAAACCAATTTTATTTATAGAGATTACGTCTGGACAACTTTGAACATGGTAATAAATCAAGCAAATTTTTAGCAAACCAACTAAAACAGAACAAAGAAAAGGTAGCAATCACCTCAGTTACAGACCCCAGTGGAAAGACAACCCATGTCCCAGAAGAGATCAATTAAATATTTAAGGATTTCTATGAAAAACTGTACTCACCTAATATTAACCCAACCGACTCTGAAATAGAGGAATTCCTAAACAACATAGACCTACCAAACCTAAACTGCTTTAGAATTACCTTAATGTAACAACATCAAAATACATGACCTGCCGTTTATTAGTAACATTCTCAAACGACATTGCCCTTTTAAGAGCATCAATATCAGCACTTCACTGACAGCCTGGTGGGAATTTCTTAAAATGAATAGAACCTCATTGGTCCCATGCAAATTGTCACCCATCTGGAACAACCCTGACATCCTGCTAAACAGAAAAATGATACACTTCACAGCATGGTATGACAAAGGAATAAGATGCCTGGAACATATCATCCAGGACAATGACATGATTTCATTTGACAGAGTAGTGGAAATGTATAACATTGACAAAAGCAAATACTTAGAATATCCTCAAATTAAATCAGTAATACAAAATAAATTGAATATTAAGCAATCAGGCTTAGAGCTCTCACCTAAAATAGCAAGTTTCCTAATAACTCCGGCAAAAAAACTGCTCTTCAATAATTAATTTTATCATGCAATATTGCGGGAGGAGGTTGGGCTTCTTCCCACCAGCCCATGGGTTGTGGCGGGGGGGACATGGGGGTCGGGGGCCACCGGTATTCCTCTAGGCTGGGGTCCTGTGGGTGGTGTCTCAGGGTGGGTGCTGGCCCGGCCCATCAGGGACGATGTGAGGGTGGGGTGGGTTGGGCTATGGGCTCTGTCGGCTGGGCTCCATGGCTTTGACCTTCAGGGAGTTGGCTGCCCGCATGCAGTGGGGTCAGGCCCACCCGGTCCTGATCCCCCGGCGGGGCCGGGTCGCGGTCAGCCACCAGAGTACTCGGCATTGGGCCCTCGGGCACTGTGGGGGGATTGGAGGAGGGTGTTATTGGAGGGGTCTCCCCCTCACCAGGGGGGCCTGGGTGGTCGGGGGGTTGGGGTCGGCCCACTTAGCTGGACCGGCTCCCTGCTTGCTGGTGGGTCTGGGGTTGTTCCACCCTGGGCCTCTGGCTGGGGTCTCGTGGTGCGTGGTGGGACGGGGCCCCTCTGTGCCTGGGAGGGCCCCCAATGTCGGGCTGCCTGCGGCATCCCCGGACAGCCCGGCTGGGCTCCCCTGCCCGCCGCATGGGCACAGATATGGGGACTAATCGGGGCCAATCGGGGTTCTGGCCCGAGTGGTGGGGGGGCTCGGTGCGAGATCTCTCTGACCCCTGTTGCACAGCACTCCTTCCCACACCACACTAGGGCTATGAGGGGCAGTGCCAAGGTACACTGAGACACTGCCCCTCATATTTTACTTGCATATTAGACACCACATGACACTAGGGCCTTGGAGGGGGATGGGGGCACTCCCACCAGCAGTGGGATGCCCATGCCCGGACAGCTCCCCTAATTTTAATGCACCCTTAGTCATCCTTACAGTCCACATTAACTAGGGCACTGTGGGTCAGGAAGGGGGATGGGGAGACTCCACCATCTACCAGCGGTGGGGACCCTCTCCTCCTAACTGCAGCCACAAATTTTAACACAGTTTAGACACACGCACAATACTTTCATGCATGCACATACACACATTTCCTACGGGGGTGCGGTGAGGGCCGAGTGGCCCCCATCTCTCTGTCTCTTGCCTCGTGTAGGCGGTGGGGGGGGGGCGGCTGTGTGGTTTTGGGGAAGATCATGGGATGTTGCGGGTGGGCGGCCTCCTCTCTTGGGTAGTGCACCGGCTTGGGGCCTTGGGCTTGCCGCGCATTGTTGGGATCCCTGTCTGTGGTTCGGGTTTCGGGAGGCTCTGGGCACTTCCAGGTGAGTTGGGGGTCGGGTTTGATCTGGGTGGGGGGTCTCGGCCTCCTGGCTGCCTGGGGTCCTCTCCTGGGTGGGGGAGGGTCATTAGCTTTTCGGGGGGCCTTCCTCTGGTCATCCTGCGGTGTCACGGGGGGCCAGGTCGCGGTGGTTGGCCCCTGGCCCTCTTGCCGAGGTGGCTGGGCTTGGGGCCGGGGCCCCTCCCAAAAAGTAAGGCAGGCCTCCG
This sequence comes from Distichodus sexfasciatus, assembly GCA_032718565.1. Classification (NCBI taxonomy): domain Eukaryota; kingdom Metazoa; phylum Chordata; class Actinopteri; order Characiformes; family Distichodontidae; genus Distichodus; species Distichodus sexfasciatus. The sequence continues at coordinate 366,655 of JAVGVS010000397.1, read as the reverse complement.
ATAGGGTGGCTGCGCCTGCTGGATAGGGGTCTGTGGTTCCGACACGATTCTGCACCTCTTGCAGGCTCTATATATAGAGGCCACATCGCCCTTGGTCTCTTTAAGGACTTTCTTTGCTGGGTGGGTGACCATCTCGGGGGCAGGTGTCTGGGGCCTTTTCATATATTCTTATTCAGTTCATGCAGCACGTGCACATTAATATTATGCACGCAAGCATTGACACACATACATATGCACACGTATGCTAGTGGATATAAGTTTATGCTGCTGTTATTATTGCTGTTGCTGCTATTAAATATTATTATTGATATGGTTATTTTGTCATAATTGTAAATACATGGGGTATTGTGATATGTGATATTTATTTATTACATATATATATTAGTGGTGAGTTGTTATCGGCAAGTTAACGTGCTGCGTTAACGTGAGACTCTTATCGGCGAATAAAAAAATATCGCCGTTAATCTATTCACAAAGTTGGGTTGGGAGCTGGGTGTATACTACGCAAGCTATGATGACTTTCACCTTGATATTTTAGCGCTGATGTATCAATAGGTCTGGCTGCAGATTCTGTGTGTGTAATTCTCAGACACCTGCACTTCCAAGTAAAGGCGTTCAGTATAGTGGGATCTGTTGGATTAAGATTTTATATTGTACTATTTTATAAAACTTGTCAGTTTATCCAATAATAAAAATTATTAATACAGTAGTTGTAAATTACGAGGGCGTTTTTAGTGCCACTCTTGTGTAAATCTAACATTACGAGATTAAACTCAGAATATTTCAAGAATAAACTCTAAACTACGAGAATAAAGTCGGTAAAGCTTACTTGTAGAATAAAGCTCTAATGTTATAGAAAAAACTCTCAAATATTATTTATGAATAAAGCTTCCAATATTTCGAGAAAATCACAGAATTATGCAGAACCAGTGGATGGAGGATCTATCAAATTATATCAAACTATGATTTACAAATGTGTATGCATACCAAAGAGATTTTAAGGAACTTTTATTTTGACGGAAGTTGATGTCAAAGTGTCTTCCGTAGAGCTAACTCACTGGCACAGACAACATGCTTGTACAGAACATATCTTAAACACCACGTAAAAATTCAATTTCCTATTTTAATTTTGGACTTTTTTATTTCTCAAAAATACTAATGTGATTTTAACTTCGTATTATTGCTGGAGTTTATTCTAAATATTTTCGACTTTTTTTCGTAACATTTCGACTTTATCTTCATACATTTCCCTAATTTTATTCTAAGATTTTAATTTTATTCTTTGGGTAACATTTAGACTTTATTCTCATTCCTCAGTATCTCTTACATTTAGTCATTATTTGGGTAGTTAATATTATTCTGAATGCCTTCGCAGAATTCAAATGAGCCATTTATCTAGGATTAATCTAGGCACCTCGGCGATTGCAGTGAGATTAACCCAGATTGTGGTTTCATCTATGCCCACCACTAATATATATATATATATATATATATATATATATATTTATATGTGTGTGTGCATGTAAGTGTATATGTACAGTATATATGTGCTATATATGTATGTATGTATATGTGTGTGTGTGTGTGTGTATATGGGTGTATATAATATATATATATATTATATATTATATTTCCAACCAGAACTTGGCATCAGGATTGCATTGTGTTTCTGTCCTGTCAGTTTTGTTTTGTATTAGTCTATACATAGTCCTGTCTTGTCTTGTTTGTCTGTCAATTTGTTTAGCTCTCTGTTACTTGTCCCTCCTTTATTCATTTATTTACCTTTTTGTTGTTTGTTTGTTTCTGTTCTTGCTTGGAACATCTTGTTTTGTTTGTCTATTGGTTTTTGTTTGTCTGTTTGATTTTTGTCCGCTTTTTTTCCTTCTCTCTTTTTTTCCTTTTTTTTTTCTCCCGTCTCTCTTTTTAAGTTCCCCCACACCCATGGATATTCATTTGGAGCAGTTTGTGCATGTATATTCTAATTGTTGTGTCTAAAAATAAAGTTGTCCTCCGAAGAGGGGGTGGTGGTGGTGGGTTTAAAAAACAAACAAACCCCCCCCTAAAAAAAAAACAACTAACAACTCATCTTGATCTATTGCTTGTTGTACATTAAAAGGTCGCCCAGAGGAGGATGGGGTCCCTCCCAGTCCTGGTTCCTCTCAAGGTTTCTTCCTACTAGAGGGAGTTTTTCCTTGCCACTGTCGCCTCAGGCTTGCTTGTTGGGGGTTTAGGTCGGTTATATGTAAAGTGCTTTGTGACAATAACTGTTGTTAAGAGTGCTATATAAATAAATTTGAATTGAATTGAATTGAGCTCTAGAATAACACCGAGGTTTTTAACAACACTACTATGATGCCAGATAGTTGACTTCTGGTTGCTTTAGTGCAAGAAGAACCTCAGTCTTGTATAGATTTAACTTTAGGAAGTTGTCTGACATCCACTTTTTTATGTCAATTAAACACTCTTTCATTTTCTGAAGTTGCTGTCTATCTTCTGGTTTAGTTGATATATATAATTGTGTAGCATCCACAAAATAATGAAAGCTAATTCCATGCTTATGAATAATTGAGCCTAAAAGTAGCATGTACAGTGAAAATAGCAAGCAAACTAAAACTGATCCTTGTGGTACTCCATATTTCATCTTGATGCATTCTGAGGAATCACTATTTATATTCACATAATGATACCGGTCTGAAAAGTAGGATTTGAACCAAGAGAGGGCCACTCCCCTGATACCAACAGCATATTTCAGTCTATCTAGGAGAATGGCATGATCTATACTATCAAAGGCAGCACTACAATCAAACAGCACTAGGAGTGAGGCACAGCCCTGATCAGCAGACAGGAGGAGATCATTCACTACCTTCAGCAGGAAAGAAGTCTCTGTGCTATGGTCGGCTCTTCTAAAACCCAGACTGATATCTTCCAGAAATATGATTTTCCTGCACCCCGCCAGATCGCCTCAAGTTTGCAGACGGTGGTTTGGTGCGATGCCGAGACCCCTGGAAGCCCTCATGTCTGTGCTACCTTCCAGTTCTCCCTTTCTAGCCAGGCTGCCATAGTTACTTTAAGCACTGCAGAGGTTAGGTGTCAGGCACTACTCTCTTCTCTCTGCTTTTTTTTCCGAGTTGTTCCCCGAGCTGATCCCCGAGATGACGCTACGACCGAACCCTTGCCGACCTCTATGGAGATGTTCCGAGCCAACGCTTACCTATCTCAACCTCTCGCTGATGCTTGGCCGACTGGACCCTTTGCTGCTGGGACTCCTGAAGATGGCTCCGAGCTGATGCTTGACCATCTCAATCTCCTGAGCTGACGCTGACCGACTGAACCCGCACCAGGACTCCATGGAGACATCAAGAAACCAACTGGAATTTGGACCCTATGGACCTCAACTGAAGTAGCAGTATAATACTGAACTAATTTTAGCTTAATGTTGCTGAGAGGGTCCTGCAAGTAGCCCAGTAACGACTCCATTCAAAAAACCTCCCTGACTATTTTTTATGTCTCTACTTCTTTGACTAATGAATTAATGAACGACAATCTGAACTAATGCTTACTGTGTATTAAATGTTCATGTGACTCCAGTCGCAGAAGGAGGATGGTTCCCTTCTGAGTCTTGGTTCCTCTCAAGGTTTCTTCCTAGTGTTTTTCCTGTCCATTGCACACAGGCTTGCTTGTTGGGGGGTTTGGCCGGTAAAGTGCTTTGTGACAATGACTGTTGTTAAGAGCGTTATATAAATGAATTTTAATTTAATTTAATTAGAAATAGACTTGGGATTAAGCAGTTCAGAGAATTAATGACATTGTGTAACATTTACTGTACTAAATAGCAGGTATAGCCTAAATTAACCTATGTTCGCAGTGTAACAATGTGATTTCATTACACCACCTACTGAGAATCTTGCGAAATTCACTTTACCCTGTGATCAAAATTTATGCCGGTATTAGCGTGAACGGTAGGATATGGCATACCCCTAGTGTGTGTGTCTGTGTGTGTGTGTGTGCGCTCGTGTTCGCATCGTAAATAAGAACTCTGCCAGGCTTGGTACAGAGAGCAAGGGAGAATTATTATAACGCCACACCACGAGCAGAGAGACGATGTGCCAGGAGTAATAAGATAAATAACATAAGGCCGTTTATGCTACGTGGTCTAGTTAGGATTGATGTCATTGGCAATTGCTTCTGGGTTTTGTCCTATTCCCTTATACAACCCGCTAGTGAGAGCTTTTTGTTGCAACTTCAGCATCATTACATGGTTGAACTATAACACCTGTGTTTGTTGTTATTTCCGCATTGTCATGTACACACACAAACATGGTGTCAGAAGTTAGTGAACTCATTTTTATTTTAATTTGATTAGCCGAAAGTAACTCTTTCCGCCGAGGACCAGACAGAGATGACCTAATACTTTGTCAGCACTAATGAGCAGGTAGTTACACAGTGCTCCAGTGAATTCAGTGTTTATACTGCAAGTGTTGTTTGTCTTGTTTACTTTTCAGTTTGTTTAGATCGAAAGGCGATGTATCACCTACTACAGACACATCCTGCCTTTAAAATGGAAAAATGCACAATTCCACTGCCAAATTTTCCGCCGGAGTATTTTTCAGCCGAGTTCGGGCGTAGACGGGCAAGGCACAGCTGGCCAAATGTAAGTGCTGGCGCATGTAAAACAAAAGTTTGTGTAAGTAAGTGCGGCACGCTTAGCATGAGGCTGTGTGTTAACCTGGTCCGACCGCACTTCCATCTGTCCTGATCTCCAACATCCACCACTGACAACAAACTGACTTCTTCTGTGGTTCCAGCAGCCAAGCCAGCATGAAATGAAGAACTGCTGTGTCTTTTTTTTTTTCACGGAAATGTGGCTGAACACGACATCACGGATCGGGCCATCGAGCTAAACTGGCTTAAAGTATGCTATCAGGCCAACAGAGAAGCTTTGTCCAGTGAGAGTTCGCGGGAGGTGGTTTGTGCACTACATAAACAAACTCTGGTGCATGAACTCTGCTAAAGTGAGTCACCACTGCTCACCACAGATAGAGTTTTTAGTCATAAAGGTGGCCCGCTTCTACCTGCAGAGAGAATTCCTCTGTAAAGTACAGCCATGTACCTGCCACCTGGCACCACGCTAACCAGCATGCTTCAAATCCACCACCATCATCATCCTAGTGCCAAAGAAATCTTCAGTATCCTGCCTGAATGACTACCATCCCATTGCACTGACCTCCATCACCATGAAGTGCTTTGAGAGACTTGTCATGGCACAGGAGAAAAGCAACCTCTCTCACTCACTGGACCCACTGCAGTTTGCCTATCGCCAGCAGGTCAACTGAGGATGCCATATCCACTGCACTTCACCACCCAATAAAGACACTTATGTTAGATTGCTGCTCATAGACTTTAGTTCGGCATTCAACACCATCATTCCCCAAAAACTGTGTGTGAAACTGAGCGGATTGGGACTAAGCACCTCACTCTGCAACTGGATACTGGATTTCCTGTCAGAGAGGCCTCAGTCCATCCGAATCGGCAACAACATTTCCAGCACCATCAGACTGAGCACAGGGTGCCTTCATGGCTGTGTTCTCGTCCACTTCTGTTCACACTCCTGACCCACAACTGCACCGCCCCCCTGCACAGCTCAAACCATTATCATCAATTCACCAATGGCACGTACTGCAGGGGGGCCTATCAGCAACAACAATGAGTCAGCGCATAAAGATGAGGTTCACCAGCTGGCTGCCTGCGCAGTGAGAACAATCTGTTGCTGAATGTGGACAAAACCAAAGAAATGATTGTCGACTTCAGGAGAACTCATCCCACCCACACACAACTCAGCATCCACGGTTCCATGGTTAAGACTGTAAAGAACACCGAGTTCCTGGGAGTGCACATCTCAGATGACCTCACCTGGACCACCAATACCACGTCCATCACCAAAAAGGCCCAGCAGTGTCTCCACTTCCTGAGACAGCTGGAGCAGCCAACCTTCCCCCTCCCACCTCACCGTGTTCTACAGGGGCACCATAGAGAGCGTCCTGACCAGCTGCATCTCCATCTGGTTTGCTAACAGCACAGTTGCCGATGACAGACAGCCTCAAAGGATTGTCAAAGCAGCTGGCAACATCATCGGCGCGTCTCTCCTGCCACTGCAGGCATCTTTTACAGACGCCAGATCAGAGGTGGGCCTCCTGTATCATGCCTCGACCTCACATCCTTCACATGGACTCTTACACTCCTCCCATCCAGCAGCACACCTACCCAAGAGTATCAGGACCCGATCCACCAGGATGTGATAGCTTTTTCCCCATAATCCATCAGACTCTGGAAGGATGACTTCCTCCCACACACACCCAGACCATGAACTAACTGACTTTGTTGCACCTCTCACTTACACATCACTGTCGCTGTGATGCACATGCTGCTATATGGACTCATTCATGTTGCACTGAAACTGTCTCAGGAAAGATTTAATTCCTCCTCAAATGACTGTCACTACAACACTGCTATAATAACTTTTGCACTGCCACCACTTATTTGCACAAGTATTGAACACTGAATGTATATATCACTTGTCATTTTTTAACTAACTATTTCTACACAAATTATTGAAAAATATTGCACAGACCCTGGTTCTCCACTACTGTTAAAAAATCTGCAAATCTTAAATGTTAGTCATACTTTTTAAGAATACTGTTTTATTAAAAGATTGGATATGAATTTTTTCATATTGAAACTGTTACTAACCTCCTGCACATCCAGTGTAAAAGTCAACTTCCACTTTTGTAGGTAATACTGCATCCAAACTGTCTCTCCTCTACTTGTTGCTAGCTCTAGTTTAAAGTTATATTTAATATTCCATTCCTAGTTTAAAATGTATATTTTGTATTCTATTTATATATTGTTTATTCTGTGTGCCTTATTTGATCTTTATTTCCTATTGCACTGTAAAAACTGGAGCCACGTCATCTCGTCTCTCTGTATATCTGTACAGTACACAGCAGAGATGACAAAGTTTACTTTGACTTGACTTTGACTAGTACCACTACTAGCATTAGCATGGCAGCTAACTTTTCACTTTTCCTCTATGAGCATCAACTGGGACATATTCGAGCCGAATATGAAGACTACATTCTGCTACTGGTATAGTCAATAAGGACAAACAAATCCAGGCTACAACTTTAAGAAGTGTGATGGGGGAGTGATTGTAGACACATAATCCGTCACAACCTAAACCTCTCCGAACAGGAGGAAGGGGATCCCGTCGCCATACTGGATGCACTGCAAAAGTATTTTAAGCCAGCGAAGAACATGATATACGAGAGGTACGCTGAGCTGTAAACAGACAAACGGGAGTCCATAGATTACTCTCGCGACCAGGCTGAGAGGGAAAGAGCAGCAAAGCCTATGAGTATGGACGGCTAAAAGATGAGATGTGTAAAATTGTACTGGGTGTCACAAATGAGAGCATTAGGTGCAGATTGCTGAGAGAAAAGGAGCTAACGTTAATTACTGCCATTGAAATGTGCTATGCAGCTGAACAGACAGACATGCGTATGAGAGTGATGGAGCCTGCCAGTCTTCTGCACACTGATGCAGTGCAAACCATTGATAAGCAACGGTTCCTCAGACGCAGAGCCAGAGAGCACCATGATGTCAAGCTCTTGGTGCTGATGGAGTGCTGCCGTGAGGTCAAGTTATGGCTGAGCCTGAAGAAACTACAGTTTAAGGTAGCTGATGTCCAGTTTCATGGCCATATCCTCTCTTCTACAGGTTTGAAGCCCGACCCAGAGAAAGTGAGGGCTATCATCAACATGCCCAATCCAATGGATGCCAAAGATGTTCAACGCCTCATTGGCTTTGCTAACTACTTAGCCAAATTCATGTCACACCTGTTGAGTGTCCGTGAGCCATTGCGGTACTTATTGGACAACGACACCACCTGGCACTGGCTACCCAAACATGCAGCAGCAGTTCATGAGCTCAAGTCTCTGGCAACAATAATGCCTGTCCTGAGGTACTATGACATGAATAAACCGATCACAGTCCAGAGTGAAGCTAGTCAGAGTGGTCTTGATGCTGCCTCCATGCAGGAGGGTCGGCCAATCGCGTCTGCATCGAGAGCCCTCACTCCAGCAGAGAGGAACTATGGACAGATCGGAAAAGAATGCCTGAGCATCATCTTCGCCTGTTAACGGTTTCACCACTATTTATGTGGCCGTGACCTGATCACAGCAGAGACAGACCATAAGCCCCTGATCTCTATATTCAGCAAACCTCCACTCAGCGCACCCAAGAGGCTTCAGAGCATGCTCATGACACTGCAGAACTACAGCCTGAGGGTTATTTACAAAGCAGGCCCTGAGATGTTCATCAGTGACACGCTTAGCAGGGCCACAGTAGGATGCACAGGCAGTGGAATGGCCTACCAGTGGCATGCTATCTGCTCCCTACAACAGGAGCAGGTGGATATACACACTTGAACCAGGCTGATTATTTGAATGTGAGTGACAAGCAGCTGGAACAAATAAGGCTACACACTGACCGAGATGGATGTCTGCAGGCGCTGAAGTCTACAGTTCTTGTGGGCTGGCCAGACACGTGGGAGGAAGCACCTATCTTTATCAGAGAATACTGGCCATACAGGGATGAAATTAGTGTGCAGAATGGCATTCTATACCAGGGCAGAAAGTCATCATCCCAAAGTCGCTATGCCCTGAGATGCTCACATGCATACACTCAAGTCACATAGGGGAGACTCATGCTACCGACATGCTCGAGAGACACTGTACTTGCCCAACATGCAGGAAGATAAAGGACTTTGTAGGCACCTGTTAAACTTGCAATGAGTTTGCTTACAAAACAGCAAAAGGAGATTTATGTTCACACCTATCTGCCCAGTAGGCCATGGCAAATGAGCATGGACTGTTCAGCAACAGGCAGAAGGACTATCTCCTTATGGTTGATCATTACTCAGACATCTGGGAGATTGAGCTCCTCCCCGACTTGTCTGCAGAGATGGTCATCAAGCGATGTAAAGCACAGTTCGCACAACACGGCCAGCCAGCGAGATTATGATGCCAGTTCACTGCAAGGCTCATTACATGTTTTGCCTCTGAATGGCAGTTTGAACATGTGACCTCCTCCCCAAGACACCCTAAAGCAAATGGCAAGGTGGAGTTGGCAGTCAAGATTGCAAAGAATCTGCTTCCAAAGCCTCATGTGAGGGTAACGACCCTGGAAGGCCATCCTCACACTAAAGTCATGTCTCCCCAGGACATTCTGCCCTCAGTGTCGCTAGAGACTCTGTATATAGTTCACTTGGGTTCAGGGTTCACAGTGTGTATATATCCTTATATGGTTCTGTGTGCCGGTTCCTCCCCTTGTGTCTAGTTGTGTGTAATCCATTGGTTGTTCCCTAATTGTCTGTGTAGTCTGATGAGTTTAGCTCCATATAAGTTTAGTCCTTTGTTTCAGTCTTTGTCCGTGCACCATCACATTCCATGTCCTCAAATGATCCTGCTGTATACCCTGAGACTCTGCCATGCCCTTGTCTGCCGTTTGATGTCCGCCATTCCATCTAAGATCCAAGTTAAGTTTGTCTTTGCATTGTGCTTTGTGTTAGTGTCTGTTAGATCTTTAGTAAATAGTTTAAAAGTCAGAGTAGCTGTTAGCATAGCACACTTATTATTAGCATTAGTGTAGTTATCTTTAGCATAGTCACTTCCTGTTAACATTTCCCCTTTAGTATTAGCATTAGCACTTAACATTAGTCGTTAGCATAGCACACTTAGCATAGTTAGCTTTAGCATAGTCACTTCCTGTTGACTTTTCCCCTTTAGTATTAGCTTTAGCATTAGCATAGCATTAGCCATTAGCTTAGGATTAGTATTAGGTTCACTTAGGTTGTTCTCCCATGTCTGTTCCAGTTCCATAGGGTTTTGTGTAGTGAATGTGTAGCCTGTCTCCGTGTCTGTGTCTAGTGTACTTGTTCACTCTGTTTCCTCCCTCCTGATTCCTTGTCTGCCAGTCTTAAAATAAAATATTAACATGCTCAGAAAACTTTCGCAACTCACGTCCGCTCCATACCTGCAACGTGACACACTGGAGAAATATTCCCACCAAAACATGAACAGCAGTCCGGCACAATGCCTCATGTCTAGTCAGCTGAAGACGTCAATTCCTGTGACAAACAAACTCCTTGAACCAGCCGTTATGGTAGGGGTAGGGCTAAAGCGAGTATGGCAAAAAAAAAATTGCATTAAGGTATTTGAGTTTTAGTTGTTGTTGAATCAGTTCCTGGCGAACCACTGCTGTGCAGAGCAGTGGTTCACCAGGACTGGGTTTGGGAAACGCTGCCCTAGGCGATAGACAGTATATATTGTGGTATATAATTAGATCTGTAAATTTCAATATAACTGTTACTTTAAAGTAACAGTTCTTTCTTTGTTTGTGTAAAACATTAGCTTATTGAGTTTTCTTCAAGTTCTACAGCCATGTAAAAATATATTATTTAAATGTCTTAACTTTTTTTAGACCAAAAAATGTAAGAAATTGCAGAAGGTGAAAGTGGCCCAATGTCCTTATCATTTAACTTTCATTCAAATATAATATATAAATGTAAATATTTTACATTCATGTTTTACTTAGTTCTTAGCTTTTATTTATTTACTTTTCTCAAATTTCTTAGTTTTATTTTTACAATGACTTGCACAGTCTCACGAGGGAGCCAGGTTCATTTCAGCAAATTATGCCTGTATAACTAAGCACGTTTCTGGGCAAATCCATCGATCGGACGTGGCGAGGCGAGCCGCCGACGGAACGGTTCCCTTGTCGAAACATACGGCCCAGGCCGGAAAAGTAATGGCGCATTCTTTGGCTTTCTCATTCAACAGCGTTGTTTTGCTTTTAAGATGTAGAACAGATTGCCTGCTACCTCTTCTTTGCAATTACCATCGCCTCGGCATATTTTGCAGATTATGTTTTTTCTTGCTCAGTATCCGAGACCCTAAATCCAAAACCATGTCCAGATTGGTGGACGTTGCACCGCCTTCTTAACGAGCTGTTTTCCTGCATTTCTCCATTTTTCCCAAAAATAAATGCCCCTCGCGGGTGGTTTTCATGCATTTGACGCGACTTGATTAGGCCATTTTCGCGAGACTATATGGAAATTTCCAGCGGTATGCCAGTATGGATCAAAATTCTATCGCTGGCAAAATTATATTTGATACCTTTTTACAGCGAGATGGTACATGCACCAGAGAACACTGTTGCTGAGGTTCCCCCAACTGTGACTGAGCCAAGCCCCATCAGGCCTGCGCCAAGGGCTCCTCCTGGTCCTGTTGGTGCTGCAACTCCAGATGGACACACACACAAGGGCTGGTCGGCTGTCTGGGCCACCAGTGAGACTCAATTTGTAAAAAGGACTAAGTGTGGCTGTTGGCTGGTGAAAAAAAAAGAAAAAAACAAAGATAAGTTAACTTACTGTTACACTTGCATTGCTTAATTCTCGGTGTTTGATAAGAAACAGTTTAGCTTTGCACTGTATTCTAAATTTTTGATGTGTTTGTGTTTACCTGGAAAAGGAGGATGTTACGGGTCTAGTTAGATCGATGTTATTGGCAGTTTTGTCCTGTTCTTACACAAACCGCTAGTGAGAGCTTTTGTTGCAACTCGGGCATCATTACATGGCTGAATTATACACCTGTGTTTGTTGTTATTCCTGCATTGTCATACACGAACAGTTAAGTTTGTTTAATAAAAGGATAAGATATAGAGCTGCTCTATAGGTAACCTTAAATGACTTCTCTTGTGGACTTGTGTCGGGGAAAAAGTAGTGCCATTACATTAGTTGAAAAATATGAATTGATTTTTGAATGCATGAATCGATTTGAAACCGGCAAGAGAAAGAATCGAATTCAATTCGATTTTTTTTTTTCTGCACCTTACTATTTAAGACATAAATGGATAAAAGAGTGCAAAAGCTTACAGCACCTTGTATTCCCAGCCAGTTTCCAATCCAAGTACTAACCAGGACTGACCCAGTTTAGCTGCAAAGATCAGATGAGCTCAGGCATTCTCAGGGTAGTGTGGCCATAAGCAAGAGCTTTGCTCAAAAGCAACCCATTTAAGCTATGGCGTAACATTAGAATTGTCAGACTGGAGCCTATCCCAGGAACTTATTTTGACCAGTATGACTGAGGTTTCAAACAGATGACCTCATCATTCTCTTTTCTGCATCATTCCTTTACAACTATAACATAACTTTATATTTGCACATCTAGAAATCTGTTTAATGAAGGTTTGTAACAGCTTTACATTTCATATTTATATCTTTAAACTAGTAAATCTGTAAATATGTGTCAATCATCATATTAATCTTTCTCAAATTCCATAATCTGTCTATATCTGTTTATTTGTATTATAATTCAGAGTTTATTATTTTACGTTTCCTATACTTTTATCTTTTAACGTATTCTTTGTTTAAATTTCACAGTCAAAAGAAAGAGCAGTCCAGGAAGCATTTCACCGCGTGTTGTACCTGAATAACCATGCATGTGCCAAATAAAGACTTGATAATTGCTCTTCAAGATGCCACTGTCAATAGTTTAAGAGCAATTGAGAACCGTGTCATAT
>JAVGVS010000397.1:224019-349019 GCA_032718565.1 Distichodus sexfasciatus | reverse complement strand
TCAAACTTTGTTACACTAACCTTTTTCTATCAAAGCACACAGTCTGCCAGGCGTCCCCACGCCAATGTGAGTCACCCCTTTACTCAGCAATTTAATCTGATCTTCAAGTTTGATGTGCTTGGCAAATAGTTTCAGCACCTTTGCATCCCCTTTAAATGTATTCAGCTGCCTTAAAATGACAACAAGAAAGACAGTGGAGTCATATACACACAGAAATACCAAATAACACACTCATTCTTGAATATTCTACAACAATGTCATGTTTTATTCTCATCAATAAAAGTAAATCTAATTTGAAAGAATCCTTTTTTTGTTCAAACAAAAAGTCTTTAAGCTTGCAAAACTGACTAAATCTTGTAAGGCAACATATTTAGTGTACATAAGATTTTCTGTAACAGATCATATTGAGTCAAACATTGCTCACACATGTGCATTGTTCAGAAAAGCCTTTACTAACTTGATGAGCTCGATGGTCCGTACAGCAGAGCTACAGATGATGAGCAGCAAGGCTGAAGAGACTTGTGTATGCTGCTTCCATACTTTAGCCCACTTGGGACAAACTATCCAACAGTACAGGAAGTTTAGAAAACTTTCATGAGAACTTTCTTAATGGTGCTTCCTTAAAAAATGGAAGCAACATCATATTTCAAAAAAGGTAACTCACTTTCTTTGAGGTAGGATGACAGGCTGTGCGTAAGGTCGTTACTCGTCAAGAAACACGAGTCTGAAAGACCATCAAACGCACAGCTAAAAATCTAAATCACACTGGTATTTCCTCTGTGTTTAGTGGATGCGGTTGACAACGCTAGACTTACCGGGCAGTGTGAGCTCCTCCTGCTCGATGACGGACATATTCATTTTGAAATGACTGTGCACAAGGCTCATCATGTCTGCCGGAGAGCCTGGTGCAGGCTTACAACTTGCCAATACATCTGTTATGGTCTTTTTCTAAACAGAAAAAGAAAAAATAACCTCTTACGATAGGACGGTAAACTGGAGGACGGTCTTATAAAACAATACAAGCGACAATGGCAGAGGATGAAGCAAGTAGTAGGCCTGACACTATTACCCAGAGGTGGTCAAAGTAGCTAACTTCATTACTTAAGTGAAAGTACAGATACCACTAGTTAAATGTTACTCCAATACAAGTGAAAGTCGTAGAGTCAAATTTTTACTTAAGTGAAAGTACTGAAGTACTTGTTTTAAAAAATACTTAAGTATTAAAAGTACATCTTCTTTCACCGCATTGTTGCATTATTGCCACAACACTTACAATGCCTCTGACTAGCTTGTAGAATAAGGAACTGGTAGAATGTTACAGAATGAACTAGGCTGCAACCCCAACTTAACCAGGAGGAGAGTGCAATAGCTGTAAATGCAGCTCAGAACATCAAATCAACATTCCAACCTGCTTAAAACCCAGCTCTACACCTCTAGCTTCATGACATTCCAATAGCAACAATGTTTTAATCAAGACAGAAAACAGAATTGTCCGAACTTGGTTTTATATTTCCAGTCTACAGGTGTGACGTAACCCTGCTGATTACTAATAGACTGTCACCTGTCAAACAACCAATCACCTTTTAGAAAAGGGGGGAATAACATCCACTTTATCCACAGATTTGAAAGTAAGGAGTAACAAGAACCTTGATAGAAATGTAGTGAAGTAAAAAGTATGGCATTTGTCTTTAAAATGTAGTGAAGTGGAAGTTGTAAGTTTCCAAATAAAATACTACTCAAGTAAAGTACAGATACTCAAAATCTCTACTTAAGTACAGTACTCAAGTAAATGTACTTAGTTACTGTCCACCTCTGCTATTACCATAGTACACCTGTAAAAAAAAAAAAACACTGATTACTCATGATCCTCACATGCAAGTGACCTGAATTCTGAATAAAAAGTCTGTAGAATGTCCTCCATGATGCAATGCTGTATTTACTGTTTGTACACCATATGAAAGTGAATCAATTTGACAACTGAAAAGAAAACGTTGCTCAATAATCTGCCATGTCGTTGTACTCCGTCCAGACTTTTTGACTACTTTCGAGGGGAGATGCAGAAGTAGGATAGTAGAAAACACTGTTTACCTTTTTTTGTTTCTTGGCATTTTTTGTCTGAGCTTTTTCATCTCTTTCTGACTTCTCTTTTGCAATGAAAACTGCATCCTATAAACAACATAACAGCACAGTCTACATCGAGTAATGCTTAGTAAAACGGACCTAGACAATGAGCAAAATCGGACATCAATGTCCAATGTGATGACAAACCTATAATTAAATGAATGCATCACCTGGGCAGTCTTCCGTTTCTTTGATTTGTCTGAGTTCGTGTTTTGTGACTCAATTTTCCTTTTCATTGCCATCGGCTCTGTGGGCTTTTCTGCAACTGGAATTTCCACATTGTCGGTGTCTGAAACAAAAATCATATGGAAACCAGTCATTTGTTATAATTGGCTTAAAAACAAAATACTTACGGTTGAGTTATTTTTGCAGCTCGATTTTCTTATAGGCCTGAAAAACCCGGTCAAACGCTAACTACAGTTCCCATGATGCTGTTCGAGAAGCACGTGTAGCTGTGCCGCGTTTCGAGTCGTAATGTTGTCATTCACTAGACTGACAACATCAAAGTTAAAGGTGAACCCACACTTTACTTCAGAGTTGGCCTCCTAAAGCAGACATGGTAGTTTGCGTAAAAGCAAACATGAGCAGCACCAACTGCCTGTTCTAAAAGGCTTTAGCTTCTAGCTAACTGGATCACGACTATACACGCTGACCAACAGCTAATTATTAAAATAGCACTAGTCGTAAAACGATCTTATTCCATTTATTGCGTTCAATTTATTGTTAATGTGCTAGCATATGTAATTCGAAACAAATACCTAAATTGTCGCTTCGTGTCCACCATTCGTCTCCTAAATCATCTCCCATCGCTGCGCGTCAGTCTGCTATCACGTTCGGAGTGTTGTATTCATCCGGTTTACAGTCGCAGATTCGACGAAACTGAAGCGGACAGAAAGGAGGAGAATAAAGGGGAAATAATGTTTTGAATGGCTCATATAAAATTACATAAAATTGTCTTCTGGAAATTCTGAAGTTTTGGAGACGGACTGCGGACAGTTTTTTCCTTATATGCTAATAATGAACAAATGGGGACAAGCAATATATACATAGCGTTCGTGGGTCGTAAAATTGTACTGAACTTAAAAAACACATTCGCGACGATGTTATTTTGCGTTTTTCGCCACTAAGTGGCAGTGACTGCATAAATATTGATATCTAAATATGTTCTAATTTTCTATCTCATATCTAAAGAGCTGAGAGAGGTTTCGCGTCTGTCATCTTTATACTGAGGATTTTATAATTCCTTCTCTATTGCCCTCTTTTACTCTTCCTACCCAATTACTAATTCATCACTGGCATGAATAAAAAATCTCCCAATTTCCTTTCAACTAACACCACGTTGGCTTATTCTGAGATGATGTTTCCCTTATTTTAGAACTTTACGCAGCTCACTTGTATGCTATGTTGATTAAAAATATAGTGTTTTGAGATTATACAATACCAAACCTGCTGTATAAAGAATTAACGAAAAACACCATTGTGCCATTTTGCCCATGCAAACCATGCATAACCGTGCTTTCAGAGGGGTACTGCCCTGTAATTTGTGGCATTTGGCTGTTGATTAAAAGTCCCCAGAGTGAGACCTTTATGAGCTGAAAGTAATGGATCTTAATTAATGAACCCAAGTCACCTCAGTTTATAAATAACAGTATGAACTCAATCATTATTCATTGCCAGGGTTAAGATTTTGGAGACTCACACCTAAATTCAACTTTTGCCACTGTGGCTGGTAAACTTGTCATCTTAACCACAGGTGACTCTTATGCTCACAGTACTTTATAAGTCCCTGTTTTTTTTTTTTTTGTTTTTTTTTTTTCCTTCTTTTTTTTTTAATCTTTGCTACAACACTCAAACATTTTCAACTTCCATTGTCCTTTTTGTTCATGAATGGTGATTGTGCCCAGAGCAGAATGTTTAAATGATTAAATTGCGCAAGCTGTTCCTTTCTAACTCTATCCAGATTTCTATCCACATATTTATAATGAATGTATTATCAAAAGGCATGTTTTCAATTTTAATTTCAAGAACATTTTGTCAGATACAGTAGTAAAGTAGAACACATTTACACTGATGGCATTTTCCACAGTGACTCACCCTTCTTAATTGTAGGAGCTGTCCCTAGAGGGCTTTTCCCAGAGGCTCAAAGGTGGTTTACTGTCTAATGAAACGTGAGCCCCAAATATTATGGTTACCAAGATTACACCACCACACCACCATCACCACTGTTTTTTTATTCCACATATTGTTTACATATACTTTCTCTCTCTCTCTCTCTCTCTCTCTATATATATATATACTGTATATATATTGTAGAGATTCAAGATTCAAGATTCTTTATTTGTCACGTGCAAGTTATACAGGTACAACAAGCAGTGAAATGTATCCTGATCCGCTCTTTAACTGTGCAATAGACAAGGAAGATAGAGACGCAATACAAACTTACAAACATAAATACTAACTTAAATACGGAGGCTGGGGTAACAGGACAAAAATAAAACTATACATTATACAATAAGGAACATAAGGAACATAAAGTTAAATAAAGTTAAATGTGCAAACCTGAGAATGTAAACATTGTAAAAATTTTAAATGTAAATGTGCTAGGGCAGGACAGGTGCAAAGAGATGATTTTTTTAAAGTGCCATGATTGTATATGATTGTTTAATTTTTATGTTAAGCAAAGGTGAAAATATTACTATTTTGACTTTTATTTTTGCCAAATTCTGCTTTGTGTTGCGCTCTCTCTATATATATTTATCGATCCACGCATAGATTCTCTCTCTAGATACTAATTCGTGAAATTATAGCAAGGCTTCACATGCAGTAACATGCACACACACACACACACACACACACCTCTGTAGTACTGAATGTGTGGGAGCTCAAATGATGGCAATTTGCTACATTTGTGTGCCTGTAAGAGATTGGTTGACACAGAAGAGCTGATGATGGGGTGTAAGCGCAAGGTTCCGATGGGCCCATCCACCCTGACGCCCTGATTATGGGTAATTTACCCCTGCAGTGGTGGCATGGGATCCTGCCTACACTCCTTGTTAGAAGAAGAGAATAGCGAGTCACTGATCCTCCTTTGTATTTACCATGGGGGTAATTTCTGTAGTACTAAAGAATCTCATAATTGACTTTGGATTTGATCAGTCCTGTAAAACAATGTTATGTCTACGCTCTCCTCACAGGACCGTCACAAATCATCATCTTAACATCCAATTTCTGTCTGTAACAAAGAAAGGACACCTCTCCACCTGTGCATCTATCCTTTTTCCATTATGCATCTACAAAAGATTCAAGTGCTTGTTTGGTAGAGAACAGGAATGTGTGTGCGTATCTGTGTGCATCTCTGTTGTGTTGTATGTGTGACCCTGACACTATGTGCATTGAAAGTGTAGGACTTGGGTTCGAATGCTAAGAGCTACTCTGACAGCATAAATCTTTCATGCATCCTTTCTTAAGACCGAATGTAGTCTACATTTTGGTGGCCAAGAGAGCCCAATGCTATTCAAAATTTAGAAAAACTTGCCACAAAGCACAAAATATACTAATCAAGTTCAGAACGTCATTTTGATGAAAATGTTTTCTGAATTTGTGTAGCATTATCATAATTGCATTCTGTTTGCATGTGCATTCTGAACTTGATTTGTATGTTTTTATTTTAAATAGCACTGGGCTCTCTCGGCTACTGTATAACAGCCTTTAAATGCATACATCATTTAGCAGTTTTCTATTCATCTCGCCGCGTCCACAAACGTATGCCCTAGATGTAGGGAGATGACTTTCTGGAGCCATGTTCCAATATTATGTTCAGCACTTTACTGAAAGGGACCTATGGGTCCTTATGCTTGGCTTAGCATGCCGTTCACATGCAACTTATCCATCCCCAGTTGCATATGCTAGATTTAGTGAGTGGGCAATTTATGGTGAATATGAAGACGCAGATTTACACCATATGGGCTTTATAGGGCTGACAAGAAACAGGTCATCATTACTGATGAGGAATTGCAATTAAAAAAGAGACATTTACATCTCTTTTAGGAGTAGTGTTTTTGCCATCATGCATGTTAATTTCTTTCACTTCAGTATTCCACATGCCCCCAGCACCCTCTCTCTCGCCCCTTCATACCACATGGATACTCTCTTGAGCATCCCAACCACTGTTCAATAAAATATACCAAGTCCTACTTTCCTCAAGATGGGATGCATTCTCACCCCTCCCTCCCCTTTGCTCTTCCTTTCGTTGCTGTTATGGGCCTCTGAGTGAACTCCTCTTTTATCAATACTGCATTATACGCTACAATCAATAAACAGCTTATTCAGTGAGTGTGGCATTTTTGCCCTGCTGCTGCACCCTGAACAGTTCATTAGCAAATGCCAATAAACTCCATGGTGCTGAAACATACACAGATGAACTCCCACCCCCAAGAGAACATTAATCTTCATTTAGTGTTTGATGTGTCTGGCAGTCACATATGAATAATGTGGCGGCGGGGGGGCTGGCATGACGGAGACCTCGCCTCTCTGACCGTGCCCTGTGGTCGTCAACGTGCCGCTTAGATCGAGTTTGGCGTACAGTGACCATCAATTGTGAGGAACTGCACGTCTCACTGGGTTCCAGCCGTCTGGATTAAAAAACATGCCAAGTCCATCTGTTCTGGGGCTCTCTGTTACAGAACATGTGATGTTGCCCTTTTAGCATCGTGTACTTCTTCCGCTTTTCCCCCCACGCTAAGAAGGCCGGATTAGCCATAGACTTGGTCGGGCAAGTGCCCATGGGCCCCAGCCAATGGGGCGCCCCATTATTTAGCACAAGTAGAACTTTAAATATTTTTGGATAATATTTATATTATTAACTGGAAATGATGCATAGAGATCATACATTAATCATTTAAAAATAGAATTTTCTATAGAGAGAACACACAAAGAAACTGCATACACCTCCCTCCAATCGGAATGAGCTTGTCCACAGTGCACATAAAAATATCTTGTGTCCTAGGCTACAGTCAAACAAAAAATGCATCGCCATACTTTAGTGGTTGTGCTAAAAGGGAGTGCTGGGGTGTGTGTGTGTGTGGAGGGGGTGGGAGGTAGTGGTGGTGGGGGAGCTTGGGGGGAGGGGTTAAGGTGTTGTTGCCCAGGGGCCCCACACTATGTTAATTCTGCCACGTCTACTAATTTGTTTGTATGAAAATGCAGTAGAGAGACACGTTCACTTCCAGAGCGACTTCCATTCTCTGTTTCGACTTCCATTTTCTAAGGTCAGTCTTCCAGGAACAACTTGGTGCTAAGGGGCTTTCTTAGGGGCTCAATGGTGGCAGAGGATAGGAGGCAGGATAGAGCTGGACGTTAACCTACCATCTCCTGGTCTGTATGCAAATATGTCACCACAAGGCTACCAACACATCATAATAAATTTTACATGCAAATAATGTTAACGTATGTATTGAATTTTCACACACGTACACACATAACTTTACATACACACATAAACTCAATCCGGTCACCCAGAGGAGGATGGGGTCCCCTTCTGGGTCTTGGTTCCTCTCAAGGTTTCTTTCTGCTAGAGGGAGATTTTCCTTGCCACTTTCGCCTCAGGCTTGCTCATTAGGGGCTTGGGCCGGCTTATACACTGCAAAA
Organism: Distichodus sexfasciatus; assembly: GCA_032718565.1. NCBI lineage: Eukaryota > Metazoa > Chordata > Actinopteri > Characiformes > Distichodontidae > Distichodus > Distichodus sexfasciatus. The sequence continues at coordinate 341,252 of JAVGVS010000397.1, read as the reverse complement.
AATCAGTGTCAGAAAATAAGAAAAAGAAAAGGATGATAAGAAAAAAGGTACCAGAATCAAGCAAAATTATCTGCCAATATAGTCAAAAAATGTTTCTTGTAAAGATCTCCTAACGAGAAAAAAAAATTTCCCTTTTCCCATGTTTTTAGCTTTAATATTCTGAAAATAAGCCAAGTTGTCATGAATTTCTTAACTTGTAGTTGAGAGCATGAGAACCTGTCCGTTCTCTTAATTAAATTTCTTATTTCATTTTAAAAAGTTCTTATAATCAGTAAATTTTTCTTAATAATTGTAGCCAGTGTTTCTTAAAATTAGATTATTTATCTTACACATACAAGTCTAGTCAAGTAAGTTATTCTTAAAATAAAAAAACAAGATCTATTTTTTCTTTTTAAGATTTTCTGGCTTGTTAAGATTTCATTTTTGCAGTGTATGTAAAGCGCTTCATGATAATGTCTGTTGTAAAGAGTGCTATGTAAATAAGACTGAATTGTATTTGTTTGAACTTCCATCTTTCTTCAGACTTCACAAGATCAATCATAAGGTTTAATCATAAGCAACGTCAGCAACTGTATCCTAGCTACATCATCAGAAACACTGTTGCATTAAACAACAATATATACTGACCTTGCAGCCTTGCAACTCTTTTGAGGTTTATGTTAAATATCTGTATCACGTTTGTGCCATATAAAGCAGGTGTTTGTGTGTGTTAATGCGTGTATGAATGCGCATATAACCGCTCTGGTCTTAGTCTCCAGGCACAGGAGCTGGATGTGACCCACTTTTCCTCTGCGCTGCTCTCCCAGATACGCACACATACACAGAGACACAAGCATACATCACACAACACACCGACATCGAAAAGAGAAGTGTGATGGGAAAGAGAGGGTGCAGAGGAGTGTACCCAGCCAATGCTGCATCACTCATGATTCAGACACTAATCCCAAATCTCTTACTCTCTTTACTGGTAGGCTTTAGTTGTAGTGTCATTATTTCAAGCTTTTCATGGCTCAATCTGCTTTTTTTTCCAGTTCAAATGATAATCATTAGTATAATGCCAGAAAATGTAGCTCATCCCAATTTTTTTCTAATAAATAAGCATCATGTGCCTCCTTGTCTCAAAGAGGACATCTGAGGACATGATGTGTTGACAATATCGAAGGTAGCGCAAAGCAGGCTAATATAAACCTGCTTTCATAATACTTAGCAAATCACCATCCCTCAAGCCAAAAATTGCACAGATGCATAGAAGGGTCTATCCACGATGCTAAAGGTCTTTATCTTTATGCACATCCGTATAGGCATAAATAAAGGAGTTAGAAGGGATAGAGATTTAAAGAGAGCATAAGAGATATGCAGCAAGAGGGGTGTGCTTATGTGTGTATATGTGTGTGTGAAACAGAGAGAGAGATATAGCGTGGGAAGCAGTCTCTAAGCTCTTTTTGGCGAGCATTAGCGTTGCTTGATGAGCAGTAAAAGTCTGCATTTGTCTTCCTGACACAGTGCTGGCCCCCTCAGAGACATACTACAGTTTAAGCTTAGCGCTAGACTACAACCCGTAACCGAGCTATGCCTTTGCAGAAGTGGCGCAGAGCCTTTAGGACATGCTGATCTTACAGATCTTTGCTTGGTCATTACTAATTTATGTATTCAGATCTATATGGAAATGGCCTGTTTGTGTGTTTGTTTTCCTCATGCGGCTTCCTTTTTGAAATGCTAATGCATCACACAGGAATACAGTGATCAGGTTTTGAGTGTGTGTGTGTGCGTGTGCATGTGTGTGTGTCTGTATCACAAAGACAGAGAAATCAAATGTGTTGTTATGGACCATCATCCTTCTGTGGAACTGATTTATCATAATGATCAATCTCACTGTATACAAAGCCACAAAGCTCTCTTATAGAATCATAATGTTCTTTAATGGGCACCGCACACACAGAATTATAAGTATGCCAGGTGCACATATACATACCTACACCTACATGCCCTTTTATTTGGCAGAGCAAGTGCCATCAATAACAGTACTTCCTTTATTGTACCCGTGCTGCAGTTTGGAGAATAAATAAGCTCGAGATCAGCCAGAGCCATTAGTGTAGATGTTTTAGCATTTCCATCCTCATTCCTCAAACAAGACACCAATTTACAAGAGTGAAAAAGCAATGACTTAATGTCCCAAAATAACAGTGACGACCAAAGGAGAAAAGCTTCTCATGTACACACATCACAGCACAGCTTGGCTGTGGAGAGAGGCAACCAATCTTCTTTTTTCTTGCAATTTATTCTCATCCCCTGTCAAAAACTGCCCTTTGTTTAAATTCCAGTTTTTTTTAATTAGCCCTCACCCTCCACACTCCTCACTCTCCTATACCAACTCTAGATGCATTGATCACCAGAACGTTCATTTTTTCTTCTTCCTTCATGGTGACACAGTCATTACTGTGAATCCTTCCTAACTTTTCCATTCCATCTTCTACCTGGCAGGATCAGTTCTTTTCAAGTTTACTCAAACCATGCCTGATCGCTGTCATGTCGAGTGTTAGCAGTTAGTGCACACAAACCGCGGGACCGGACGCCGTCGGTTCGTAGTGGTGAGCTCTATACAAAAGAGAGCCTGAGCTGCTTATATAAGTGCAGTGAGAGGATTGAGGCAAGCTTAACTTCTCCAGCTCTGCTCCAGGCAGTCTTGGCACCTGCTGCATTATTGATGAGGAATGCAAGATAAAGAGAGGGAGGGAGAGAAATAGGGCAGAAGAGAATGAACTAGATTCCCTATGTTCATTCAGCTTGTTACATAAATGATTGAGGGCGAGGGGTTTATTTTGCAGCACACTCTCACATTTTGTCACAGCCTTTTGAAAAGCCACAGCACAAGCCCAGCAGAGAAGCACACATGCAATATTAACATGAGAGCAGCTTCTTTGCCAAAGCTTTGTGCTTTCGTATGAATAACATATCACATTTATGTGTTAGAAGGGTTTTATTCTTTAAACCTGTATATGCACTTGAGTGTAATCAGTGCGCTTGAGCACTCTTAAGCAGGAGGGGAACAATGCGAATATTGACTCCAAACTTGTAATCTTCTAGTAACTAGTAGTCACTAGTGAATAGGGTGGTGCAATCACAAAACACACAATGTCTTATTCCTTGCTCTTTTCAGAAGTACAGCATGATTATAGCTTCATTATTTCACAACTATTAAAGTAATAAATGACAGAGAATGTCAACAGACAGAAGGCCAAGATGCTGATGCACAAGCTTATGATGACATCTTCATGTGTTAAACCAGCTGAATGTCACATAGTTATACTTATTGTTCTGGGTGCCTTATAATTCATTATGATAGTATGAGCTGACCGATGACCTTTATTTGATTAAGTAAAGTTCACAACAGGAACACACACACATTAATTTTCACAGCTAAATGACCCCTTTGTGAGTATACTCTGTAACCATTCCAATTACTTATAGATATATAAAAGACATACTTTTTAAAATAAATAGTGTAATTTTTTGTTGTTTATAATTGCAAGTCTATTATAAATGACAATGTAGCATGCCTTTTGTGTGCAGGCTTAATGTTGCTGCTTAATGATCAGTCTCAGTCTCAAGACTCTGGATTTCATTAGGAGACTAGTCAAAACCACAGCTCTGACAACATATGTATGGGCTGGGCTAATTTTTTAACTTCCCACTTCATGACTAAATTGATATGATTCATTTCTATTTTGAAGCCATGGTTTTACTGCTGACAGCAACCCGAACGCATCTGGGAGGACATGTAAGCCAAATACCACAAAGCTGTCATATGCAGCAACAGGAAATAGAAAACAGTAAAATTAAGTATTCTGCAATTCACCAATAATGTCTAGCCTGTCACATATAAGAAACATAAAGAACAGAGGAGTGTAGGTAGACTTGTGTATGTGTGACATGAGGTTCCATAAGTAATGGTAAGGCATGAATATCTGGCTTAAATGGGGCAGGCTGGGGCGTGGCGTCCATGCTCAGTGTTTCTCTCAGCCAAAGGGTCATTGGACGGAAAAAGATTGAAGACTCCTGGTCTAAGTGATGTCAGCCAATGCTACCAGTCTGCCTTTGAACCAAAACTCAAAGGGCTAATTTCATGAACATGGATTAAGTCTAGTTTTGCATTACCAATGGAGATTCACAGTTGGAAATCAAAGCTCGTCCAGTCATAATCTTAATTATAGTTGGGGAAACAGGGTCTAAGAGATTAGCAAGTGTTAGATGTACACATCAGTTACATGACTGTTTGTTTTTAAGTTAGTAGCAGTTGCTACAATGCCCAGATATTTGCTGAGTACTACTGAATGTAATGAATGCAAGATACCAAATTTAGTTAACATATGTGTTGTTGATTTTGTGAGAGAATTTGAAACCCAATTTGAAAAATATTTCAGTGCTAATAATATGCACAGTGAGTAAATTCACTGGGTTTTGCCATATCATGCTACATTAATCAAATATTTGTGTAGATATTTTAACATATTATTGCCACAATTATTTTTATATATTATTTTATCATTTTGCTTCTTTTCATCCTAAACCAATTTTTTAAAGATTTTTTAATGTGATTTAGGTTTTTGAAGTACAAGGCTGGGCATCAGATAACAGATGTGTAACACACAATCAAAATAACATCTGTAACCCAAAATTCATTTTGCAATTTAAATGAGTTTTTGGCATTTTTTAAAGTGCCATTTAAGACATCCACATTTCTAATAGTTAAATTAGATGAAAGGGGAGAGAACACATTTTCTCATGTATATTAGTGTGTGTTTAGTGTGTGGGTTCTCTTAAGTGCATCTAACTGACCAAAATGCCATCATTACCAACCTGTGAGGTCAGATCACAGCAGGCTTTTTGCTTGTATCTATATCGTGGGATATATGGGCCACCTAATGCAGTATGACATGCCCCAGTGCCATAGAGTATTACTGCAGTAACTACAAGTGCAGCACCAGGCATTTTGCTCTTAGTGCTGGGTTAAAGTGGATTCCCAGGGGAAGTCACTTAATTTGTAATACTGAGCTAGCCAATGCATCTGTCAAGACTGTAACGAAAACTCAACTACCACTGAGTTTATTACTTTTCGTCTGGTACGTAGCGGGTGCAGGGGTATTTGAAGATATACTTCAGTGAAATAGCCTATAAAGATTCTCAGTTTAAAACAATGTGTTAATCTGATATTTTACATTTAAACCTCAGCTGTGTTGTTCGGACATGAAATCGCACATTCCCATTCAATAACAGAAAACCCTTCATTCATTCAATCATTCATTATCCAAACTGCTTAATCCCTATCAGGGTTGTGGGTAGCCTATCACAGGAATACGGGTGCAAGGTGGCGATCAACCCTAGGCGTGCGCCAACACACCATGGGGGCACAATCACAATCACACAACCACACTCTCAGTCACACGTTATGGGGCCAATTTAGATTCACCAATCAACCTATAGTGCATGCTTTTCGACTGTGGGAGAAAAGTGGAGCAACCAGAGGAAACCCACACAAGCACGGGGAGAGCATGCAAACTCCATACAGAAAGGCCCTACGGCCGACCCAGCCGACATGGGTAGCACCTGGGGAGCAAAGCTTGGGGGCGGTATCTTTCACCTAAGCGTGGATCTTAACAAAGTAAGTGAGGAAGTCTCCCCTTCTAGAGACACTGGAGGCCACCCATCAGTGCCAAGTTATTTTAGAGACGTCCACCTAGAGTTGTTCAAAGGGAAAGGAGGGGGCATATATGAAAGAAGAAGTCCTTATGGCACTGTTTCTGGGACACCTCCCCTGACCATGCCCAACGGAGAGACAGGAATGACATGTGTGAGGGAAGAAAGGTGGGAGCAGTAAAGAAAGAGCAGGAGCAAGCGCTGAGGTGTGAAGGATAACCATTTGAGATCTAGGCTAGTTGGAGTCTCAAGGGTTCAAAGCTTTTGAAGGGGATTCAGTAGGATAGATCTGATGGAAACCAAGATTACAGAGATTGAGGTAGCTGCTGTTTTCAGTGTGCTGAAATATACCTCAGTCTGTGTGTAGAGATAGTACAGATTTCACTGCAGTAATATGTCCAAAGTAATCATTCAGTGAAGACGAATGTCATAGACAAATGTCACAAACCCGATAGAGCTTGTCGTCCAATTGTCAGAGTAGCATTATAGACCCTCCTCAGGCAGGGATAATATCACCATTCCCCATGAACAGAATGACAGTGGAGTTCGCATATATCACCCGACTGTCAAAAATAATGTGAAAGTCAAAATGCTTCTAGGATCAACAAGCAACAGGGCATAAGCCCACTTGACCAAGGTATCATTGCAAGTACCCTTAAAATATTGGCTAGGCCAAAGTATCATTGCAAAGTGCACACTATTTCAAATTTGACAAGAAAATACAATGAAAACGAAAATGTGTTGTAAGATTTAAAATGACAGCCTCTATTTGGTCACACTGGTGATGAACTGAGTTCTGAAAGCTCCTGTTTCTGATAAATATCCTAAAGTAGGTATAAAATTCTGGCTTTTTACTTATGCACATGTGAATAAAGATGCATCTCACATTTCATTTCATCATCCTTGGGTTAACACTCCTTGGGTTTTTGTGCATAGCTTGTATGTCCATAACAAACATATTTATCTCCCTAAAACATTTTTAGAAAGGCATTTGACCTTCTTCTGGATGACTGGCGCTGACTCCTCAACCATGCACTCCACATTCATAAAGATGTTGTATAGTCATCAGTTTATACTAGTGTATGACCTCATATCTGTGTCATAGAAGCATTCACATTACCTCTGTGCTCTAGAAGCACTGCCCTATTTTTCTCTCTGTTATAAAATCCCAACCCAGACATGATATCATACCATGCTTTACCAGTGACATCGTCTCTTAACCATGTCAAGCATAACAAACTGCTTAGGTCTGAGCGCTTATGCAACAATGAACGCACTACAATGCAATATTCATGCAGAAAGCTGTGTTGCAGTTTGTGCTGTACAGACTTGTGCCAAGTTTTAAACAAAGGTTAAAGCGAGGTTACATTGGAAATATCAATCTTTAATATAGTTTTTTTGTGTATTAACTGCAATTTACTTCATGAAAGCCAAAACTTTTGCTGTTAATACTAAATAATGTCACGAAAAATGGATTGAATGAGTTTATTTCAAGAGTTAACAATCTGATTTGAAATGGCTGGATACTACTTTTCAGCTATCAAGAAAGTTTCTCAATTTGAATTGTAATGGGTTTTTTTTTTTATCTTATTGATGATTATTTGTAGCTCAGAAAGCTGTGACTGAGGCTGTTTTAGGAATCACCAGGAGTATGAACACATCAAATACTAATTTGAGTAGCAATTCCCGGCATTTGCATGACAGGCTCACTCCACTTCATTACTCTTAATATGATGGCTGCTTTTCAAATGACAAACCCTTCATTCAGCAGCCTATTCTCTTCACTTAACAGACATGACAAATGTGCATTTTAAACTAGAGTATACACAGGGCATTATTGGAATGCTAAATGCCCATTACTGCACATGTTCATTGTAACAAAGTAAGCTTCTGGAACAAACAATGCAAGCAGCATTTTGAGTGACAGCTGATTGGTCAGGCCTTTTACTGTGTTCACCCTTCAGTAATTCAACACAATTAGACCCTTGCCTGTTAATTAATGCATTTAGTAGAAGCGAAAAACTATGCATCGTTAATAGATTTATTTAAAAGTATGTGAAGAAAGACAGAGAGATAGCAAGTCTGGAAAGCATGTGGTGGATTCATTAGAGTTCCACCTTACAGCATTAGAAAGAGATTCAGCAGAATTGTGTGTGACTTGCGACCTCCCACCTGCTTTCTGATTTAATGGAAAATAGTAGCAGGTCATATGTCTGGAGTTCTTACATCCCAGTTCTTCCTGTTCTGTCTTCCCCTAAAATGTCAAATGGTTTGTTTGTCCTGATGTGCTATGCTACCCCTGTGTTTGTGTGTATTTAATACATGACTGAGCCTTGCCTTTGATTTCTGTGCTTTGTGTTTTTGCTTTGGCTTGTTCATTCTGAGTTTGTTTTCTCTTGGTTCACTTTCCAGTCTGCATTAAGAGACAGTAGAGTCATTTTAAAATTAATTAATCATTTCTAGCTTCTCGTTCTGAAAGCAAGCAAATTCAGTCTCATGTTGCAGTGGGGGCTGCACACAAGAGCACGGAGACAATTAGCTAACTTCTGGCAAATATTGTGCAAGTCTTCAATTAACCAAGTAGATTTCTTTATTATTAGTGAAAATCCAATAGGATTAACCATGAAGCATGTCTTACCCTGTGTAAGCACCACAAATCCAGCAGAGTCTCTTGATAGTAACATACTGCAGTAACAGTGTGGTACAGCAGTTCAACCAAGGAGACCATTCAGTTCCGAATGACAAGTAGTTTATTTTGGGAAAACAAGCTGTCTTTAGTGTGTATGTGATAAGTTTTGGAGGAAGCCCGTCGCTTGGTCGTTGGTTCCCTCGTCTCTGAAGCCGGCAGATCTGGCTGGGAGACTAGGCAGGAAGGTGAAGGAGCCTGCCCCGGACAAAGACGGGAAGCCGAAGGTGATGGAGGGGAGGCGGCGGGTGAAACCGAAAAGCTGTAATGGCAGAGAAGAAGGCCGGTTTTACTGCTTATATACAGAACTAGGAGTTATGCGATTGGACGTGCCGACGCTCATTAGGTCTCCTTGTTTGAACTTTCGTATTCACTTTCATTTATACAGTTCAACAAGGAGGAAATAGGCAACTTTGATTTAAAATGATAAGTCTAAATTAATTATAGCACTCAGATGTGGGGTGTCAGGTGATCTAACCTTGAAATCAGTGACTAATGCTGACTCCACAACTATGTAATCACCACTGATACTAATCTTTATTTCTAAAGCTAAACTCAAGCTATTGTTCCATTTAATTTTAATGTAGCCTGTTGGAGTACACAATCATGTTCATTACTATTCATAAAGATGTTGTATAGTCATCAGTTTATACTAGTATACTACCTCATATCTCTGCCATAGAGGTATTTGCTTTACAACGGTGCTCTAAAAGCACTGCCCCCATTTTTCTCTCTGTTATAAAATCCCTACATAAAATAAACAGCAGGTGTAGAGTGAGAGTATATTTCCATTCAAATGGCTGCTTCATCAAGCTAACCTTGTTATCTGCCTCTCTGTTCAACACCACATGATTCTCTACAGATTCACTCTGTCCAACAAAAAATCAAATTAACATAAAACCAATTAGTTCATTAATTAGTCTGCTTTAATCACAGCATTTGCGCTATACTTTGAGTAGTAGTAATTCATTCTATAATTAATGAAAGGTAATTAATAGAGAGGGCTGGGTATGCCGGGTACATACTGGTGGAGGTCTTACAGTATAGTTCAAAGATATACCAACTTCTAAACAATGTTACATATGTTACTAGTCTGACTTTGTGGATTAAGTTTAGACTGGGATTTATTTCCACTGAGATTCTCTTTTGAAATAAATGTAATCCTGTATGAGGATTAAACTGTCCAGGAAATTTCACAGTGTGTGTGAATGTCCATGAGACATCTGAAGTCAACATACTGCAGTGCATTTTACTGTATTGGAATCACATTGCAACTTGAAATCCAGCCTTAATTGGAAAGACTGCTTATACAGCATTAAACTTTTAACAAATGAACCAGAACAATCAGCTGTTTTCTATAGTATTTTTTAGATAGGACTTCACAAAACAAAAACCTTAGAATAATTTTCTTCAGTTCTGCACGCCGTAAATTATAAATTATATTAACATCAAGAGCACCATACAAATATCTAGTTTTCTTCAGTGTAGTTGGGCATAATGTGATCAGGTCAGATCATGTTACAAGTCACAAGTATAAACAGACACAATCTGATGAAGCTAATAACACAGAGAAATGTATAATCTTTAATTGTTTTATTGAACACCACAATTAAACATTTGTAGTACTACAGGGAAAAGTGAGCCCTAAAATATAATAACTGGTTGAACCTTCTTTGGCACCAATAACCTCAGTTAAGCACTTCCGGTAGCTACATACCAGGCCAGAATTTTGGACCGCTGAGAACTGCTTCAGATTAGCCATATTTGAACAATATTTGAACAACTCTGTTGAGGCTATTCAACAGCATCTGTATTGGTCGGGAGCTGACTGGGCCACTCCAAAAGGCAGATTTTGTTTTTTTAAGTCATTCTGTAGTAGGTTTGCTTTGATGTTTAAGGTCATTGTTCTGTTACATCACCCAACTTCTACTGAGCTTCAGTTGTGGACAGCAGCCCTTACATTATCCTTCAGGATATTTCGATTTACTTGAGAATTCATTTTCCCTTCAATAATGGCAAATTGTCCATGACATTGCCCAGTTGGTCTGATGTTTTCAAGATATTGGACTGGCCAAAAAGTCCATTCGGTTTTGGTCAACACAAAACTTCAAGCAGTCTAAGAAGTAGCTAACTTCAGTCTGTTCTGTTTGAGTGCGCTCTAATTAAATACTTGACACTTCAACACAGTTTGACATGAAATTCTGACGAGACCAGATGTATTTTGTGTGTTTGGGATCACCTTTAAAATGGGATACCAAAACGAACACTTTCGACACCTAGTGGTTTTTTATTTTAAAAAAGTCAAAAAAGCGGCAGAAACTTGCAGGAAGATATGCGCTGTGTACAGAGAGGATACTGTCACAGAATGTGTGTGCCAGAATTGGTTTTCAAGATTTTGTTCGGGAAACTTTTTGGTTCAATACTCACCTCGTCCTGGCCAGCCAACTGAGATTACCAGTGACCAAATGAAGATGTTAGTTGACACCAATCCCTATTATATGGCCAGGGAGATCCTCAAAATATCCAAATCTAGTGTTGATAACCATCTGCATCAGCTTGGCTACATGAGCAGCCTCCATGTTTGGTTGGGTTCCACATCAGCTTAATGAGGCTAACGTTGACCAAAGGTTTTCCATCTGCAATTTGTTGCAGAAACAACAGGAAAATGATTTTTTTTAAAGAATGGTAGCAGGGGATGAAAAGTGGATCGTCTATAAAAATTTGGATTGTAAACGATAGTGGGGAAGCCTGACGAATTACCGCGAATAACCCCCAAAGTAGGACCCCAAAGTGTGTAGTCTTTTATGAGGTTCTTCCCATGAACAAGACCATCAATTCTGAAGTGTACTGTGACCAGGTGGACAAATTAAACACAACGATCCACCAGAAGCGTCCAGAATTGGCTAATTGTAAGGGCATTGTCTTCCATCACGACAGTGCCAGAGCGTGCACTTCTTTGCAGACACGGCAGAAATTACTGGAGTTTGGCTAAGAAGGTGTTTACGTATTTACCCAACCTTGCACCTTCAGGATTCCACCCGTTTCGCTCTCTTCAAATTTTTTTGAATGGACAGATCTTCACCTTTGAAGAGAATGTAAAAATTCACCTGAAAATGTTTTTCACCAGTAAAGACAGGAAATTATTTGAGCAGGGGATTATGAATCTGCCCACGAGATGGCAAAAGATATTGGAAGAAAATTATAATAATAGCATTGATGCAATAAACCACTAAGTGTTTAAAACATGTGTCTTGTTTTTGCTTAAAGAAACGAATGGACTTTTTGGCCAACCCAATAGTATTCTTTATCCTGTTCATGCCATATGTAGCGTTGCCTGTTGTCCACAAACAATTCAACCTTATTTCAGGCCACAAAACATTTTCCCAGTAACATTGTGGAGTGTGAAGGTGCTCAGTTGGTAACTTTGCGGTGATTCCAATGAATTCTTCAAGTTTTTAGCTATTAGTATATGTTTTTTCCCAAAGATTCTGCATTGTGCCACATTGACATTTATAGCAAGTTTGTCTAACTGTGGAATTATCTTGTAACCCTTTCCATGTTTGTGCAGATCAACAAATGTGAGAGTGAGAATAATGCAATTCTGGCATTCATTTTTATTGTATAATTAAATAAATGACTATTCACCACCTCATGGGTTCAAATTAACAACTCGGTTAATGAATTATCCATGATTACAGAGAACTGTATCCTTTAGGACAGCAAAATATTGACTGTAGGACAACGTCTTCTGTAAAATGTTTTTAAAAAAATGTTGCCGTTTCCTGTACCTTACTTCTGTACATCATATACTGCCATTCTGCATTAGGAGAATGCATTTATTAATGTTTGTATGTGTGAGCGAGAAAGAGAGAGAGATAGAGAGAGAGAGAGAGAGAGAGAGAGAGAGAATACTGTTGTTACCTCTGTGAATTATGGTTAGCTATAGCTTTGCTGACTTTGGTGATCCTGCTTCTTTTAATTAGCTTTTTCCATCGTGTCCTTTCAGCAGAGGTCATTGCTGCACTGGCCTGATATATTTGCCATGAGGCTGCATGGCTTCTGTGACACGTATAATGAAGCAACAACTGCAATTTAAATGCAGATTCACAGCATTAATATTGCCGGCCTCTCACTTGCTCGCTTTCACTCCCATTCTCTTCAAATCCTCTGTCTGAGTGCTGAAATTCAACTAAACAGGTTTTTATGTTGTTCTCTACCATAATAAAGCCTAAAGAATACATACAGTAGCCTTTCTCACTATCTTTCTCTCTCTCTCTATCTCCATCTTGTGCTTAATTTCATTTGGCTGCATAAACCCGAGTTGTCAGCAGTGATTCAGACTTGAGATTAGACACATTGGCCACCTACACACGCTGTACGTGGCGGAGCCGAGTTCAGATCCAAAAGCCGTGAGCTGGCCTTACATCCCAGAATAGACTGGTAACTACGGCGACTGCATGTGTGTAAGCAAGTGTTGGAGGGTTAGAACAAGAGTTAATGTGCCAAATTCTCTCTCTCTCCCATTTTCTCTCTCTATGTATATTTTTTATTTCCCTCTGCCTTTCTATTTCTTTTTATCTCTCTTTATCTCACTCTTTGTAATTGTACGTAATCGGTGATCCCCCACGAGATTACCCTTCTCACATAAATCTCTCTCTCTTTCTCTCCGTGTCTCCCTCTCCCTCCCTCACACTCTCATTTTTTCTTAGATTCCGAAGTGTCTTCGCCCCTCACCACATTGCTGATAACGGTTAGGTGGGCATAATATGATGATGAGAGGTAACTGTGGTGATGACACGACCCTCTCAATGCTATCCCATAATTACACACACCCCCAGCATGCAGCAATTGCTCACAAACAAGGTTGGATTTTTTTCTCATTCTCTTAATTATATTTTAATTACCAGCCTCTACATGCGAAAGATGCTGGAGTCACTGAACATAAAAGAACATTCTCCTGTTAATTGCTACACACACAAAATTGTTAAAGCAACTTTCTGTGCAAGGTGTTAAACAATAAATGTTGAGTTGTGTGGGCGCATTTATAGTTAAATGTCATTTTTATTCAGCATCATGTTTCACCTTTTTTAAAGTTCCTAGATGAACCAGGAAAGAAGGTAAAAAAGATCAAGTTCTTCTTCATCTTAATCATACAGTCTTTTTATGCAGCAGTCTTTTAGAGTAATCGAGGGACTTTGTCTTTCTGCCACTACTAAGCATGTCTGATGCTAATACAAAACATCTTAAACGGTCTTAAACATACTGTATATTCTGTTCTTTTTGTAAATCTACATCTGTGTAAGACATAGTATAGTGGCCATCTGATAATGAGATTAAGAAGTGTTAAAATTGTAATATTGTGTGTGGGAGCCAATATAAATCTCCATGACAACAATGAGCCTCTGGTTAACATTTATTGCAAATATTCTACCTTTATTCCTCTTAAAGATTGCTTTTTCATCTTCGTTTTTATGAATTTAACCCCTCCAATTATGTCTGAGTTAGCAGTTCAATCGAGTTCAATCACAGTCTCCTCCTTTTCTAGTTTTAAATTGGACGCAGTGTTGGATTGGCTTCAAACTCCTCAAAATTCTGAGCTATACCATATGGTCTCAAAAACGAACAAACCCAGCATAGACAGAGAGTACAAATGACAGCTATTTCAGTCTCTTGTGCTCCTGTTGGCTGTCCAAACTCTCATTTTTCTGTGCAGATTTGAAGAAAAAGGGACTTTTAAGTCAACAGGCTCCTCAAAGTGATTGTAGAAACATGTGGCAGCCTTTAGGGAGTTTGCATGAGTTTGCAAGTTGATAGTGGCTGGTGACTATTTATGAACTGCAGCAGACGGTGAATGAGTAGGACTGAATGTGTGCGGACAGGGTCATTTTTCAGCCATTGCTCTCTGCCCATCCCCTGGCCACTCCTCAAGGTCTTTGTCAAGTCTACAATCATTTACTGAGAGAGACGAGGACAAAAAGACATTTGCCCTCAGCCAAAATAATGGCAACATTTCTGAGGGCTCAACAAGATAAATACAGGCTTCACTCTTGAAGAAGGACCTTCAATTATAGATGCTGTGGTGAACAGCAAAATGCACCATACCATGATTTTTTTTAACCCTTTAAACTCTGAACCATATTTTAACAATTTTTTAAATATTGTAAATTAAAGTAAATTATTTTCAACCTTCCTAACCAGTTGTTGTAGGTAAAACCTGTAAAAAATGTGATTATGATCAATGTTGTGTTCGATGACTCCCTGGACCCCACCAATATATAAAAAAAATAGTAGGCTTGTGTTCATATGTGAACTGACTTCACCAACTTGCAGAAGGAGGGAGAGGATGGACTTCTGACAAAGTAGTAACTATAGCAACCTTCCTTCTCTGGTTGCATTGACTGACTGCCATTTTCTTTTCCATGTTTCCGAGTGAAATACAGCCAGTGAAATCTCGGCGTGACTCCAGATGGCAGTTTAAGACCCAGATCTGGGCTTGGGTAGTGTGTTATGGAGAATAACTAAGGATGGAGATCAAAGAGGTCATCCGTCTTCACTTAGCACTGAGCCAGATGTAGACTGGGTACTGAGCTGCAGTCAAGCTGACTCCCAACACCTGAGAAGGCCTGCACAGTAACCAGAAACATTTATGGATGATATTGAAAAATCATTATAATGAGTTTTAAGGGTTATCTTTAAGTGCATTATAAGGTCATTATATAACGCTAATGTGAACCTTTGACAATTAATAAATATGACTGCATATGAGCACAGTATGTCTGCTGTGAGTGCTGATTTGATGTGAAGTAAATGGCTTACTAAAAACACTAAAAAGGCACATTGTGCAGTTTTAGACGAAGTGCCCTTACTACAGCCCTTAGCTAGGCTGTGACTAGCCCATCCATAATCAAGAATGTCAATGACATAAAACATTTCCAATCTCTGAAATTCTTGTTTTTTCCTTTCAGTGAAGAATTTATAGTCATATTTGGAGTGGAAAAATATTGCTATTTGTGGTGCCTCTTATATAGGCTTGTGTCAGTGTTATGTAACCAATCTGAGGGTGGTTTCACTATTTTTAATGAAACCAAAAAAGACAAGGCCATGGAGAGATGTGTTTGAAAGTGTTATCACCAATCTTACATTCTTCATAAGAAAATAAACCTCCCTCGTGCCCTAACCTCATTATTCTGTTTCCCCATCAGTAACATCTGCTCTCTGTAACTAGTCTAGAATACTGACAAACATGACCAAAAATGCAGAATGATTTTGATATAATTATCAGAGACTGAAAAATGCTGAGAATGACTCACATTCTGGTAGTTAGTGTGGGACACTAGTATTCTCCAGTGAGGTAGGGGAAGCTATTATCTCTGTTCAAAGATGCACTCAACTCCTGCCTCTTTCTGTGTATATCACTTATCAAGTTAAATATGCATAGTTTGGTACCACTGCTGCTGCAGGTAGATGCTAATACTTTCTGATCACCTTGCTAAACATGCTCCCTCTGGAATCCTGTCAGCTGCTCCACCCCTCCCAATCTGAACTCTCCCTTTCTCTATGCTCTTTTATTTTTAACAGACAGATAACGTAGGGCTCTGTAAACACCTGTTTTAGATTCCTTGCATCATTAGACAGGTGCTGTTATGTAGGACACAATGATCGATTTTCTCTCTTTGAAGCTTAGAACTGCTGGTGGCTATGTGCCAGAGCACTGTGCTTAACCTAGACAGAGCGTTGGTTATGCCAGCCCCGAGATGGGCCCATTAAAAATATCTGTGTGTTATTTTACCTTTCCTTGTGCTAAATTGGAGGTCCACCACAGCAGAGTTTATGATGTCAAAAGCTTATTTACTAGATTAAAGGGGAATTGTAACCATCTTTGTAACAGGGATCTTAAGTTTTTACTTTTGCACTGGCTGTGCTGAAATTAACTCTTACTTTCTAGTCTTAACTCAGTTCCACCACAATATTCAGAGATTATAAATATGGCATGGGTGAGTGTGTGTGATGTTTGCATTAACATTAACAAGACAGCTTAATTATTGCTTGGCATTACCTTAAATGGCTTCCTCTTTCTCTGTGCAGTCAGTATGCTGTGGGTCAGTGAGTGTGTGGTTGGATGTGTGTTTAGTCAGACAGGAAGTGGTCTTCAGAGCTTTCCTCAGGCACGGTGCTATGGAGGTTAAACTGTCTCATCTGACAGTGCCCCCAGAATTCAGCCAGAACCTGCCCATAACTCATGATCACTTTGGTACACTGTTAGATATGAGCTGCATACCAAAGGAGGAAACACGAACACAAACACATGCACACACACAAACTGGTTGTCTCAAGTGAAGTCTCATCTGGCAGGATAACAGACAGTGTTAAATCAGCCAGCCGGATCCACACCATCTGATGTATGTGTCTGTGTATGTGTGTGTAATATTGGGAGGTATCTGCATCTTTTCCAGTAACTTTATACAAATAACAATGGAGTGTGGCACAACACTACATCACTATAAAATATTTTTCTCTCTATGCAGAAACATAAAAATACCAAGGAACTTACTGCTATATTTAAACAGAAGCTTGCCTGTAACCGTTACTGTTTAAAAGTAGCTTCCCCAACAATATTTGCTGTTTGTACGTGTGTGAAGGAAAATAATTATGTGTTTGTAGTGAAGAAATAAGCAGTCCATTTGCTTATCACTGTCCTTAGAATAACTTTGTATTCTTGTGGGCTAAAGCTGCATCTCTCTTTTTAGACTTTATTGCTTGCAAAAATGTACTGTATATCAGCCAGCAATAGTCATCTGCCTATCAAAATAGCACAAGTCGAAGTTGGAGCAAGCACAACTTTTCTTGAACAAATATGAGTTCCCCATTGAAATTATATGGACTTGGAACTTAAACTGGCATGATTCCATTTAATGTTCACCATTGTCTGGGCACCAAAGATTTGGCTAAAGAGCTCAGCTAATGTTTTAATATGTGTCTTCTGCTGGATGTTCTCTCCATTCTTTTTGAACAAAGCACTTAAATCTGAACAGCTGCTTTGAAAGAAGCAGATGCTCTATGCATTCCCTAATTATGAAGCTTTTAAGTGCACAAATTTAAATGAGTGATGTCATCTAGCATGTGGCAGAGGTGTGCCTGTGTCAGCACACTGTCTTACCCGCGGTGAGTGCACTTGTTAGAGAGAGTAATTGTGCTCTGTTTAATCTGTGCATGTGTTTCACTCCAACAATTCACATTCCCAAATCTGACATTTACATTTATTTACACATATGGCATGTGGCAGACATTCTCAAGCATGTTTGCCTCCCTCCAGGATGAGAAAACAGGGCCAACTGACCTTGTTTACACTCTTTGTTGATGGCACTGGACACTTTTATCTAGATTGACTTACATTTCTTAATTACAGGGATAGTAATTAAGTGGATCACTTCTGGTAAAGCTCAAAGGCTCAATGGCAGCAATGCTGGAAAAAATGCTACAGTCAGGTTCAAACACACAACCTTGTGCTTCTGTGTCTACTATTCTGATTCTTCATCTGGTAAGCCAGATTCATGTTTTTTCAACTTAACTCTGTGTACTTTGTTGTTTAATTTAACTGGTATTTTTGGCTGACATTTTGTGTTAGATTCACTGCAAATTGCTTGACAATTTTCACATGGTGTAAGTGAGGTCAGAGGTAATTAGTATGAATTAGTGTTACTCTTTGGGAGTGGCATCTACTCACGCCGAATTTAAGAGGAGGATCATTCTGCTATAGACTTACTACAAAGGACTGTGACACTTTGATAACTCTTATCTCAGCTAAGTACCCACTTATTTTAGTTCTTTTTTGTAATAAAAATATGCTTTGCACCTATGCCTGTTCACATATCTTACAGACACAGAAGATATACAGTATTTCTCAACAGAGCGGTAGAAATTTAAGTTACCTCTCTCAGCCTTTTATTTCTCCACAGTCTCCTACAAGGGTTCATGGTAGTTTATGGAACTGTCGATCCTGCATCAAGAAGGCTGATTTAATGTCTTGACTGGCATCTCTCCAGTCATTCCACTTCTTGGCCCACTTCTGTTGAATTCCATTCAGTTACTGTCACATATCCAACTAAACTCCCAACTATTGTTCTTTATCGTCCTCTGGGCCCACTAAACTTCACTGATGAGCTGGATGTTCTCCTGGGCTCATTTCCATATGATGACTCTCCTCTCATTCTCATTGGTGACTTCAACCTTACGAAAGATGGGATACACATAACTTGAAATGCTTCTGTTGTCCTTTGGCCTATCTCTGGGTGAATTTCCTCCAACCCACAAGCAGGCAACAGTCTTGACTGAGGGTGTTTTCACATATAGTCCTCTTTAAAGGAACCAAACTCAGTCCTCTAGAAGTGGTCCAAAAAGTGGACCAACAGAAAAGGAACTCAGTTCTTCTTATGTTCACACTGTGAGTTCATTTGAAAGGGGACTTAGTTTTTTAATTCTTCGAACAAAAACTGTCGAAGCAAACCAGGAGGGCTTTGTGTTCATAAGGCACCAGTTAAATGAACCGTACCGCAGACTTAAAGCAGATTTCAGAGGGGTCTGAGTTTGTTTGGTGTGTTCACATATACATTAAAAATGCTGACTAATCAATCTGAGTTTGCTTTGAGGGCTGAAACGGATCAAGTGTGAAAACATCCTTACTATCATTCAGATCACTTCCTACTGTATGTTCAATATGTTTACTCATGTTTACATGTCTCTAACATCATCCTCTGTCCTTCAGATATCCAATTCTTTTTCTCATCCACTTGTAACCTCCATGACCACCGACAGAAATCTTAACTTTATTTCTCTGTCTTCCCTTTCCTCCAGTGTCAAGTCTTTCTTATCTCTCCGTATCTGTGCTAAGCCATGCCCATCAACTGTTGAATCTGCTACCAATGACCTTCTTTCCTCTCTCCACAGCTCAATTGACCAGCTCTGTCCTTTGTCTTCCTGACCAAAGCATGCTTCCCCTTGAGGCCCCACAAAGCAACTGAAGAGAACTTTGAGCAGCAGAATGAAGATGGAGGAAAAAGCATAGTAGAATGCAAAGTCTTCCTTCTACAGAACCAAGATTGAAGAAGCTCCTTCCCTCCGATTAACAAGCTGCCCACCTGCTTCAAACCTGCCCATGCTGTCCATCTTCTCACAACTTTCCCAGGACACGTCTCAAATCCTGATGGCCAGCAATACCACCTTGTGTCCGCTTGAGCCAATCCCTTAAGATATATTGCAGATTATTTCTCAGGATCTTCTCCCACACATCGCACACATAATCAACGGTTCCTTAATGACTGGTCATGTTCCAATTGCCTTCAAGTCTGCTGTAATACCCATTCTAAAGAAATCCTCTCTGGACTGCTCAGATGTTAACAAACACACTCCAGTATCCCTGCTCTTCTTTCTTTCTAAAGTTCTGGAACGAGCAGTTCATAACTATCTTTCTATCTGAAAAAGCAGGCTTTGACATGGTCAACCATCAGATCCTCCTGGATACTCTTTCCAGCCTTGGAATTGCAGTTACAACCTGGCAATGAGGGGTCAGGGTTTGGGGGAGTATATATATATATATACACCGGTTGAAAACCCCTGCTCTACATGATGAACTCTCATTCTCTTCACACATTGGCAACTTTTCCAGGACCTGCAGATATTTTCTTTGTAACATCAGAAAGATCCGTTCCTTTCTTACCACCGACGCTACTCAGTTACTTGTCCAATCCTTGGTCATCTCTAAGTTGGACTACTGCAACTCTTTACTGGCTGAAGTGAAGGCAACAAGACCACTTCAGTTGATCCAACATGCAGCTGCAAGACTACAATGTTCTTAAATTACTACGGATTCTACCCTGGCTGCCTGTGGCAGCTCGCATCAGGTTCAAATCCTTAACACTTACCTTTAAGGCCAAGACTGGAACTGATCATGCAACACGTCACTTCTCGTCCTCTCGGAGCATCAAGCACTGCTTGTCTTGAACCACTGATACTTAAAAGAAGAGGAAGACATGCATCAAGACTCTTTGCTGTGCTGGCTCCTCAGTGTTGGAACTTCCTCTTTCCATAAGAACTGCTAAGTCCTGTTGTCTGAAGACTTCTCTTCAAGGAGTGTCTAGGGGACTAATTACTCCTCATACTTATTGTTGTCTTTTTTTCCTTCATTTTTCACTAATAGGTTCGGTTTAAGTATGTAACTTCGTTGGTAGAAACTTGGTCTTAATAACAGTTGTTGATAGCGTAACGGTTAGGTTGTTTGCTCTGTGATCGGAAGGTTGCCGGTTTAAATCAAAGGACCGATAAAAGGTATCACTAGGCTACTCATGAGCAAGGTACCATCCCCAAGAACTGCTCCCCGGTCGATGCCCATGGTAGCGTGTGTGTTTACATTGACAAATAATCACACACTTCGCTTCAACCTTTAATACCAGGCTTGATTTATAGAGTGCTCATAACCTTGGAAAGCAAATGGTAGGCTTTGTAAGGGATACTTAAAATGTTTCAAAGTATGATACAAATTTATTCCAAGTCATTATCGGGTGATGATGAATCAGTGGTAAGATACTCACCTGTGGACCAAAAAGTTAGAATACAAAGTACCCAAATTATACTCAAGTACAGTAACAAATTACAATTACTTAAGTACTGTACACCACCATGTCAGGGATCTGGTTAGGATATGACACAATGCTAGTCATTAGTCATTAGCTGTTAGCCCGTGTAGCGTGGTTGGTTAACCCAAACGCAGAGTGAGACGTGAGTAGGTAGGAGAGCCATGCAAGTTGATCTAAGAACTCTCTAACGCGAAGAGCAAGGATTCCCACGAGAATCCGTGTTCTAATGGACACACACTCAATCAAGGAGATTAACCAAATAACTGGAGTACTCACAGTTAATGTGATGCCGAAATGAATCAGAGAGTTGGGCTGGTAGATTCAATGACTAAGCGGCGAGCCGCGAGAGAAAGACTCCTTTTATACTTCCCAAAACGCTCTGACTACTTCCAGGTCCTCGTATCGGTCACCTGATACGGAGTGCGCGTGACACACCAATTTCTCACCTGTACACACTTTTACTCACAAATGTTCCTCTCACTCACAAACCCTCAAACCCTGGATTTTTGACTCTTTGTTGCTCAAAGCCTTGCTAAGAACACTTTTAGCCCTTAAGTATTTTCAGAAGAGATGGAGAATTCTAGGTGTTGAAGGTCACTGAGTTCAGTTTGGCAGGAATTGAGGGCTTTATATAGATTCACATTAATCTAAAGGCCTTCCACAGCCTCCTTTGATTAGCCCACATAACCAGAATAAGATAATTACCTTTGTGCTTTTTTCCAGACTAAATTCTCTGTGGGTGTGCCACAGAGAACGAGAGCAAGGGAGACAGAGAGAGACAGAGAGAGCAAGAGAGAGACAGAATGAGAGTTCATTATATATCACTTACTAATGTATTGTTACTACCTAATTAAGTCCTTCATTTGTGTAACATTTTTATTAATATACGAGACGTTTCAGATTTGTGCCAATTGTTATATAACAGAGAAAACTTTCTCACACATGATGAGATGCATTACATCTAAAACATGATGTAATAGAATGAAATGTATAGGCATGCATTCAAACAGGAAAAAAAGAGAAAATATTATCCAGTGAGCACCCACAAATAAGCAAATGCCTCCTGTGGACTGGGACTGTCACAGCTGAAATCAGAAATACTCTGTGAGGCAGCCAATCACAACAACTTACTGCGGGAAGAGGTGGGTGGGCTTAGGTGATTGACAAGCATTAAGCTTAACCAACCCTCCCTCCAACAAATAACATACATCAAAGTGCCTTTGATCACAGCACACAGACACACACACACACACATACAAGAATCCACAACACGCACACATTCACATACACACCACACACACAGTGTTATGTGAGTTTTGTGCAAAACTCAGAGAAAAACAGCAAATATGTCCATCATTATTAGCAAGGGAGGCGTCACATTAAACAAATGCAAGATTGCTGTCACGGTTCATGACGCCCCAAATATCAAATCACATTATGTTGTTTGCATTCTCAACTCTATCTCTATGACAATGTGATCAACAGCCCAATGGATAAATGATTGTGATGAGCTTCAGTTGTGATGTTATGATGTATAAACTTTCAAATTCATGCCACACATGTACTGTATGCGAAAACATATATTAGTACTCTATGACTCTGAGCAATCATAATTCAAAAATAGAGTGAGTTATAAAAAAATGGACAAAGCGGACTGCACTTTGGTCCGCATGTCTCACGCAATGAGAAAGGTTAAGTCACTCTTCAAAACAGCTTTACATTTATACAAAGAGTCATAAATAGCAATGACAGTAATTTATGCTTTTACCATAGTTTCACTTTTTTAATTCCAGCATACTTGAACCTGAAATGATTTTAATTTTGTCAGCATTTGAACAGCATAACTGCTTTAAACAGAGCATCTAAACTCTTCTAAAATTGCTAACATTACAACAGTTTTGGCAAGATTTTGAATGTTCATGTTAAAATAAAACACAGTTCACCACGTGTGACCTCTGCATTGGACCCATCTGTGAAAGAGGAGTGGGCAGCTGATGGGCAGCACCCTGGCAGTGCTTAGGGATGGTATGGGTATCTCAGTGGTACCATTACTGTTATGGAACTTAAACTGGCAACTGTAATTGTACAGAATTTTGCTACTTTGTTATTACTGACTCAGAGAAGCATTCAAGAATTTAGGAGGAAGTTGTCACTGAATGCATTTTTATGAGGGGCAAAACAAAAGTATTCTCAGTTTATGGAACTAAGGGTTTTGAAAAAGTAAACATGCTACTGCGACATGATTGTAAATGATGAAAATGATAAACGTTTTCAAACAAAGTATCCACATTCTTGAAATTGTAACATTGTACATTTTTGTAATTGTACAGAATTTTGCTGGTGGTGAATGGCAGAAGTATTCATGAATTTTGGAAGTGCGTTTTGTATGAAAGCAATGCAAAATGCAATGCAAGCAAATATTGACAGTGTAACTGGTCCCACTTTGCGTTAAGTTTGCTAAGTTTCAGCTGTCTTTTCTAGTTCAGCTGTTGGATGGTAGTTAGGGGCAAATATTAAAAATCTGATAACTCATAACTAGTTCTATACAGCTCTCCCTCTCTTCTCAGAAGAAAATACAAAAAGACTGGCTGAAATAAATTCATAATGTGCATGAGCATAACAATACAAAATCAGAACATACCTGGTTACAAAAAAAGTCCTTACAACCAAAGAACTATTTTAAGCTTCATTTTCAACCCAAGTTGCAAGTCATCATTTAAAATACCACACGAGTACAAGAATTAAAGTATATCATATTAAAAATATTTAAGCATTAAAAATGGCTGGTATTAAGAGTTTGTCATTACACAAAACACCTGACTGAGTGATGTACAGACAAATCACAAATCATCAACATGTAAAATGACACAGAGTAACATGTAGGAACATGCTTGTTAGTTGTCTATTTATAGCTATAGAATTTTGCACCATCCGTTGCATAAATGCCTGGCAATATCAGCGTGCAAATAGAAAAACATATTACCACTCCTACAGAATTAGACTGCAATGTATCAAATAATGACTGTGATTGGTTGAAGTTTCAAGATTAACTCTACAGTAAAGTTTAAAAAAAGAAATTAAGAAGTAAAACAGATGAGAATCCCAGGTTTTTAATTCCTAGTGGGATTGACACCTTGGATGAAGTCATGTGGCTTTTGATTCAAGCATTCAAATCTAATTTATCCTGGATAACTGAAAGTCTATACAGAAATACTGATTTATACTTTGGTATGATAGCCACCCAATTGATACAGGATATGATGGTGCATCAAGGAAAGTAGTAGTCTCTCGGAACCACATATTTAAACCTGAGATGCATTAATGAATTGGGATATTAATTTGTAAAAGCACATCTGGGCCACAGGCTGAGAGCAGCACAACAGGTGCCTGGAGATCTGTGTCTAGATCGGTGGCACAGGGTTGCCCCCACCCTTCTGAAATTTGATTGGCTTCCCCTGGTGCCACCCCTAATGCCTCTGGTGTAGAATACAGTCAGTCTGATAGTGGCCATTTGATCAGAGCACTGTCATCCATTCCTTGGCATCCTGACCTGCTATTGGATCTGAGTACTGTAAATCACTGCATGACAATGCCAATCACTAGATCTCAGTGCTATCATTTTCTGCTACTCTGATGCAATCCAGCTACAGACTTCTTTTACAACCTGTACAAACTCAATTATAAAGTTCTGTTTGAATAAGGATGTGGTCCTTTTTCTGTGTGGAAAATTTATAGAGGTAAACTTCTGCAATTCAGCCTTGTATGCAAGACACATCACTGGTGATACACATCTTGCAGATGATTCCCAGATTCTGATTTGGAATAGAAGTGTACCGGAGTAAGGAGAACATTACTTTTGCTGTAACGTTAATCAAGTAAAGAACGATGATATTAGCAATACTGATATTGTACAAAATGTTTAAAATAATACCCAAATACAATTACTCAAACATTATAGAGCAGTATATTTTTCACCGACAATGGTAAGCTTTTTTCATGTCATTTTAAACTCTCACAAATTCAGGCACAAATTGAAGACTATCAAGCTGTGAAAAAATCCTGACCCGATAAAAAAAAATCTCCCTGTGAAAGTAGGTTTTAAATAGCCAACATCATCTTGCCTTCCGGTCTAATTTCCACCTCCATCGTGTTACTTTCCTAACCATGAGGTAGATAGACAGTCAGATTGGAAAAAATACATATGTTTGAATTCAAAATGAGAGAAGAGTTCAGTCTAATGCTGTCATGTGGTCTGACGTAAAGCAGGACACATTCACTGGACATTGTGATTCAAAGTTATCGAAGGGATTAATGATCTACTAAACTTTGTTCGGCTGGGCTTTTTAAAAAATTCTCCACAAGGGACTTTAATTTAACTCATTCGACTTTCATTTAACTCATTATTCCAACTGACAGCGCAATAATTGTAGGGGATTTTAATATTCATATGTATAATGAACAAGGTCCCCTGAAGGCAGCCTTTACTAATATACTAGATTCCATTGGCATTGTTCAAAATTTAATTGAGCCCATTCACAACTGTTGTCATACCCTTGATTTAGTCCTATCACTTGGTCTTAATGTAGACAATGTAACTGTACAGTCCTAGACAGATATTATTTCTGACCATCACCTCATTATTGTCATGGTGTGAGTATGATAAAACAGAAGACTCACGTGCAGGAAAACAAAGGACTCTCTTTAACAGTCTTTCAGATTCAAAGTCCAGGAAATGGGGGAAAACCAAACACAAAACAAACCCCCATAAACTGAAAACTCGTGCTCCTTAAACAGAATCACTCCAGGAAAAACGTACCAGAAGGTCCATTGAGCTGAGAAAATGCAGTCCAAACAAGGTAATCCAAAGGGAAACGGTGGTGGGTCAATGGGGAGCACGTGTTTATGAAATGAAGTACGGTACGAAGAAACACGGTAACAAGAAACACACAAAACTTAACTGGAATCCATTAAACATCAAACTCACACATTTAGGGATGAGAGAGACAGGCAGTTTGATTCTGGGTCCAGCTGGTTTAAATAAAGCACATTAAACAAGACACAAGTGAAACTAATGATTAACATGGGAGTGATCTAAACTGGGAGTGAACTACTAGGAAGGGGACATGAAGTGCACTTAACAAAACTGGAGAAAGGGAGAAAGTTAAACGGGGAATGAAGTACTAGGAAGGGGACACGAAGTGCACACCGAGCATGAGGAATCAAATCGTGAGGTGTCAAAACAAAAACACAACCTTGGACTCAGTACTCCGGGAGCTGAGGGCGTGGCCTGGGCGGCGAGGGTGACACAGTGGTGACAATTATGTTTGATTTTACGTTTGTCAAAATACAGTGTCACCAACTCACTTCAGTACCATACACAATCACCCTAATACGGTTACTGACTTTATTTCCCCAAATCTCCCCAAATTATCACCTTGTCAAAATTGCTATCCAATCTCACTTAGAGAACATTACAGATTATTTAGAATCTACTCTCCATTCCACTTTAGATAATAAAGCCTCACTAAGATCGAAGATCAGATAAAATTAACTGCTGACTAGTGACTTTAAAACAAAAGGCATAGAAATTGGAACATTAATGGCATCAAAACTAGTTGAGTTTGAATTAGCATGGAAAGAGACTATGGAAATATCACTCCTGCCATATTTGGGTTAGCTATTCACTTTGATCACTCATTAGGTTTTGTTTCGCACTTATTACTTAGTCTTGCCTGTCTTCTGTTTATCAAAACTGACCGGTTTTGCAAGCTCATTGGTTGGCAGGTTCACTCACTCCTCTTCCCTTTAAAAAAAAAAATTCAATCTGTCTGCTCATTTAGTTTCACTCCACACACCTGGGGCATTCCTTATTTAAGCCAGCCTGACCTGAAGCTCGGCATCCAGTTACCATTATTGTTATTGTGCATTTCTGTCTGTTTTAGAGTGTTAAGAATTAACCGACATGGTCCACCAGGCTCACGCTGCTCCTCCAAGAACTCCCACTTCAGATTAATGATGTCTGGAGGATTTCCCATCTAACGTAGAACTATGTCAGTTTTGTTTCCCATGAACTGGTTTGTTGAACTTGTGACCAGAGACTTTAAGTTTGTTTGCTGTTGTGCGACCCTGAGCTGAGACCGTGTGTGTATGTTGTAAGTAAAACTCAGTGATGTTTCCGATATCTGTGTCCTCTGTCCCAAGGGTGTACCAGCAAGACATGACAGGTGACTGCTCCAAATGGATGCAGCAGAGCTTCCTTGCTGGCAGAGAAAGAACCCCAACTGCATCAAATACTCTTTGAACAACAACTTCACCTGGAACATCTGATTTGCATCGTCTCAGGGTTATCCACCCAGCTTTGCTCACTGCCAATCAATGTCCTACTACCGAACACACCTGCGCTGTGACCCCCCCCCCCGAGGCCAGCCCAATAGCATGCCTCACTACCAGAGCGATACGTGGGGGATCGAGCAGGATGCTGAAATTTCGTGCTGGTGTGCAAGCTGTACTTTGCAGACTTTGCCAAAATGATGGAGTGCAGTGGATTTCCTTCATTATTCGGCATCTTACAGGGCAGGCTCAGGCCTGGGCTGCTGCCATCTGGAGACGTGAAGGCCCAGCAACAAGCAGTTACCACACATTCCTCCATCAGTTCCATCCAGATTAGGACCAGACAAGCAGCCATCGCCTGCTCCAACTGGACCAAGGAAGTATGTCCACCTGGACATACTCCAACTGCACCAAGGAAGTATGTCCTGACGGCAGATAATGGATGGAACAGGCAGGCTCTTCTCACAGTCTACAAGAAAGGATTAATTCAAGAACTCCAGACCAAGCAGACCTGCCAAGATTACAGTCTAGACCTGGATGGTCTCATTCAGTTGGCATTCTGGCTCGACCAGCACTTACAAAGAAAGCAATGTAATTTGTCTCCATCCCACCAGCCAGGTATGCAACTATGTCAGTGAGTGAACCCCTTGGCTGCTAAAGGAGACTGTGTGGCCATCCTGTAGCTTATGCATTCTTATGCATTCTCGTCTGTTGGTCATCTGTCTACCTAATCACATAGAGAACATCCAACTCTTAGTCTTTCTTTAAGCTTCTTCATCAATAGTACTTGGTTGTCCCTAGCTCTGTAAGCATTAACCTCACATTGCTTGGAACAAGGGTGAAATTCTGTCCTGGTCTCTGACACTGTGCATATACATGCTTGAGCTTATCTATCCCCACACATGACACATCCATTGAGACCCTGCTCACAGATTTACCGGTAAACATACCGTCAGAATATGCATCACTGGCTGAGGTGTTCAGCACCTCCAAGGCCACTCGCCTTATTCCGCAGCAATACCCCTCCTCGATCATGTTTCAAGTCATTAAGTGGAGACTTAGGCAATGGAGGAAGTATGTGGTTGAGGGCATTTCCTGTAGTTGGCAGAGTTTGTTTATTAACTGGGGACGAAGTTATATGTAACTAGGTTATATGTAAAGCATTTCATGAAAAGATCTGTCGTAAAGAGCACTATACAAATGAAATTGAATTGAACTGATTGACATACAAAAGACAAAATAGAATTGAAAGTCTAAATCTGGGGGGATTCATGACCGTCCTTTCTAAGCACAAGTCCTTAGAGGTCAGGCCCTGTGACCTCTAGTAATCCAGGGTACCCGATTATTTGCAGTCACTGGCAACTACCTGGGGCAGGCAGGCTTTGAGTGGCCAGTCCTGGAGCAGACCAAGGGACTAAGCGGTTAGGGGCTGGAACAGATGGCAACTGAGTGACCAGTGCTGGATCAGATGGGCTTCATGGGAAGCTTCCAACTCTGTAGCAGAGACATAAAGAGGTAGAGAGGACATCTTTGCGGAGGGTGCTGAGGAAGATGGAAGAGGAAGGATCAGAGCAACTGATGCTGTGGCATGCAAAAGCAGAGCAGAGTGGTCAGATTAGGTGATGTCATACCAGGAGAGACTAGAGCAACTGGCAGTGTGGCCAGGGCTATATCAGTACAGATCAGGGCAACGGGGAGAGACTGAAGCAGTTGGTTCCACAGCAGGAAAGAACTGAGTGGCTAAGGCCACAGCAGAAGAGATCTGAGTGGCAGAGGCCAAAGCATGAGAGATCTCAGACCATAACAGGAGAGGGCAGACTGGCCAAAGCCAAGTCAGTTCTCAGTTTTCTTTATATAGCACTCTTTACAACAGACATTTACATATACAGTACATTTACAACATTTAGCAGATGCTCTTATCCAGAGCAACTTACATTTCCTAATTTCAGGGACAGTTCAACTTAGCTAATGGTTAATGGTCTTGCTCAGGGACCCAACCTTGGTAACGCCAGAGGTCGGATTTGAACCCCCAACCTCTGGGTCCCAAGACGAGTGTCCTACCACTAGGCCACCAACATCCCATACAGTACATACTGACATACTGATAGCAGTCTGAAAGGTAGGATTGAACCAATAGAGTGCCACTCCCATTATACCAATACATATTCCAGCCTATCTATGAGAATGGTATGATTTATAGTACCAAAAGCAGCACTAGGAGTGAGCCTTGATCAACAGATAGGAGAAGATAATTTACTACCTTCAGCAAGGCAATCTCTGTGCTATGGGGGCTCTAATACTGTCGGGGAGCATTCTTCAAGTCAGATGACTAAAAACTGGAAATTATAGTGGGAAAACAAACTTTATTACAACCCAAACAAACAATGCCCTTGCCAGCCGATGGATCCGCCCAGACTGGTTTTAGGGTTCCAGATTTATACACACTTCTTTACATTGAACACACCCATTTTCTGTCTTTTCCCCACCCCTAGGCTCATGCCACTGTCAAACATTGCATAGATTAGCATACATCTCATCAATAAGGAGTAGACGCCTTGCGCTATTCTGTGTCACCAATGGGTCATAACCAAAAAAGTTAGGAAAAAATAAAAATAGAGATGCAACAAAATAAGGATGCTACTCAGCTGTCCCCTACAATAAAAGTGGAAAGCTGCCCAGGATGCCTAATAATAGACACTACTTTAACTGGTTCCTTGCAATAAAGGTGCGGTACATTTAAAAACACAAACGCTTTCCTAAATATACCATAAAACCAGTCTAAAATCTTTCATAAATTTGACTTTCATGAAGAAATTAGGTTAGTTGACAAGCTACAACTTTCTCTATGATTTTGGAGATGAAGGGGAGATTACAGATTGGTTTATAGTTTAACAATTCACAGGGAGCCGAGTTGGGCTTCCTCAACAAGGGTTTTATTACTGCTAATTTAAGAGATCTGTGTAGATGACCAATGCTAATAGAAGAGTTAACTATCACTTATAGAGTTTTAATCACTACTGGAATCATCTCTTTGAGTAACTTGGAACAGGATCTAATATGAGAGTAGATGAATTTGACGATGAGATTAATGATTCATTTCTGACTGGTCAACTGGGGTAAACAATTCGAATATGGCAGCAGCAGCATTCAGCATTTAGTGCATTCAGTGCCAAATCAAATATAATTCTAATTGTAGTTACAATGTAATTGTTTAAGCAGTCAGAATTTTTTACAGTCTAATTGAACTAAGGCATATACGGGGGATCCGTGAACATTCAACCTCAAGAGAACTTACACAATTAGATTAAAGGGCACAGCTCATCAAACTCATTACTTTCTTTTTATTTACCCCCCTTTGAATATGAAAGAATAGTGTTTAATAAGATTTTTCAACCTTATTGTTTTTTCAATTGAATTGTGATTTGAGAATTTTCGAAAGATTGTATATTCCCAAGGAGGTTTTTTTGTAGTCACATCATATTTCATTGAGGCTGAGGACAGTAAAAATGCTACTTTTCAAGAAGAAGACTGTTCAGCCTCTTGGGATAATTGCCATTGGGAGGATTTGTTGGCCAGAATTCTAACTTGAAAGGGTGATTGTTACATTTATTAGACACCAAGAGACAACTAATGTACCTGTATGGTGCAACGGCCATTGTTCTGCTCCAGTACACTCATCACATATTAGCTAAGCTGGTGAATTAGCCAATTAGACATAGACAATGATTGTGAGCCTAGATTTTAAATGGTCACAGTGGGCCAATTTAGCAAGACCTCATAGTTCCATATCAGCTCTTTTAGAAAGATGCTCAGGGTTAACACTTGAGTTAACACTTTTATGTGCTAAGTGTAACTATCATCAATAGTCACTTAAGATAATGCATGCAGTGTATGACCTCAATCTGGTTGTCCAGGCATAACTGAATGCCAATGAGTGCAGAGGATGTGCATGTTAGCAAAGCATGCTTACAGTTCATAATGAAGGCCCTGGAACAAATGTCCCTGATTTGCTCTACTACTGATTGATAATGTTGCATGGAAGAAATTTGAGTGGCAGCATGTAACACATCTTTTGCGATATGTGCAGTAAAATCGAAAGATCTGGTTGATGACATCAGTAGAGAGCTGTGTGGGCTAAGCAATGTCGGACGTTAGTAGAACACTCAGATGGCTAACTGTAGGAGTACACTTTCCCTCAGGCAGGGAGAGGGATTGAGTATTAGAGAGAAATCTGGGTCTGTGTGTGTGTGTGTGTTTCCATGCATGTGCACACGAGAGAGACAAAATGAGAAAGAAAGAAAAGTGTGTGTGTCCTTTGAGTGGGCTTTTCTTTTGCTGTGAACCTCCTCATCGTTATGCAACTCACAAAGTGAGAGACTCACCCTGGACAGGACAGCAACACTCACACTGACACACATACACGCACAAGAGATTTAGACCCCTCTCTTCTAAGCACAAGCACCTACAGACATATAGACATACCCTCATCTACTGAAACACAGGCACACACATGCAACGAAATGCACACATGTATACACATGCACACTTTTGGACTTCCTTAAAAATGTGTATTTGTATATTACCGTTTTTTTCATAAGTACAAAATATTATTTCAAATTTAATTCATTCATTCAAAATTATTCAGGCCTGATATTAAAAGTAAAGAAATGTTATGTACTGATCTTCTTCTTCTTTCTCTTTTGGCTTTTCCCTTCAGGGGTCGCCACAGCGAATCATCTGTCTCCATTTAATCCTATCTTCTGCATCCTCTACCCTCACTCCAACTAACTTCTTGTAAATGTTATGTACTAATATTGATATTTTAAATCAAGTCTCATTTCTTAACTAATAGCTGAGGCCATAGGAACTTTAAAACTCTGCCTTACAGACCTAGTCTTGCTTAAGTTCACCTTAGCTTAGTTTGTGGTTGATTCACATGAACCTTTACAATTGACTAGGCTCAGTTAATTTGAAAAACAAAGCATGATGATGAGACATGTTTTAATTAGGATTTTTAGGCCGCCATTCATATGACTGCAACAAAATTGAGGCTGTCTTATTACATAATTTAAAATATGAGGTTTTTCCAAGAGTTCACTCAACAGTCAACAGGCATTTCTGCCTGGAGATATGGACACATATGTACATCAGAAATGCTGCAGGGTTTATTATTTGGCAGTATCTACTCTCAGCACTGTCTTATCAAACCTCAGTGAGTTAGCAATGGCAAGGGCAGGGACAGGTGCTGCTATGCTTCATTTTCCAAGTGGGAGGTGAGACTGGCCTCGGCTGCTTGGCTCTTCAATCCTCTGCTAAAAGCAGTTAACTCTCACCATGAGCCACTTTGTCTGGCAAGACTTCACTCTGACTTACTGAGAACATGCAGATGCAGACACGTTGTTTTTTGTTACTCAGCATTATGTACATTTTTCATTTAACAGTGCCTGACTAGTATGGTTGCCCAATATATTGTTTTGTTTTGACAGTGTCATGTAGTTCATTTTCCAAGACTAATGGACAAGAAGCCTTTTGATTAAACATTTCTCTAATTTATGGATCTTGTATAAAGTTAATTAGTTTACACCCAAAAGTAAAAAAAAAAAAAAAAAAAACTAAGAGTAAAACAAAAACACTTTTTCAGCATTTTATTTTACATTTTCATGCTGATAGCCTTAAAAATAGCTAGAATCGTTCAGGAATATCCATCATTTTCATTCAGTGAATAATATAATAATTTGGTTTTAAAAATAAAACGAAACAAATAACTAACCCGGATGGTTTTTAGGCCCAGGATGAGTGACTCCTCCTCCACACCGCCGTCTTCAGGCACGCGCCGAGACCGGGCGCGCGCGGAGTTCAGGACCACGAAGAGTTCAGCGTGAGCGCGCAAGTCGTGAGCGCGCGTATATCGCATCCTGCAGGAAAGCCCCGGCGCAGCTCTCACTGGCGGATACCTGCGAACAGGCTTCACGCGCGATGTGCGCGACCGCGCTTAGGAAACTAACCGAAAATCACCTGGAACGCGGTGCACCGCCAGTCATGGGTCCTCCGTGAAAGGGAAACTGTGTCTAATATATTTAATTTTGCATTTAAGTCGCTCCTGAAATCCAGTTAGTGTTACATGAAGAAACACGGTGTTTTTTTTTTTTTTTTACGCCATTTCCCCGACGTATGCGCTGGATTTAAACGCCGCCTGTATGATTTTCCCTGGATGATTTTGCCTCTTCCCTTTATTATATGAGTGAAATCCTGGGCGGCGATTTTGCTGCGATGTTTCTGAGTTTGGTCTCTAAGACTTGAGTCGTGTGTCCGCTAGTAGCGGACCGGTTCGGACGCGAGCTGACGGTAAGCACTACCCTCTTAAAAACCTATCGTGTGTGCTTGTGTGACAAAGTTTGAAGCGTTTTGAAAAGGCTCGTTGGCTGTGCGGGGGCGGCGAACCGATCCGTTCCGCGTACGCTTCACGTGCAGGTAAAGTTGTCAATCTCAGAACGCAAAACACGAGAATGTTTGGCTCGGTCACATCCAAAAAAAAAAAAAAAAAGGATTAACGGGACGCGGTTAGATGGCGGCCATAAAATGATGGTCTCGTGTCGCGTGCAAAATCAGAGTTTAAACCATTAGTCTTTAAACACAATAACAACAGTGGGCCACATTGTGCGTCTGTGTATTCCATGAAAGAATATTTGAACAAATACTGATGACAGATATGTTTTCCTTACGACTGCAACGAGAACGTGACAAAAAGCAAGAAAATCTGAGACACCGTCTCCGGTGATGCGGCGTTGGCAGAAGAGCCTAACCCGCTGTGATGGCAAGATCTACACACACACATACACACACTGCGGTGACTGTCTTTTCATAGGCTGTGTGTGTATCGGTGTGTGTGTGTCTGTGTGTGTGTGTGTGTGTGTGAGTGAGAGAGAGAGACAGATCGTGTTTTTTCTCCGGTAACACGGTCCCGTTCTTTCGTTGTTGGCCAACGTTATCAACTACGCGCGGCGCTTTTGGGGAACCGAGCCTCACATGCGGTTTTAGAGATGAGCCGCGGTGACGGAAAAGCACCGGTTCCGGCCGACTCCATTTCGTTTATTCATTCATTACCTGAACCACTTAATCTCCATTTCGTTTAAATGAACGTTAATGCCTGCAAACTCGACTGCCGCCTTGAAGTCATTATCAAATCCGCCTTATGTTTTAGCATCAGCGCCGAGGCAATACTGTTTTTTTTTGTTTTTTTTTTAGAAATATGTGCCGATATTCCTTATGAGAAAAAAACCCGATGGTGTGAAGAAATAGATGGAAACTTTACCAGATTGTTTTTGACAGGGTAATTGACTCCTCTTAGTGGAGCTGTCACTCAGCCTGGTAAAATAGAACGAGGCCCCGAAATCAGGACTGAAGCCGTCCTGACGCTGAATATCTATGACCTAGGGCTTCACAATATATCGCTCCGGCGTCGCCATCGCGAGCTGCCAATGCGCACAATGGACGCGCAGTGTCACAACGCGTTAAATCCAAAGAAAGTAAAGTATCTCTGATAGAGTAATATTTTTTCTGTTTTAAAACTTCCTTGATAACGTTCAAGATTGCATGGTTCACTCTCAAAAAAGTGATTTGTTATTATTTTTTTATTTATTAAGATGATCATTTAGAGGTGTTTTGATGGAAGAAGGGACAGGCTTTGGTTAACATCCATCCATTCACTCATTCATTCACTCACACTCACCAAATTATATAATTCTCAATATCATGCAGCTTTAGTAGTGACTTTAGCCAATTATTATACAGATATCATCCAGTCCATACATTGTGACTAATGCACGTACTAACTGTTGTGATGGTGATGGAATGTAGTGTGTGCTAATGTAGTCACAGTGTGTGCTTCAATTGGACATTGGCCACTTTTACAATGTCACTTCTCTCCAGAAACCCACTATAGTCATAAAGTACTCCCTAGTATGAGCCAATGGCAGTAAAATGTTCTGTTACCAGATTGTGACGGCAACTGCACCTGCCAGCTTATGGACTTTACCAAAGAGTTGTAATGCTGTTCAGGCACTGTCAGAAAATAAGTTTTGTATAATAATAATAATAATAATAATAATAATAATATGTACGGACATCAAAAAAGCCAACCTAGGGATAGAACCCAGTGCTTATCACTGTACCTGTATATTAAAAGCAGAAATGAGGTAGCATTTAAATTGGACACCTGAAGTAACTTACTCTCTATTTGTATTTGGCTTTGAGTCCATATTTTCTGGAACAATGGGGATATTGTTGTATTATGGCCATGAAAAAAAGAATAAAGCATGAAAAAAGTAGCGAGCCTTAAGATAAAACTAGGAATCCTTAAAATCTATTCAAGCAAGCATTAGCTTTACCGCTGAAAAGTGTGTCTGTGGGGTCCAAAGACACGACCCAGGATTCTCATAAATGGGAGAGACCTCAGTATACCGCAATGTCCAACTCAAAGTTACAACTTTGGATGATCGATTAACCTGTGAACACTGCATTACAACTCATTTGCTCATTCTCTAGTCAATATGGCTTCACATAGTGGTGCTTCCGTACATTAGACTGGATTACCAAGAGGCTTTTGCAAGTTCAATAATTGAGGGACGACTGACCTATTTTATTTACATCTATTTCACGGAACAGTTTCTACCTTAGTCTGATGTATCAAAACTGTTAAAGGATATTGCCTTGCTTTTGCTTCTTATTATTTCTGAGACTTTTAACAATAAATCAGAAAATGTCTAGCTGAGCTGCCACAGAATTGGCTGCCTCCCAACTCCTCTGAAAAACACATTTCCTGTTATTCACCAAATTATACCTTTCTATTATCACATACATATTTTTAGTAAGTAGAAGGCAAGAACCAAAAGGTTGAACCAGAAACCTCCAAAGTTGCTCTGTCTTTTCCCTAACAATTTAGTCTTATTCAAAGATGTTTCATGAGATGATGCTTCAAAATCATCTACTTTCTTGGGGGAAGTAAGATGCGACAAAACTGATTTTATCTGCAGTGAACCACAAAATACTGTACAATGAAATTGATACAATGCAAAAGTGTGTTTAATGTGGTAGTAAGCAGTTTGATTCTTTCATGTTAATGAACAAAACATTATCATCTAGCAACAAAAGCACACTTCCTAATTAATCTTATTAACAGTCTTTGAAGGCCAAGGCTTATATATATATACGTCACAACTCTGGATGCAGCCTGCTGCCGGCTCCATTCTGTTACTAATGATTTGCAGGTCCGCCGTAGCCTGTCAGAGCTGCTGTGCTTTTACAGCGTTTTTTTAAGAGATCACTGCGGCATGTCCTGCTGCACTGTTCAAGCACACTAAATTTATGGGGCGATCTTTTTTGGGATTTGGAATGATTTTCCACTTTTTCTTAATCTGAGCAGAAGGTTGCATTGTTTGTTTCATTGTATTCAGTGTTGCAAGTCCTATATAAGCCATTTTGGGACCTGTATTGCATTCCGAGGCTAATGAAATATACCCAAGAGGCTCTGGGTTTCTGAGGGACCACTTTAGCGTGTACAGTATCAATAATCAGCCTCTGTGTGCAGTGGCGTAGGTGTGTGTGGGCATGTGTGCTGGTAGGTAATGAGGAGAATATGTGATGGGAAAGCCCTCATTATAATGCTCCCACACCATTAAGTCAAGTGTGAGGGAGCAAGAGAGATAAATGTGGTAGACTGAGTGATTGAAACAATAAACTCATTTCTCGCTGTCTGGTCGATAGCGGAAGGTTGTCGTGGGGCAGGGGTCAGGGATCTTGCCAGCTTTTGACTGGGTAATGAGGGTTTCCTGCAGCCAGAGAAGTGAGAGCTGGAGCGGTCCCCTGCCCACTAGCTGATCGATTGGACAGTGAGAAGAATGGCTATTGACTGGCGATAAGAGTAGAGAAGATATTGATTAGATTTCCTCTGCCAGAAATGTGAATTCAGTAATTCTTGTGTCAGGAGGCAGGTGTCTTTAGGGGAATCCTCATTCTAGAACTGGAAGTGGGGCAGCCTTGAGTGTGTGTCTAAAATGCTGTATCTCATGTGCAGAAGTCACATTGCAGGATGTGCAATATCAAGTAAGACAAACTGAATCAAACATATGTTACCACTAAATTTTCAAATTTTCCATGACTATAAAATAAATCTCTTATATACCTTATCATCTCTTTGATCAAGTTCAAGAGTGGACATTGCCCAAAAAGTACTTTAATATTTAATATCTTCTCTGCAGATGCTTTCCCCCTCCGTGGGGCAGTTGGTAGTGTAACGATAGGGTGTTCATCCCATGATCAGAAGGTTGCAGGTTCGACTCCAGGACTGGTAAATTGCCACTGAGGTAGCCTAAGCACTGCTCTCCGGGCGCTGCCCTTGTTAGCTGCCCACTGCTTCTTCACGGATTGGTCAAATGCAGGGGGAACCAGGGCCTATCCCAGGATTTTGTGTGTGAGACAGCCCTGAACAACCCTGGGCAGGCACCAATGCACGGCACAAACACACTTATGAGGCCAATTAAGATTTGCCAATCAACCTGAACTGCTTGCTTTTAGACTGTGGGAGGAAACCAGAACACCAGGAGAAAACCCATGTGATCATGGGGAGAGCATGCAAACTCCACACAGAAAGACCCCACAGCCAACCCGGGGCTCGAACCCAGGACCTTCTAACCACCACATCACTATGCCACCCTTCAGTTCTCTTAATGGGATCTAATCAACTTTAAACATAAGTAAGGAACATAGTGAGATTGGCCCATTTCAGAAGTTTGCATAGTTCATATTACCGTGTATTGCCTCCGTTAGCATCTGTGATGGCAGTTTATGAGGCCTTCACGAGGTAAAGCTCATTCTTTTTGGCATAAAAACTCCAGATATTGAGGTCAGGAGACTGTCTCACCTTTTTGGCTGTCGATATTGAAGGGTTGACTTGGTCTTGTGTTTTGGATCACTGTTTTACGTAAGTCAGTGTGTATTTGTCATTGTGAACACAACACAGTACACAGTGCACCACAATGAAATGTGACCCCTGCATTTGACCCATCTGTGAAGGAGCAGTGTGCAGCTTTTGGCAATGCCCAGGGAGCAGTGCGTGTGGATGCTACCTTGCTCATGAGTACCCTCAGTGGTACCCTTATTGCTCCGGTGACTGTCCGATCATGGGATCAACTCGCTAACCATTGCGCTACCCACTGCCCTCTTCCAAATGTCATCTTGGAAGATCCAGGTGCGTCCCATGCACAACTTCCAGTATATTCCAGGTAACATTGCATTCATCTTCCCATCAATTTTACGTTTCCACTGTGCCACCGTACCCTAACACATTCTCAGAACATCACAAATCAACATCCATGCTTTGCACTAGGTAAGGTGTACTTTTCCTCATAGGTCTTGTTGTGTCCTCACCTTTATGGTGGTTATGACCATAAAGATCGATTTTTGTTCTCTTACAAGGGCTTTGTTCCAGAACTAGGTTTGTCTAGACGCATTTAGTCATATTCTAAGGGCAGTGCTTTGTGGCTTTCTTTTTGTAACTCCACCGTACAATCCATTTTTGTTCAAGTACCTCTTCATTGTGCATCTTGAAACAGCAACACTGCTTGTTTGCAGTTTAAGGCTACATCTCAGCAGAAGTAGCTTGTTGGTTTTTCTTTGCATAATGACAAATTTTCCTGGAAGTTGTGACTAAACTCTTAGCAGAATTTGAGGACTGACAGGTATTTTCAAAATTCAGTGTATTTTTTAATTTTCTTTTTTCTCACAGGTGCATTGACAGCTCTTTTTTTTTGCTCATGGGTCTGTATCAAGGGCTGTATCGAGGCCATGGCAGCTCTGAATAAATTCAGCCTCTAAAAAAAATTTATATATTTATATAATCAAAGTTATTGGCCTGCAGACTCTTTCTAAATTATCATTAATGGGAACCTAATGTATGTGTGTCAACTTGTGCGTATATAATCAGCCTCGTCATTCAAATGTAAACTTTTGATCAGGGCCATTTGCATTATGATTTCAAAAGGGCACACCCAATTATGTGATAATAAATAAATCTGAGCACACATCCTAAATAAAAAGAATCGTTCACAGTGTCCAAACATTGACCATTATTCTGCATATGCCATTTTAATTGGCAGTTAGAAACCTCTGTATTGTGCGCTGGATTGTGTGTTGTTTTCTTATTCCTCCTGCACGAGGAAAATTGAGTTTTAATATGCACACAGACATACTCAAACCTATAGTTATGAATGCTCACACAGACTGACTCATACTGCACTGTTCTTGGTTGTTGATGGTGTCTGACAACTAATCTGTTTGGGAGTATTTTGGCTCAGGCCTCCCGCTCACTGTCACTTTCTCTTTTACTGAAAGCTGACAAGCTGTCAGAACCATGACTGATTTTTCCTGAATAGTATTGATGCCTGCTGTGTGTGTATGCTTGCATACATTATTGTGTGTATGTGTTTGGGTGAGTGTGTGAGAAGTAACCGCTTTGAGTGTTGTGCCTTTTGGAGACTATTTATTATTTATTAAGGTTATAATTTTCATATTTCAAAAGTTTTTACTACAGAAATAAATACAATCAAAAGATTTATATTGATATTCATCTACTATGAGGGCCCATGTTTTTGTATATTTTTATTACTTTCAATTCAGCCTAATCACTCTTTTCATTGTTAATTATACTTTAAAATTATCTATTCACTTTTTACTCCTCATCGCAATACTCACACATGATTTATTCATATTTCAGTTGGCCTCCCCCCTTTGTCTTTAGTGGAGATTTAAAATTACTTAAATGGTCTTCAAAAATGAACTATGTTTTATTTGTGTGACAATTTGTGTGACAAAGAATGAATCTTGAATCATAAAAAAAAAATAATTCTTCTAGTTATTCGTACAGTGCTAAATGTGTAAAAGCATTTCTGACAAAGACTGTTTATGAATTCTTCTTCTGTCTAAATACGAAAAATACTGCAAATGTCAACCTGCTAGCTTATGATGACAACATATTTGTCTAAAATTGATGAAAAATGCCCTTAAGTGTAGTACGAGCCTTGCTTTGCATCCATCTTGAGCTAGCATCCTTAATGCGATTTTACATTATATCACTAAAATCACCAAGATGGGATTCCTCGGTGTGTTGGTGCTTACTGTTTTGCTTTACTTTGCTAGTAAATTCAGGTTATTACTGTGATATTCATACCTCTTTCATCAGAGAAGAGCTCCTGAACATAAAAGAAAAAAACTACAGGGACTTATTATTTTACATTCTGGTTAACGATGCTCTCACCTTTGCTAATGCTGCGAAACACAGGAGAAGAGGGAAATGCACTGGTGTGACCATGCACCTTCAGCACTGACTCTGCTCTCCACTCCCTGTAATATTCCTCTTCAGTGTGCAATCACTCTGCAGCAAACTGGACTCTTTTACCATTCTATGCCTCACAGAATTGTGGTTGTGTGAACTTACACCAAACTCCAAGATTGCTAGCTCTTCCGTGTGGACCGTGATGCAGAACTTTCGGGCAAAACAAAGGGCGGTGGAGTATGTTTGTATATAAACAATGACTGATGTCCTGATGTGTCATCTCCTAAAACCCCTTGTGTGAGTTTTCATCATTCATTCTAGTTTACAACTAGAATCCATGACCTACAGACATGCAACACATTCTGGACAACCATAGACTTTAATAAAGATAAACTCAGCCTTGAACTTCCTAAATTTAAAGAGTTTATTAATGCCCAACCAGGGAGGAGAATATTTTAGTTCACTGCTACTCCATGTTAACAGCTGCACTGGGCCACTCTGTCGATGCACCTAATACCTGCACACAGGCAGAAATTAAAGCTCAGAAACCTGACAGCAAGGACCATTAAGAAGTAGAGCAATGAGGCAGTGGAGAGCCTTTAGGCATACTTGGAGTGTACCGACAGGGATGTGAACAGGACCGCTATGTCTGCATGACTACACAGAGGCTGTGATGTCCTACATTAGCTTCTATGAGAACTGTTGTGTACCACCACGCAGCAAAATGTGTTAGAATAACAACAAACCCTGGTTTACAGATAAGCTCAGACAGTTAAGGTTGCAAAGAATCGTTCAGAAATGGGGACAAGGCCAGGACAGAGAGTTGAGAAATGGGTTTTACAAGGCATGAAGAGATGCTAAACAACTGCTCTGAGAATCTTCACCACTTCTCAGCCATTAACTCTGCTTCTACCCATTAGCACTGTGCTGAACAGCTGTGTACACAGACATCTACAACACCTCATTGGAGTCATGCCACATGCCAGCCTGCTTCCAGACCTTCACCATCATCCCTTTGTGTGAAAAACCAAAGATTACGGGATTAAATGACTATAGACCCATCACCCTGACCCCCTACCTACCTATGCTAGAATCCTGTTTGTGGATTTTAACTCTGCCTTCAAAACCATTATCCTGGCCCTCTTGCAAGACAGACTCTCCCAGCTGAACATGCCTGACTCCACCTGCAGGTGGATTACAGCTTTCCTAACTGACAAGAGGCAACATGTAAAGATGGGATGTCTCTGTCTCCCAGACCATCAGGACTGGAGCTCTCCTCTCATCTTTTCCCTGTTTACCAACAGCTGCACCTCCAGTTATCAGTGTGTCAAGTTCCTGAAGTATCCTCAGTGGACTCTGTGAATTCAAATTCAAATTCAAATTCAAATTCAAATGTATTTATGTAGCGCTCTTAACAACAGTCATTGTCACGAAGCACTTTACATATAAACGACCTAAACCCCCAATGTGAATGTCTTCCTGATGTCTTTCTGATTGATCAAAAATGCTTCATCAGTTTAGCTGCCG
Organism: Distichodus sexfasciatus; assembly: GCA_032718565.1. Classification (NCBI taxonomy): domain Eukaryota; kingdom Metazoa; phylum Chordata; class Actinopteri; order Characiformes; family Distichodontidae; genus Distichodus; species Distichodus sexfasciatus. The sequence continues at coordinate 299,059 of JAVGVS010000397.1, read as the reverse complement.
TGCTGTGATCCATGATACTTCTGTGTTTTTCCCCTTCCATCTCATCATATTGCAGACAGATCATTTACGTATATTCTTGTGCATAGTCTTCAAACCTCACAGGACTGCAGACTTTCAGCCTCTGTAGTGAGTTTACCAGGTCTATACCAGGCCGTAAAATGAAAGTCTGCCAACTCTCCTACCAAACGTGTCCACCAGCATTCAATTTGGTGATGCACATAATATATGAAAGTGAAAGTGAGTTATTATTTGTCATTGTGAACACACCACAGCACAGCACACAGTGCACCACAACTAAATGTGACCTCTGCATTTAAACCATCCGTGAAGGAGCAGCGGGCAGCTAACAAGTGCCCGGGGAGCAGTGCTTGGGGTGGCACCTTGCTCATGAGTACCTCAGCGGTAACTTTACCGGCCCTGGCTTTGAACCTGTCACCTTCTGATCGCGGGGCGAACCCCACCAACTGCCCCGAAGTGTAGTTCCCTGACCGGGAATCGAACCCGGGCCGCGGCAGTGAGAGCGCCAAATCCTGACCACTAGACCACCAGGGAAAATATTAGATATGTCAATTTGTTAGAGTTGGGTTAAGGGGGCCGCTTTTGTCTCCTGCTGAGGTCCACCACCAGCCCCTTAATTTTGTCTAGGAGTTGGGTTCTGTTAGGTTCTCCACCTCTCTCACGTTTTCTGCCTCATCATTGTTGTAGATGAAATTCTATATCATTCATCATCATTTTTTCAATATGCAGCCCTATTGTAAGAGCTGTCTGATCTGAGTGTTGTGGTGGAGTAGCGTGTTAAAATCACCACACTGTCCTGGGCCTTGGTGTGGGGTGTGTGTGGGTTATGTTATCTCTTCCTCTAGGAATCTTTTTAAGATTCATCTTTTTAATTGGAGTGCCTTGGAGATTACAATTTACAGTATTACAGTTTGAGGGAGCTGTGCAATTTCCATCATTGCATGTGATTCCACCTAGTAAAATCAGCTGTTTAAATCAAGATATATAGGAATACAGTACATAACTAAACACTAGTGTTATATAGGTAATAAATGTTGTAGCATCTTTATGAAAGAAAAATAAACATATTCAATTGATTTATTTAAATAGTACCAAACAGACATCTGATTTTATACCATTTTTCAGACTACTGTCCTATGACACAAAAATGATGAAATCATACAAAAACTTTGACGACCCTGCAATTTTTCAGTCATCCATCTTCTTCTCCTTGTTCTGCTTTGATTTGCTAATTATTCTGTTTAATCTGTATCTGGGTTTATTTGAACCCCGCCGCTGCACTTCGTCTCTGTCTTGTGTCAGTTGTGGAGTATGGAAGTTTTATCGGTGCCCTCACGTGTTTGGTTTATGTATACATATTTATATATGGTTTGAATGACCCAATATATTTATCAGATTTTCCATTTTTCTATCTCTCTTCTTCTAGCATCCTATAAACCAAAAAATGATGGAATTTTGCTTCATCAGTCTTTAGTGTCCCAGTCTCTTTTTCCAAAAACTTCACCTGTACTTTCTGTCCATGTTTTTATTACACTTGCTTTCACCTGGTAGGCATCAGTTGTTTTGGATCAGCTGTCACTCTCTCTCTCTGCACACACACATACTCATACTCTTAAATTTATTCCTCACATTGGAGTCAGTGGGACCTGGACAATCTCCCTTGTTTACAGAAAGAGACAGTGGAGGGGCTGATAGGCATTTTAACCAAACAGAGCATCTTACTATCTTTGTGAGGGACTTCCATTGACTCTCATCCTCCATCATAATTTTTACCTTACCCTTAGTAACCAAAACTTAGTTTTTTGTGATGATAATGATAAAATGTTTCTTTGAGAGCAATGTTGTCATGTACAAAAATGGTTTCACAAAACTTAGGGTGTATTCACACCCAAGTTTATTTCCTCCCTTGGTTCAGACCTTTTGGGCAGGTGTGAATACACGCACCCAAACTCAGGTGCGGACCAAACAAGTGTACCAAGACCCAGCTGAAGAGGTGGTCTCGGTTCGGTTCCAAACGAACTCTGGTTTGTTTGTTTAAGGTGGTTTGTTTAAGGTGTGAAAGCAGCCCGACCTCAATTCGATCAGTTGCAAAAAGCTTACCTTTTTTTTGATTTAACTAGCTCCTGTCATTACAGGAAATTATTGTTTGGATAACTAGCCCAATGCTAGAAATGAGCTGCGAGGGAGCTCTCCTTCATAGCAATGTTGCTGCACATCTTCGCCATTACAAAATTACTAGCATCATATTGTAAAACTGATGCTGCATCAAACGCCACCCAAATGGCTAGCACTGGTCACACATTTCTGTTTCATGGTTGAACAACCTTAGCACACATGTGGTTTTGGACTTTCCTGATGTGACTGCACCCTTAGATTCACTTACTAAGCACGTCTTCATGAAATACCCAAAAACTTGGACACAGCACACACAGAAGAGAGAGACAGACACATACACACATTCAAAATCAGAATCATCCTGTTGACCAGAACAGTATCACCCTAAGTTTTATAATGATAACTCCTTTACCAGCACGGATAGTAGAAGACACTTCATAAAATGGCAGATCTTAAAACGAAGCCAAGATAGCAAAGAAGTGCACTTCAAAGTAGCCTGGAGGCAATGTCCTTCATACTCCATGCTAGATGCACTCACTACATTTTGCTGTCTGTCCTAAAAGATTTGGTTGATGCGTTTTGTTCCATTTTTCCCTTTCATCCTCTCTCATTTCTTTCAATTCCTCATGAATTTCATTTAATTGGGCTTCCCTTTCAGCTGTCTGTGCACCTGTGTATGCTTACGTGTGTGTTTGGGTGGAAACAGTGGGCCTTGCATCCTTAAATAATTTATCACCATCAGTGCAGCGATGCATTGAGAGACAGACCCAGGGGTCCCTTGTTAACCAGGTCAGCCAAGTGTGAATAGTGTGTAAATGGATTCAATATACTTGCACACACACACACACACACACACACACACACACACTCACACACAAAATATTTGATTAAGAGTTCATGTTAACAACATGAAAAATCTGGCCCTGGCCTTCTGTTTTAAAATGCAAGGTGTTATTTAGTGCCAAAATTTTGAGCATGCAGTGGAATGTTTAAGCACAAAATCTATTTTTACAGCATGTTTTACTCTCTCAACTCTGCCTCCACGCACGAACTAAACTAACTAGTTTTAACTAACTAAACCCTTGCTTGACTTGGCTCTGTGTTAGAAATGTCAGAACCATGGCATTATTTTCTATCAACATTTTGAGCGTGCAGTGGAACTTTGACTAGAAAAATATCTTGTCTTTACGTGTTCAACTCTACCTACGCTCGTACAGCCAATAATTTCCATGTTGTGCATCCCTACAATGGATATCTTATGCACTTTTCATTTGCATTTGAATGACTTTTGCTTATGTGTTTGTACTGGGTGTTTTGAAGGCATTGCACTGAGAAACAACACTCGTTGACTACGGATACATAATGTGAAAAGTGTGTGCTTTTGATGTGGCACTGTATTTTTGTTTATTTCACTGCACGTTTACAGAATTTGACATCAGAATCAGATTCAGATTTATTTGACAAGTAGATTAAAAAAAACATGTGTTCCAGCCAGCAATCCAGGTAGGAGTCTTACCAGACAGACTTTCTGGTCCAAACTCACGTTCCAGATTTTACGTTATAGATTTCTAGTATAACTTTTTCCGATAGTCTTTGCGAACTGTCATGCCTTCTTGTGCACTGACCTTTGTTGGACTGTCTCTCCTGGATTTGACCTGTGCCTGTTTCGTGACAACAATTTTTGTAAGACCCAACAAAAACGTGTTTAACGTACTCAGTGTTTGGGTTGACTGCGTAATCATTACAGTAAGGAATTTACTTCCCTGACTCTGGTTAGTCAGACATTGAAACAGACAGTATTTATTATATTACCTCTCTCTCTTTATTGATCTATCTACAGTGCTGTGAAAAAGTATTTGCCCCCTTCCTGATTTATTATTTTGTTTGTATTTTTCTTGCACTTAAATGTTTCAGATTATCAAACAAATTTAAATATTAGACAAAGATAACCCAAGTAAACACAAAATGCAGTTTTTAAGGGATCATTTTATTTATTAAGGAAAAAAACTATCCAAACCTACATGGCCCTATGTGGAAAAGTAATTGCCCCCCTTCTAAAATCATAAAGTAACGGTGGTTAATCACATTTTTTGGAAGCTGAGTGCAATTTCACCAGCCACACCCAGCCCTGATTACTGCCAGACATGTTGAATCAAGAGATCACTTAAAAAGGAGCCCAAAAGATCCCAAAAAAGGAAGACAACATGCTGTGATCTAAAGAAATTCAGGGAGACGAGAAACAAAGTAATTGACATCTATTGTTCTGGAAAAGGTTACAAAACCATTTCTAAAGCTTTGGGACTCCAGTGAACCACGGTGAGGGTCATTATTCACAAATAGAGAAAACATGGAACAGTGGTGAACCTTCCTAGGAGTGACTTTTTTTTTTTTCCTTCTTTAACCGCTTAATCCCAACCAGGGTCGCGGGGGGAACCGGAGCCTATCCCTGGAACTGACGGGTGCAAGGCAGGGAACAACCCTGGGCAGGCGCCAACACACCGCAGGGCACACACACTCACACATTCACACCTTACAAGGCCAATTTAGAGTTGCCAATTTACCTATAAAAATGACCCCAAGAGCGCAGCAACGACTCATCCAAGAGGTCACAAAAGAACCCAGAACAACATCTAAAAACTGCAGGCTTCACCTGCCTCAGTTAAGGTCAGTGTTCATGACTCCACCATAAGAAAGAGACTGGGCAAAAACAGTATGCATGGCAGAGTTCCAAGGCGAAAACCACTGCTGACGAAAAAAGAACATTAAGGCTGGTCTCACTTTTGCCAAAAAAACACCTTAATGATCCCCTTTTGGTCTTTTGCGACAATATTCTGTGTGTGTCCTGTTACATCTGGCGTAAAAGTAACACAACATTTCAGAAAAAGAACATCATGCCAACAGTCAAGCATGGTAGTGGTAGTGTGATGGTCTTGGGATGCTTTGCTGCTTCAGGACCTGGACAACTTGCTGTGATTGATGGAACCATGAATTCTGCTCTCTACCAAAAAATCCTGTAGGAGAATGTGCGGCCATCACCTCAAGCTGAAGCGCACTTGGGTTCTGCAGCAGGACAATGATCCAAAAATGAAGGTTATGGAGTGGCCTAGTCAAAGTCTGGACCTGAGTCCAACTGAGATGCTGTGGCATGACCTTAAAAAGGTGGTTCATGCTCAGAAACCCTCCAATATGGCGGAATTAAAACACTTCTGCAAAGAAGAGTGGGCCAAAATTCCTCCACAGCGATGTGAAAGACTCATTGCCAGTTAATTACAGTTGTTGCTGCTAAAGGTGGCACAACCAGTTATTAGGTTTAGGGGGCAATTACTTTTTCACACAGGGCCATGTAGGTTTGGATAGTTTTTTTTCCTTAATAAATAAAATCATCACTTAAAAACGGCATTTTGTGTTTACTTGGGTTATCTTTGTCTAATATTTACATTTGTTCGATAATCTAAAACATGTAAGTGCGACAAACATGCAAAAAAATAGTAAATCAGGAAGGGGGCAAATACTTTTTCACAGCACTGTATATATCTACAGTATATATACACATACATATATATTCACCCTGTGATTGGAAGGGTGCTGGTTTGAATCCTGGACAGGTAAAGTGTCCAGGATGTACTCATGAGCAAGTTACCATCCCCAAACGCTGCTCTACGGGTGCTGTTTGTCGGCTGCCCACTGCACCAGCATGAATGGGTCAAATGCAGAGGTCGTTATGGTGCATTGTGCTGTGCTGTGTTCACAGTGACAAATTATCACGCACTATATACACGCATACATATTTTTATTTAGAGTGACTGCCATTTCCTATTTGCAGCGATATTGCCCCTTCAAATCCACTGCAATATTAATTTGCCTTTTTAATTAACTATTACTTCGGTTCGTTCTTCATTTTGCAGTCTGTGGCAACAAATTGAGTCTTCTTCGCGTCATGTACCCGTAGAAGAAGGGTGTTATGTGACAGTAATAATCATCAGTATGAGTGTATGAAATGAAGAATTTGCATCAGTGAATTTTACTAAACGAGTTACTGGAGGAATGGCTTCAGTTCTAGTTAGTGTTGCAGTGAACATGTAACTCATCACCCTAGTTATTAGACACACACAGTTAGCCTCTAGTCATTTGTGTATGGCAGATGTGTATGGTGTATATGGCAGATTGGAACATGCTTTTGGCTGGAACAAGGGAACTGAAACTGGCACTAAATAATGCAGAGCAGCAAGATGCTGCACATACTGTATCCCTCACTCAGAGTAGGTTACACTCCCCATCTGTATAACATTAAAGCCAAATCTGTCTCTCTCAGTCCCAGTGGGGTGTGTTAAATATATTGCTCTCAAATATAGATGCTGCCTGTCCTGCTGTTTCATGGTTTAAATGTGTATGTTTCTCTCTCTCTCGCTCTCCATATTCGCTTCTTCCTCCTCCTTCCCTGAGTGTGTGTGTGTGTGTGTGTGTGCGTGTGAGTGAGCGAGTGAGAGAGAAAGAGTTTATTATGCAGTGGTGTTCCTCTAGAGGCATTGTCCTATTTACTGCATGGTAAATGTGTTCACTGTCAGGCTTGAGGCTGTGGTGTCTTTAAATTAGATTAAATCATAAAATCACCACATCAATCATCCCCAGCTGTTTCTGTCAATGTGGTTGTGTATGTGAGTGAATGAGTGAGAGAGAGAGAGAGAGAGAGAGAGAGCGAAGAGAGTAACGTTTGGTTAGCTTTGTAAAAATGCAGTTATGGCAACACTCTTTATCAGAGTTTATCAAAGTTAAAGTAAATTATTTAATTTTTTTTTTTTACATATCAAAAAAACCAAATCAGCAGCCTTTAAAACTGAAACTGCTAAATTACTCAGCTGTTAACTAGAGCGCACAGTAAAGTTTGCTAACTTGCGAGCTAATATTACTGAAAAAGCTACTCGCTAGTAAACCAAAACTGGTGAATAGCAAAATAACGTCATTTTAACTGAGCTCACTGCCAAAGCATACACACAAGATTGGTAATTAAGATTGGTAACTTGAAGGCACATAGTAAGTTAATAATAAAAAGGAAGAAAATAAAGTAACATTGACATAAATGCCAAAAGGATGAAAATGAAAGAGAACTGCAGTTAACAGAAAGGATCTGAGAAGAGTCTAGGTTTTGAAGCTAGGTACAGTTGGGACTAGAGCTTTAAAACAATTATTTGAAACAATTATTTGAATAACTTGAATAATTCGATTGCAAAAAATGGTCGAGGCTTTTTTCTAGAATCGAAGCTTTGTTTACTCTTTTTCACTCGCTAGAGCATGCTCCGCTTGTGCTTCACATGGATGCTTATTAGTGACGCACAATGTGAGTTCAATGTGGCGCAATCAAGGCAGAACCTCTGTATGTGAAGGTATTTGTGAGATATTCCTTGAAAACAAAAGTAAATGTGTAAAAATGCATAAATGTCATTTTTCGCGATGTAAACACAAGCGCCATTGCTGACCAAAATGCTACATTTCAGTCAAATCTTGTGCTTTATTACAGACAAAACTCATATTTTAACTGATAACTAACCACAACAACAAGCATTCTACTCACAATACAGCCATGTATTGAGATTTTCAGCGTTTATTCTGAACCGTGCATTCACTGTTATTGTGACGCGGCTCAGAGTTGTGCAGGGGATAATGGGAAACATAGTTCTTTTCTAGAAAGGCCAAAAGCAGGTATTTTATAGACCAAAATGAGTCCTAATTGGTTCAAAATAACCCAAAGCTTCAGTATTGCTTCATTTTCAATTGATTTTTTTATTTTATTTTATAATGTTAGAGTAATCAAAAGGAAAGAAGAAATACAGAAAATTTATTTATCAAAAAATGTGTTTTCATCAGAAATGTGCTGATTTCAGTGGTCAGCATTTACACACCAACAAACAAATTTGAGTAGTGCAGGACGTCCTGAATACAAAAACATAAGACATGTATGACTGAGGTATAGAAAAACACCACAAACTCTCTCAGGGGTGTAAGGGTTAATTTTGATTGTATAAAAACAGGAATAACAGTCAATTAATTGTACATTTTCAGACTTGTCCTTTTTCTGTTTTTGTTGTTGTTTTTTAAAGAATTTACTCAGATGCAGATTACTCGATTAATCAATGAAATAAATCAATAAAATACTCGATTACAAAAAGAATTAATAGCTGCAGCTCTACCAGTAGTTGGAAAATTTTTGTTATCCTAAAGTTTATTAAATAAGAAAAGCACCGTCTAGTTCCGACTGAAGTTTCTAACAACAGATTTTACTCCAGTGATCTAAGAGGTCTGGCAGGAATGTATTGATGAACCATAGATAGTTAAAATCTTTACCCATTTAGTGATTTATGAACATGTAAAATGAATTTAAATGAGTTCAGTTCTCTTTGTTGTCTGAACTTTTACACCCACATTTTGCACAGTATGGAGCCGTTTTGTGTTTTTTTAGGAAGGCCAGTTAGACGACCATTACAGTAGTCCACTCTACTGGAGATAAAGGCATTACTGAGTTTGCCTTTACTGAGTCATTCATTTATTATTTGAACTGCTTAATCCCTATTGTGGTCTTGTGGACCGGAGCTTATCCCAGAACTTTCTGGAGCGAGGCGGAGATCAACCCTGAGCAGGGATCAACACTTTGCAGGTTAACACACATACAGACACAGATTCACACCTAAGAGGGAAATTTAGAGTCACTAATCAACCTGAACTAAATGCTTTTGGACTGTGGGTGAAAACCGAAGCTCCCTAAGAAAACCCACGCAAACATGCATGTAAACTGGACCTAGAAGGACCCCACGGCCAACCAGGGTATCAAACCCAGGCCCCCTTTGCTGTGAGGCCACCATGCCGTCCTATGTTGACATTAAACCTCTAAAGTAAGCTGTGTTATCAAGATAGTAAAAAGCAGGTGCCATTATTCTAGATAATGGTTGTTAAAGCTGTGTTAGTGTCAGTTAAGATGCTGAGATGTTACTGTATTATTAATGTAAAAACGTGTCAGTTTAGTGTAATTTAATGTAACTAAGTTAATTACACTTCAGGTCAAGTGGATGCAGCTTAGGAGAGCTAAAAGGTAACCATAGTGTGATCTTCAGACATCAAGAACAATTTTTGTTTTAGACGTAATGCTATATTATATTTGGTGGGCACAATTCATTTATTCATTATTCGAACCACTTAATGCCAACTGGGGTCAGGGAAGGACCGGAGCCTATCCCGGGAACTTACGGGTGCAAGGCGGGGAACAACCCTGGGCAGGCGCCAACACACCACAGGGCACACACACGCACACAATCACACCTTACGGGGTCAAGTTAACCTATATTGCACGCTTTTGGACTGGAAACCGAAGCACCCGGAGGAAACCCACGCGAACACATGAAGAGCATGCATACCTCACACAGAAAGGCCCCACAGCCGACCTGGGGCTCAAACGCAGGACCTTCCCACTGTGAGGCGGCAGCGCTAACCACTGCGCCACCGTGCCACCCGTATCTCATGTTTGTTTGTTTTTTATTGTTTTATTGTTTATAACTATTTATTTATTTATTTATTTATCTGTTATGCATAGCTGTACTAAAGCATTCCAACAATACTAAAACATTCCATCCTTAACAAAGATCAACTAGATCTACTAGGAGAACTAGACAGTGATACTGCCTCAAAGCAGAAATCCATAGAGTTAGGGAGTAGCTTAAGTAATGGCATTGTGAAAGGAAGACTAGCACTTGCTTTGTGAAAAATGTTGCATTCTAGCGCCTGTGTGTAGAATATTACAGACTGAACTCAATGCCTAGCAGAAGTGTCAATGCCCTTTTAGGATCCCTAAAATGACATCCTGCAGAATGACATCCTGCTGTTTGAAAGCCTTCCTTCAGTACAGGTGACAGCAATACCAGTTAGATGAAGACCAGGACTTAAGCAGAAGTATTTCTGCAAAATAATGATGCATTCACTTAATCCCAAAGAAAGATTACTTCTGATCAACCATTGCAAGTCATGGTGCATCTGCAACAAATGGCACAATTCTGTTTCAGACTGTTTCTTAGCGTGATTTTCAGGTTATTGCTGCTTGATTCAATTGTTCAGTGACAAATTTATTGATTAAACCAATATTTGGCAAAACAGAGAAAGTACAGACTGAAGACCTTCAAACTAATGTGTTTTGACTTTCTGGCATGAATCTAGATTTTAGCAGCGATATTCTGACCCCCTCAAAAAATCTCTAAGATATTATAAATATAACAAAGCCCTCAACATTCTCTACATTTTGGTAGCAAGGATTCTAAGCTAGTGTTTTACCGATAATGGTTTTTCAGGTCCGATACAGATACCGATTATTGTAGTCAACAGGACCAATAACCAATATTTGGAACCATTATGTAAAACAAGCACCAAGCTGCTGAAATTCTCCTCTCTCCTCTTCTTCTTCTCACACTGTACTCGGGAGAGTGGTGTGAGTGACATATAGCCAATCAGAGACTGTTGTGGGCGGAACATTAAATGAAGCAGCGAGTTGATAGCAAACAACACAGAGAGAAGAGATGGCAGTGGAGCCACAGTAGCGGACCTTGTAATTACTTAATATTGGTAATGAGCAAAATTAAACAGTGATACCGATAATTGGCAAAATGCTAAAATATCGGCCCCTAACAATCAACCCTTATTCTAAGCAGAACCGTAAATAGATTCTTTGTGCTTCATTTTATTAAAAATAAGGTGTGTGTAATCCTAACGTAGAATGTATACTATCAGTCAAAAGTTTGGACACACCTTCCCATTCAATGTTTTATTCTTTATTATCATGACTATTTACATTGAAGATTTTCACTGAAGGCACTATGAATGAACACATATGGAATTATGTAGTAAACAAAAGGTGTGAAATAACCCAAAACATGTTTTATATTTTAGATTCTTGAAAATAACCACCCTTTGCTTTGATCACTGCTTTGCACACTCTTGGCATTCTCTCGCTGAGCTTCATGAGGTAGTCACCTGAAATGGTTTTCCAACAGTCTTGAAGGAGTTCCCAGAGATGCTGAGCACTTGTTGGCCCTTTTGCCTTCACTCTGCGGTCCATCTCATCCCAAACCATCTCGATTGGGTTTCGTCAGGTGACTGTGGAGGCCAGGCCATCTGGCGCAGCACTCCATCACTCTCCTTCTGGGTCATATAGCCTTTTCACAGTTCATTCATAGTTTTGATGCCTTTAGTGAGAATCTACAATGTAAATAGTAATGAAAATAAAGAAAAAAACATTGAATGGGAAGGTGTGTCCAAACTTTTGACTGGTAGTGTACGTGTCTAAATGATTAATCATGAATAATAGGGATTCAAATAAGCCGTGGGTTATCTGAAAGCACACTGTTTAATCAAAAGTCTCAAAATCACTGTTGACCCTAGCACTTTCCTAAAACGCATGCAGGATTTTTGAGTTTTGTCTGTCATCATTGTAGAGATGTGAGAGTTACCATCTGTAACATAATTAAATGGAATTAGTTCTTAAACAAAATACCCATCTTGGTTTTGTAGTTAGCAGTAGCTTTACTGAGGATGTGATTGTTAGAAGAACCATCAAGGGTATAAAAGGAACCCACAAGGAAACAAAGAGACTAATGTAAACATGCAAAATATACAATTTCGGGGTATGGTGTTTTACCTAACAAGGTAAATGCTTACCTTAACTCCTTTACTGTTTGTTTGTAAAGAAAATTCATCTATACTTTTAAGAAATTAACTCACCTGTATATGTTTCTGAGAAGAAAGGCTTGACATCTTCATGCAATGGGGGAAATATGACTTTTGTTTGCTTAAAACTTATAGTGCAAAAACTGGAAGTGACATCATTACACTTCCTGTTTCCTATATAAAGTTTTTTCTGGACCAACTTGAACTAGAGGATTCTATATGATGACTGAAAGAGTTTTTCATATTGAAACTAACCTATTGTTACTAACTTCATTCACATTTAGAGTAAAAGTCAACTTCCCCTTTTGTAGGTTAAAACTGCATCCAAATTGTCTCTCTTTCTACTTCTATTTCTAATTTAAAGTTTATATTTAATACTCCATCTCTAGTTTAAAATGTATATTTTGTATTATATTTATATATTGTTTATTCTATATGCCCTATTTGTTTTTTGTTCCCTATTTCTTGTTGCACTGTGAAAAAAATATATATATACACACACGCATATACATATACAGTAGTACGAACAGCCAGCTGAATGCAAGATACAGTATCTGCCTCTGAAACATTTGTAACACCTTGTAATTGTGTGAACAAAGAACTATACAATTTAACATTTACATTTTCAAGCATAATTACTGGCAAATATTTCTTTATTTTAATTCAAGTAGGAGTTTAAATGGAAATAGAATAAAATGTTACAAAAGTATCTATACTTTTTAGTTTCAAGTACAGTAATTCAGTGCTTTGACCATGACTGGCTTGGTTCAGTCTGAGTCTGGAACCTTTGTGTCCAGTGTTTGTTTTCTTCTGACCATGCAATAGGGATGAAGCTGGTTCAGTGACTGTGTTCTAAAAATGGACTCTGAATGGGTTTGGTTGGAGTTTGGTTCACTCTGTAGTGGGGCAACATCTGGTTAGAAGGTTCACACTGTATGTCTGAAACCATCCAAACACATCTTGTTCTGCTTGGAAAGCTGAAGAAGGTGAAAACACCTTTAGCAATATCTTTTTCTTTGTGATACTTTAATATTACTGACACAATATGTCTTTTTGAGACCATGTTACAAGAATGCGAGCTGCCGTAGAACAATGGTGTGATTCTTCATGTCAGGCCTGTGAGCTCTGTGTGTCTATTTATGCCACTAATGCCTTTCAGACTGGTTCATCTGTCCAGAATTGTCTAAACTGGTGGGACATGATCATTTCACTAAACATTTCCAGCCTATGGATGATCCAAATGCCCAGATATTATCTGAGAAGCATATTCTTCAGCATGCCGTTTCGGAGGACTTGTTCTGTGATCAAAGTTGGCAGGATGAGTCATAAATCTTTACGTTATGCAGTTATGTCAAAGACTCTGCGGAGGAGAGAACTGTCCTTCCCTCCCAGTGACCTGGTTAGAAACGCTAATGACAATGTAGCATGACGCAGCAGAGCTTATGAGCCCACCGGTTTAATTATGCACATGTACAAAACACTCTTTCTCGCTCTCTTTATGTTTTCTCTCAGAGTCCTGTAGCAGAGTAGATTTACCTGTGAGTGACATCTGACTAACATATAGCAAGTCTCTCTCGCCCCTCTTCTTTCTCTTCATTGTCTGTCTCGTGCTCTTTCCTCTTTTTTCAACCTTCCCTTCTCTTTCCCTTGTTTTTTTTTGTACCTAATATTTCTCTCTCCCTCACTTTTTCTATTTCAAAATGTCTCCATCCCCCTGATCTGCCTTTCTGTCTTTCTCCCCATTCTCTCTGCAGGTTGGAAGAGGGGAAGATGACAGCTATTTTCCCAGTGCTGCTGCTGCTGTCTGCTGTCTGTGTGTCGCTGGCTCTGAAGGTGGTGTCGAAACGTGGCTCAGGTAGGCTCTCCTCCTGGCCTCCCTCCCGCTGCCAATAATCATGTCGGCTGCCCACTCCAATCAGCCTCCAGCAGCATGTTTCATGTGTGATGATCAAAGAGTGCTAGAGAGGATTTACTGATTAATATTAATGTTTTACAGGTTGCATTAATGCCGTGCTGATTGTCTGTGAGTTTGTGTGTGTGTGTGCATAGTGTAGACTAATTGGGAAGTGTTTTATGTTCTCTAAGAACATGTTATATTCATATTCCACTTATGAGTAGTTATAGCTCCTCGTTTTTGGTCAGTTTTTCTGTGGTCAGTCGGGCCTATGGAAAATGATCAATTTTGCCAACACCAATGTGGAGGAGCAGGTATTAATTAATGTATTAATGAAGTAATGAAGTATTCTTTTTTGGCATAAGTGCTTATACAAAAAGACTAAATATGACAGCTCTTTCAAAATTAGCACCTGATTTAACATAAAAACATGAGTAAAACCACAGTTTTATATTATGTGGTTATTTCCTTAAGCAAGTTAACTTAAGGACATTGTAACTAAGTGGATGTATATTCTTAATTAGCCATTACAAGTCTTAACTTCTACTAGCCATCATATTGATCTATGTATTAAATGCTAACAGTTGTGTTGGTGGAATTTCCCTTTATTAGGAAGCTAGTTTATTTTCATAGTACAAAATCTGAGCAGTTTTATCTTAATTGCAATTAATGCCACTGAGTCTTCACAAAGCATGAAAGTTAAGTCAGTATTTTAACCCTGAAATGGGAAGGCCTGAATCTCCTTTTGCCCTGGGGCCTAGTGACTTTTGTGTTGTGGAGGACGACTCACATCTTGGACTGTCACAGAATACATTAACTGAGCATCCAACAGAACTAGAAGTCCAGTCGGCTTCACCGACTAACTTCCCTGGAGCTATTTGGGGTTAAGGATCTTGCTCAGGGACCTAATAGTGGTAATATTAGGAGTAGGATTTGAACACACAGCCCCTTGGTCCACAGGCGAGCATCCAACCACTGGACCATCACTTCCAACAAGAGCTAAACTATTTAGATAACAATGAAACTTCCTGTTAATACACTAACCGAATACATCCGTTTTGACAAAATATTACATTATGGGACAAAATATTTTTTGACTGAACATTGTGCATCATCCAGGTTGAATTTATTAGGGCTACATGATAATATCGGAATCAGCACATGGTCGCATACTGCCGCACTTAATAATATGGTAGGGAAGACGCTCACCATACTCCCCTATGCGATAGTATGCATCTCAGGAAATAGATTGTAGCTAAACGGCTTTCTACGCACTAGGTAGTGCACATGGAGTGTCACACGCGCCCTATTTGACTTGGTACACCACATATAGCGAGTTTTTCTTCAAATGTTGCGCACTACGCTCGTAATGCTCCGGCCTTACTCCATTCTGCTTTCACGCTCGCTTGACTTGGAGCTGTGTTAGAAATGTAAGAGTTATGGCGCTATTTTTGTCAAAATGCTGAGCGCACAGTGGAGCTTTGGCAAGCAAAATATCTTCTCATCTGTACACATGCAACTCTGCCTGTGCCATTTATCGTTATCGGCAGATGTAAGCATGAAAATATTGGATATCGGCATCAGCCAATAATTCCCGTATTGTGGATCCCTAGAATTTAGTGATCCTGTGTTTTAGATCCATTCAGATTTTTTGAGTAACTATTTGCTTTATTCCACGTAAATGCTTGACCTTCTAGAACCTGTGAATTGGATGGTTATAATCAGATAATAATTATAATTTCCTGGCTTCACTCCTCTGTAGATGGATGACATTCATAGATTTAGATTTTTTTTTTCACATCAGTGATCAAACTGTGTGTCACATCTCTCAGCATCTCCCTGCACATCATTATCTGGAGTACATGGTGGCCTTGGCACTTATTTCATGCTCTTCTTCCCTCTCACTCTCACACAGACATGTGTGCACACACACACGTATGCACATGTACACACACACATTGGCAACCCAGCAACACCTCTAACAGATGGCTGGCTCTGTCATCTTCCAAACCTGTGCTCTGCTGTAAAGTTGTATTTGTGTGTGTGTGTGTTTTAACTTGCTGAGTGATTTTGGTCACCATGGCCACACTCCCTTCTATCCCAAGCATACATACTTTGAGAGAACATCAGTGACGCTTCTAAGAGCTTTAGAAAGACTTCTTTGTTCTGATTGGACAGACCAGGTCATGCTCTGATTGGGCCCTTTTGTAACCAGTAGATGGAAAGTCACGGTCTGATTGGCTCTTTTATGGTGGCTTGTGAGGAAGAGGATGAAGAATGCAGCCTTTCCATTATTTGGAGATTGAAGGGATAGAGCCGTTTAAAGGCATCGGTAAAGAAGTGTGGCTGCTTACTGGAAAGAATAGAAGACCACACACTCTTCTAGACACTCCTGATATTTAAAAAAAAAAAAAAAAAAACACTCCTCACCACGGATTCCTTGCTATTGCACTTGTCAAAACACCACTACTCAAAACACACTCTTCATCAAACCCTTCTGTTTACACGCTGCCCATTGCTCACAGTAGTGTGGAGTTTAGTGTGTGCCTGTCTGTCAATGAGAAACCAACACGTCTCTGAATTTCAACAACTCAGTTATTAATAAATGGGCAATTCAATGGCTGTGAAGGAAGTTACTATTCTTAAGTAAAGTTTAAGTTAAGCACACCAAAAATAAAATCCTAAAGCGTAAAGTGTTTACAGACAACATCGCATAAGTTTAATACGTATCAACAACTATGAAGCTCGCTCGCGTGGAGGGTAGTTCACCCACCTCTTGTAATTCAAAAAATAGTTTACTCAAGACTAAACAACCTTCACATCCTTCTTACATTGCTCATCCCTCAGTTTACCCACCTAACCCTGCTCTACAATTAGACAGATAATTTAACTTAGCCTAGTCTAGCCCTTTGCTGCCCTCACAACAGCTAGATAGCGCGAGCAACTTTTACACAAAGTTGATCAAAAGAATGCCACTTATCTTTCCTTAAAGCAAAAAGATTTTCTTCTCGTTGAGATGCTATATTTTATATGACGATGGCTTATGTACCAGGTAGATGTAAACATCGTGGAAGAAAAAGTCAGGTAGTGTGTCACTGGATGCGAGTTGATGGAACATGTCTGGAGGGACTCCGTACGGGTCGCATCCAACAATAGTTTTCGGGCATGAAAATGAGAAATATCCATAACGTAAATAACTGAAGTGAACGTCTTACAGGTAACGTTAGCTTACAGGTAACCAAACGTCAATCTGGAGCGGATTCGGTACTCATTTTGATTGGAAACAAGGGCAGTACTCCATATGCCCGGTACTCGGTATGGTGGCGGCTACAGTTTTGTGACAACACTGCAAGGTATCAAAATATATTTTCTTAATACTTTGGTTAAACTTTTTGTCTTTACCTGAATCTAATTGCTCCAATTTTTAGTATTTCTTGTTCAGTTTCGGGAGAAAATCAGGTTACAATTCCATTTCTAAATCTTGTCTTGCTCCCATTAACAGTATACTCAGGAAAAAGGTTGTAAATATGGTAGTCAATATTACATATTAAACCTCTATACCATCACACTTGTGTCTGTATTACACGTTCATATGCATGTTCATCCATGTACAATAATGATTTGATATGTTTCCCATATAGATGATTCATTGAAGCCAAAAACTCTCAATTTCTGTCTGTATCAGAGAACATACAAGCCGTCACAAAGCACTTTTTAGCGAGTCTGGAGGGCTTAATGTGTGTTGGCATACATTAGCATAGTAAAGAAGCACAAATGCATGTGTCATGAAATGACAGAAAGTCCAATTAAATGCTGGCATTCCGCTACAACACCCACACAAACACACACGTACACACACACTGTCTGTCCATCCATTATCTTTTCTGTCTTATACATCTTTCTTTCCCTCTCTCTCTTTCTCTCACACACACATTCTCTCCATTCCAGATTTTTCTGAATGCTAACAACAGATTAGTTGCCGCTCCAATCTCAGGATTTCCTCTTTTTCATCTGGCTGTGTATTCTTGTGCTCTCTCTCTCAGGTTTCTCTCTTTCTTTCCCTCGTCCGACCCTCCGACCCTCTCTTTCTCTGCTGGCTGTGAAAGACTCCAAACATGGCACACAAGAGCACAATCTCCCCTTTTTCCCCACTCCTCTTCTTCTGTAGCCCAGTTTAGTTGATTTTTTTTTCCTATTTCAACTCTTCAGATTCAGTGTTTGAATAGAAAGCCAGGAGGTTGTTGCCTTGGCTGCTGAAGGTCAGAGGTGGGTGGGCGAGAGGTATGGGAAAAGATTTGGGACAAACACAGGCCGTATTGTCGGAGCTGAGCTTGTTCTGTTGAGGTTGACCGGATACTCTGAGAGACCGAGTCAAGGTCAAGGAAAGGTCACTGGGAAGGGGCTACCATGGAAATGCCTTCTATATTGATAATGGGATGAAGTAAAGTACGGGATTGCATTTAAATAAAAATCTAGAGTTTCATGCCTTTCGTTTATCTGAATTTCTCTCTCTGGCTCTCTCTCTTTCTCTTTTTTTGTCATTCTCTGAAGTACTCTCTGTCTGTCTTTCTTAGTCTATCTATCTGTGTATTCTCCCTATCTGTTTTATCCTCCCTCTCTCCCTCTCTCTCTCTCTCTCTCTCTTTCTGTATTTCTCTCTCTCACTCTACACAGAACAGTAAAAAATGGAAACACTCCAGTCGTTATGGGTCTGGGTGATTGGATTTGCATGGCGCTGAGCCAGTCTGCTCACACACACACAGACACACACAGTCGCATATTACTATTTTTGTGAGGTCCTTCCATAGACTCCCATAATGACTAGATGTATATAATTTTACACCTACACCTAACCCTAACCCTAACCTTAACCTTAGTAACCAAAAGCACATCTTTTAACTCTTTTAGTTCCTCAAAAAAACAAGCACATTTTAGGGGACAAAAAGGTCCCCACAATGCCATCAATATCTGCCCACACACACCACCCCTCACACAGGCAGGAGGAACATCGGTAACTCAAAATCAACATGGCAGTTTTATTGGGGGTGCAGTTGAAAGTCTAAACCAAACAACCTATTTCAGCAGTTGCAGCAGCCAGCAGCTCCCTTCCTCCTGATGAACATAACCAGGGAAAGAGAGGAAGTAACATGAGGAACCAACCACATTATTGCTCCTTTAAGCAATAATCAAAGAAGATATTGGCAGTAGTGACTCAAAAAGCACCTCTGACCTGAAGATGCCTAACTGTAGTGTGGAAAAAGTGGCAAATGATGCTGAACAAAGAAGTTCTTCGTCATTTTCCGTTTTTCGCACACTACGAAACCCCAACCCTAACCCTAGAGATTTGATCTCTAGTCTGCGTCTGAACAAATAGTTTCACAAGATATTAAATATTTATTGTGAGTGAAAGACTCCTGATTGTCACTCTATATTTTTAAGACTATGACATTTAATTATTAGCAGCTCTGTCTGACTGAGTGACTTTTCCATATCAATAACGTGGGCTGTAGTTTTTGACATTTCATGACAGCATACTGAACCTCTCTCTTTTGCCCTTCCTCTCTGTCTCTCTCTCTCTCTCTCTCTCTCTCTCTTTCTCTCTTGTACACACACCCTCTTATTCTCTCTATCCTCTTTCTTCTGTACTCTCTCTGTCTCTTTCTTTCTTTCTCTCTCTCTTGCTCTCTCTCTTTGATCTCAGATTTCACAAGCATGTTATATTATCACAAAATTTCATTAGGACTTTTAATGTGGGAGCAGTTTCATCATTTAAGGTAAAATGAGAAACCTGGAGCCAGAGAGGGGGAGGGATGAATAAACATGGGGGAAGATTAGAACCCTAGGGAAGAAATGACCTACAATTAGTGACAGTAACATGATAACTCATGGCCAACAGCAGCAGATTAGCATTTTTCATGATTGATTATGGAAGAGCTTTCGAAGACAGATATTTATTCATAACTCGTTAGGCAAATATGAAGAAGAATTAACAAAGTAATGGCTTGAAACCAAACACTACTTCACCTTCTTACTGGTTTGCCTTTCGTTCCAAGCCCTGCATTATGCAATTATGTAAATGCCATGGTCATTTGTTGCAAAATAAAATAAACATCATAATATTTCAATGATATTTCGAAGATGTCAGTGTAATTTAATATTTACAGTGGGTAGTAAAAAGAATCACCAGTGTGATCACAGTGAAAGAAATAATTGCTATAGTTCAAAAAAATGATAAAAAATCAAAAACAAGAAAGACTGACGTTAATAAAGGATCACCCACCTATTGAACAATACTTGTAAACTCAATCAGCTGTGTAAGTAACCTTTTTTCATTGCACACCATGGTTAATGGCTTCCACCTGTTATCAACTGTAATCAGTGTGATTAGTTAAGTGTAAAAACAGCTCTTTTGAACTTAAAGCAAACAACTGATAATGGATACCAAACCACATTCAAAAGATCTGAAGGATAGAGTCTTGGATAGGCATCAGGCAGAATTCAAAAGCTTTATCAACTCCTAAGAGCACAGCAGAGTCCATAATCAATAAATGGCAAGTGTTTGTGGTGCTATTACAGTTTTCCTTAGGCGCTTAACTACTTTTTTTCAAAACAATAACCGCGTTCTCAGATCAGCCGATGCAGCCTGCAGAACACTAGCAAATTTGGCAGAACTCCCCATTTTCCCTGCAAAACCCTCTATGTGAATCAAAACACTAAATAGCTATTGCAAAATTGCAAAATTCACTCAAACAGTAACACACATCAGTCAAACAGGAGACACATACAAGCGATCAGTGACCACTCTCAGACAAAATACTCACTCACTGCAGTAAAATCAGTACACACACAGAGGGAGCAGCAAAGAACAAAAACACGTCTTCTGTGAAGGAAATTGGTTTTATTGGGTGTGTATGAAAACGCAAAAATCAAGAAAACAAATTTTGTCATTTGATATAAAAAAGGCATGTGATTTACTCTGCCTAGTCACTTCCATAGTATTGTCTCTCCCTTCAGATTTCAGAAGTGCTCTATAAATCTCATCAAGGAATAAAAAAAAACTTTCCGGATTTACAGCGGTGTGAAAGTGTTTGCCCCCTTCCTGATTTCTCTTTTTTTTCCATGTTTGTCACACTTAAATGTGTCAGATCATCAAACAAACTTAAATATTAGTCAAAGACAATACAAGTAAACACAAAATGGTTTTTAAGTGAAGGATTTTATTATTAAGGGAGAAAAATAATCCAATATTGTTGTAGTTCAGCCACATTGGAGGGTTTTCGAGCATGAACCGCCTTTTTAAGGTCATGCCACAGCATCTCAGTAGGATTCAGGTCAGGACTTTGACTAGGCTATGCCAAAGTCTTCATTTTGTTTTTCTTCAGCCAATCAGAGGTGGACTTGCTGGTGTGTTTTGGATCATTGTCCTGCTGCAGAACCCAAGTTTATTTCAGCTTGAGGTCACGAACAGATGGTTGGACATTCTCCTTCAGGAGTTTTTGGTAGACAGCAGAATTCATGGTTCCATTTATCAAAGCAAGTCTTCCAGGTCCTGAAGCAGCAAAACAGCCCCAGACCATCACACTACCACCACCATATTTTACTGTTGGTATGATGTTCTTTTTCTGAAATGCGGTGTTACTTCTATGCCAGATGTAATGGGACACACACCTTGCAAAAAGTTCAACTTTTGTCTCGTCAGTCCACAGAGTATTTTCCTAAAAGTCTTGGGAATCATCAAGATGTTTTCTGGTGAAATTGAGACGAGCCTTAATGTTCTTTTTGCTCAGCAGTGGTTTTTGTCTTGGCACTCTGTCATGCAGGCCATTTTTGCCCAGTCTCTTTCTTATGGTGGAGTCATGAACATGTTCGTTTGTTTGCACTGGAAATAACCTGGAGCCACGTTGTCTCGTCTCTCTCTATGTATCTGTACAGTATATAGCAGAGATGACAATAAAGTTGACTTTGACTTTGACTGACCTTAACTGAGGCAAGTGAGGCCTGAAGTTCTTTGGATGTTGTTGTGGGGTCTTTTGTGACCTCTTGGATGAGTCGTCACTGGGCTCTTGGGGTAATTTTGGTCGGCTGGCCACTCCTGGGAAGGTTCACCACTGTTCCATGTTTTTGCCATTTGTGGATAATGGCTCTCACTGTGGTTCGCTGGAGTCCCAAAGCTTTAGAAATGGCTTTATAACCTTTTCCAGACTGATAGATCTCAATTACTTTCTTTCTCATTTGTGACTCTGCACGGCAAAACCAGTCGCTTGTCGCAAATTTTCAAAATTGAGTTATGATGTTTTCATGAAAGGGCATAAATCATCCTTCAAAACGATACCTTTATTGAATGAATCGGACAACATATAACTGAGATATCAACATTCAAAGGAGTCGAGTTTCTCCTGTCACGCCAAGTGAGAAACGGAGAAATCTGCCTTTGAAGTTGACTTCAGACGCTTGGTGCGGTTGCGGCTACATTTGCATTTACGGTAGCCTACGCAGCATTCACAGCCACACGGATAGCCTACCTGCGTTAAGTTAACTGAACTCGGGAGACGAAGATGGATTCCGGAGAAATATCTTCACGCTAGTCAATGAGTGGATTTACTGTAAATATTGAAGTAGAGCGGTCAAAACAGAAACTTTTAATATTCCGCTGGAATTGAATTCCTCACCTCAAGAAAGTCATGTTTTTAGGATGGAAAGGGTAAGTTTTTCAGCTAAATTTATTCACAACAGTACAGTAGACCTTCCACTGTCCCACGCAACATAAACGGTCGTTTTTCTCTGAAACCTCCGTTGCGACAAGTGACTGGTTTTGCCGTGCAGAGTCACATTTGTTCCTGAATTTCTTTGGATCTCAGCATGATGTCTAGCTTTTGAGGATCTCTTGGTCTACTTCACTTTGTCAGGCAGGTCTTATTTAAGTCATTTCTTGATTGAGAACAGGTGTGGCAGTAATCAGGCCTGGGTGTGGCTAGAGATATTGAACCACTGTTAAGTCATGTTTTAATGGGGGCGGCAATAACTTTGTCACACAGGGCCATGTAGGTTTGGATTTTTTTTTCTCCCTTAATAATAAAATCCTTCATTAAAAACTGCATTTTGTGTTTACTTGTGTTGTCTTTGACTAATACTTAAATTTGTCTGATGATCTGACACATTTAAGTGTGACAAACATGGAAAAAAAAGAGAAATCAGGAAGGGGGCAAACACTTTTTCACACCACTGTATATGACCCAACTGTTGGGATGTATACAACAGGACTAGTCTCTGATATACCGAGTGTTGCACAGAGTTACAGTAAACGTATAGTGGACAACTCATATAGTGACGTTTACCTGTACATATTGATATCTCAGTTGATAAAGGGACTGAATGAATGTTGTGATATGTTGTGTGGTCTGCAATTACAGCAGCCTGTATTTCCTGTAAACAGATTGTATTGTTCCCGAGCACCATCTGAACAGTGGCCGCTTCATGGTCAGCAGTGAACAGTGGCCACTCCCACCAACTGCAGGTGTTCTTTCAAGTCTATAAAGACATACTGTATGTAATGTAGAATACTGCAGCAAATATAGATCTGATAACTGCAAGAACTGTGGTCTATATTTGAATTACAGCAAGTGAATGTTACAGGACTATTTTCCCTCTTGAATGTTTGAATAATTGATGCAACACATGACGATGAACATGGTCAATGCCAGTGGCTGTAATTTTATGACTGTCCTCTGTCTTTGACTTTGCCCACTGTTTCCTCTTCCATGTCCACGTCTTCTCCAGTCTTGTTTCATTGTGTGTTAAAAATTACACCACTTTTTTACTACTTTTTTACCGTGTTAGCAACTTTTGAGTGATTGAGAGTTAGATTTCCAGCAAGTAGTGCAACCAATTGCAAGTTTGGCCCAAGTTAAGTAGTATTTTGGGACAGAATTTAGCAGCTGCAGCTATTTTGAAGTGAAGTGCTTAATCAGACACTCTGATGTGATTTTGGTGTTACCAAATGATCACTGTGACTAGTGTTTTGCAAAAATCCTTTAGCAATGAAAAGTGATGTGCAAGCAATGACAACATGGTTTCTGTTGTGCAGAGAAGTTTACTGATTTGCTTATATTTATTTGGAAATGACAACTTGAACTAATGGCATGGTCAATGTAGTTAAGCGCCTGAGAAAACCTGTAAGACCTCCTCGGATCCAGCTGTCCCTCCAAACTGGATGGAAGAGCAAGAGGAAACTAGTTAGAGAGGCTACCCGGAGGCCAGTGGCCACCTTGATAAAGTTACAGAATTTCATGGCAAAGTGAAAGTGAGTGATTATTTGCCATTGTGTACACACCACAGCACAGCACGCAGTGCATCACAACAAAATGTGACCTCTACATTTGACCTATCCATGAAGCAGCAGTGGGCAGCACCCAAGGACAGTACCTTGCTCTTAAATATCTCAGTGGTAACTTTACCAGCCCTGGATTCAAACATGCAACCTTCTGATCATAGGGCGAACACCCTACCGTTACGCCACCAAGAGTGGTGCCCGAAGAGTGGTCATTGTGTGATATTGTGGCAACAATTGTGTCTTATTCAGGAGGGTCACAAGAAAAAAGCAACTTCTCCAGTAAGGCCACATTAGGGCTTGTTTGAGCTTTGCCAGAATGCATCTTAAAGATTCTGAGGCTATGTGGAAAAAGGTCTTATGGTAAGATGAGACCAAAATAAAACAGTTTAGCCTCAACACCAAACAGTACTCCTGGCAGAAAGCCAGTATTTCTCACCATCCAGAATGCACCATAGCAACAATAAATGGAGGTGATAGCATCATGCTGTGGGGCTGTTTCTTTGCAGCAGTAACTACAGCTCTTGTCAGGGTAAAAGGAAATTTTTGAGGAAAACCTGCTGCCCTCTGCCAGAAAGTTGAAGATGGGAAGAACGTTCTCCTTTCAACATGGCAACCGCCCAAAAGCTCACCGCAAAACTGCAAAACTGCAAAACTGCCTAGTCAGAGCCCAGACTTAAACCATATTTATAATCTGTGAAAAGGCAGCCACCAAATGTCACCATCTAATATGACCGAACTTGAACAGTTTTGTAAAGAAGAGTGGGCGAATATTGATCCTTCTACATGTGCAAAGTTGACAGAGAAGTATCCCAACAGACAGGCCCATAAAAATATCCCATATTATACATTTTTGAACAAGTTAAAATAGTTCTATGAGCTCCACTAAACATGTCGATTAGGTAGTTTGCTGAAAATACCTCTCTAGACATTTTCGCCTGGTTTGTACCCCTCTATTTCAGTTCCTTTCAGAACAGGCTGTTTCTGATCTGTATTCCTGAATGCAAATGAGCCGCTGCTGCCCACGCCCCACTTTGGAACTGGGACGTAGGCAGTACTGCGATTGTTTACCTTGTGAAAATAACTGACATAACTGCTGCTAACAGTCCTCGCATACAGTCATACATGTTCAACACAACACTCCGCCGCTAGACTTCTTCATTGCGGTTCCTACAGTAGCACTTGCAAGAAAACATGGCGGATCAGGAAGTGCTACATTTCTACCTGCTGGGTGGATGTTCTCAGATAGGAGGGTGAAGTTATTCAAATACCCCGTACTGTGACATAGAAGTAGGGAGGAACCATTTAACCATGCGGTTTCTGACATTCGTAAATTAATACTAACACAATTAACCATTTTTATGAAACATTTGGGCAGTACAGACCCAAATGGATGTCCAGAGAACAGAAAAAGTGAATTATTGTAAGTTATTGAGTCATAATGGCAGCACATTGATATTAGGCAATTCATTGTGGTATAAAATAAACATATTGTAGTTTCTAGTGTAGTTTTAGTGAACCTTTTTGGCTCTTAATATTTCCTTTCACAGCTACACCTTGTTTAACTAGGAAAGGAACTTTATTTCATATAATTATGCATATTTTAAAGCTTATAAATAAATAAATTAAATTCATTTATAAATAAACCTTTATGTAATGTGCACCTGTCATTTTTTAATTCATAAGATTTGGTAAAATGCAAGTGACATGTAATTTTTAACCTCTTGTATCACCTTTCCCTGAGCTATTGTCAAAAGTAGAGATTTGTAAATCTGGCTTCAGCCATTTACTATCCAAAATGGTTTTCATTTTACCACATAAAATTAACCATCTTTATATCTCTTCAATGAAAAGATGTAGAGTATAAAAAATAATTCATCTCTGACAAGCTTCATTACCTATTATCTATATCACAGTAGTGGGTCTGAATTTCTGAAGCCACCTTCAGAAAAAAAGCAGAATGAGGTACGTCTAGGTTAATCAAGACAAAGTCTTGTTGTCAAGTGATGTTTTTCTCACAAAAATCAGCTTCAGACCGGGACTAATATTATAATATTATCCATGTTATTTGAGCATGGAACACCTGGTTAATGGAACCCTGAATAGACAAGAGCTTACTGGAGCCAGATCTTCACATATATGGCAAAAAAGAACTTTTAAAATACTCTAACCAACTGTAGATGTGGATGACAATGAAGGACATGTTTTGGGAAACAAGCCAGAACGGGGTCATTTACATTAGCCATTACATGTCACGTAGTGGAGACTAAGCGCCTGGTGATTGACACCCACCTAGATGGTAAACAAACATTATCTTCTGAATTCCTTGCGTTGTAAAATCTGTGTGAAGTCGGAATACAGCTGAATTTGGACAATGGGGCAGTGCTAGGTTAATGGTGTGGGAGTTTCTTAGGCAAACTTATAGTTGAAAAAAACAAAAGAAACAAAGCTAAGCTAAATGTTAACTAATGTGATTAGTTTGATAATTAGTGTATAAAACTAGTGGTTTATGCTGTTGGCCTTCATATGAATATTGTAATTGAAGGTAACGAGTGAACATGTGAAGATGTTTGTGTGTGCTTGTGATTTTGTGAGAACATTTTGTATGCTTTAATACAAACATTCTAGCATTTTTTTTTAAAAAAGAGTTAATGAGAGATTTGTTTTTGGCTAATGAGCTTGCAGTTTGATATAATAATTATGGGTGTCAATGGAAGGACCTCACTAAGCACAACGCAAGATGTGTGTGTGTGTGTGTGTGTGTGTGTGTGTATTTTCCAAAAGTGAAGACGGAGTAAGTAATTTAATCTGTTATTCTTTATTAGTGTCACACCTCTGCATTATTTCATTTATTTATTTCTCTTTTTCCCGGAACTCATTTAAAATTCCAAACCCACTCTTTGTTCTTTGTGTATTTGTGTGTGTGTGTGTGTGGCCTCAAACAGGATTGATTAGCTTTCTGTTGAGCAATCAATGCTGCATTTGGTAAGACCTGACTTGGCAAGTCCATCATTCCCACAAACCTTCTCTTCTCCTTAAAAGTGTCATTCTTCATTCCTCCCCTCACCTCTCTCTCTTTCTCTCTCGCTCTCTCTCTCTCTCTCTCGCTCTCTCTGTGTCTCTTTGGAATTGGAAGATGGAACAATTTGCTGATGTTCATCAGAAAATGTTGCTGCCTTTCCTGAAATCTGTGTCTGTGTGTGGGTGTGTGTTTATGCACAAATGGACTAAAGGGGCTAAATCCTCTAAGCCTTTATCTATTTGCATGTGATGAGTACAGTGAGTGGACTGTTTTTAGAGTGCAGTAAATGTCACGGTGTGTCATATACTGTACATGTGTGTTACTATGTGTTTATGAGTGTGCAAATGTATGTCATTAGTCAAGTATGTTTTTGTTGTCTTTAATGGAATATGTGTGTGTGTGTGTGTGTGTGTGTGTGTGTGTGGTAAGGACACTGGATCATAGTGGATTAGTAATAATCCTGACAGCAGAAAGTCCCCCAGCAGCACAGCATTGAGCACACAGCTCAATCAAAACATCACAAACAAATCCAACCTAAATTACTTTATTGTAACTAATAGCAGCTTCTGGAACTAGACAGCCAAACACATGCAAAGACAGACATACATGCTTTGCTCTTCCACACACAGTGTGAGAGAGAGAGAGAGAGAGAGAGAGAGAGAGAGAGAGTGACAACAAATGAGACAGGGAGTGTTACAGAGAAAGTGAGAACTAGAGAGAATGAGTGTCACAGAGAGAGGGAGAGAGAGAGAAAGAGAGAGAGGGGAAGGAAGAAAATGAGTGTCACAGAGTGAGAAAGAGAGGGAGCGAGAAAATGAGAGTGTCACAGAGAGAGAGAGAGAGAAAGAGAGCGCCAGTGTTACAGCAAGAGAAAGGGATTTAGTTCAGGCCATGCTCCATTGTGATGAACACACACACAGAAACCTCAATGCACCGAGAGAAACAGCAAGGGGCAAAGAAGCTAATCCTTCTTTTTTCCATTTTTGTACAAAAACAAACAAAAGGATTAAAACATGTGAATTCTTAATTACAAGGGAGTTATTTACTCGAACAACTCACAACGGAGCTGCCGTCCATTATCCATTACCAGGCCTCTCTGACTACCTCTCAGCTTTTTATTAAACTGCTTTTACTCCTTTTCCGCTGCAGGAACAGCGTCCTCACTTAATCCTGCTCCTCGTTTCTAGTTTTTGACACAATGAGATACCACTTATTTTGGAAATCAAGGTGATCTTGTGACAAGTTTCATTGATGTAAATATGTGCCACTGGTCACTTGTATTAAAATAGTAGTTATTTTATACACACAGTAGCATAACTATAAAACCATTTGTGATTATACATTATAAGTTTTATTATTTTGATGCTTAAGGTTGCAGACCCCTGTACTAGACCCTGGACATATCTTGAAAATTAGTCATGGAAAACAAGAACCGAATGAGATTTCCGATTAAATGGATTGCATGGACATGGATTTAATTTGTCCTAACTTCACATTGCATGATGAGTCTGAAACAATATATCATGCAGCCATAATACAAAAGAAGGAACAGAATTTATCTAGTGTAATTTGCTTTTCATAATTGAGAGCAGCAGTGAAAATGAAAAAGAAAATGGTGCATCCTCCACATAACAAGTCAGACAAGCTTTTTCCTGAGGTACCGAAAAAGTGTCCTGAGGCTTTGGGGGAGGTGAGAAAAGCAGTAGCTTAAACTTGGCTTGATTTTTACTGGTTTCTCTTATTCATTACACAGTGAAGCCCCCTGGGATGTTTTGCTCACAAGCATCACTCAGCCAAAGAATTATGGGATTTGATAGCAGACACTTGCCAAACATCAAACATGCACCAAAGCTAAGGGGCGATTCTCTGTCACCTTTCTTATGTGCCTTAACTTTTTCACATTTTGTTGTTGAAATAATCTGGGGTTTTTTTTTCAATCTACTGCTTTTTCTTCTTCCATCCTCATCTCTGAGATTTTCTTCAAATCTTAACATCTTTTTCTCTTCCACACTTTATACCGCCAGCCACCCTCAACCAGCCTAGCTTTATCGCTCTGTTAAAACATTTGAATCAATCTTACAAAGCACATCATATTTACGTCTATTAAGCTCTACACGTTTGCCATTTGCCACAGCTTTTCCTTCCTTCTTCATCCAGCTCCACCTCCCTTCTCGCTCTCTCTCTCTCTCCCTCCTTTCGCACTCTTTTTTATCATTGAAAAGGTCACTGTTTTCAGTAGCCATGGGTTGCCATGTAAATTACACCTGACAGGAGAGCACAGGTCTGCCTCAACGTTTCTGACCTGGGGAACTGATGCAAAAAAACCTCCTGCATGTGCTGTGCATGTGTGGCAGGGGACGTGTGCTATGTCAAGCTCTTGTGTGTGGTGTTTGTTTGCTCATGCATACGTAGGCATGTGTCTGCAGGCTTTAGGTTAGAGTGAAATAAAATTGCAGTTTACTGGGTCAGTGCCTGATGACTAATGTGTCTTTTCTCTTCATTTTCTCCTCATGGCACAGACATTTTGTGGGAGTTTAGGTTCCTGATAATGTTTAGTGTTCTTGTTTGGTTTAATCAGTTTGTTATTGCTCCTTGTTTTCTGTCTTCTTATTTTAGTCAGCCTCTCCCCTTTGTCTTGGTCCGTCCACCGTTGCATGTAACCCATCTGGTGCAGAGGTGGACAGTAACTTAAGTACAGTTTTCGAGTATCTGTACTTCACTTGAGTAGTATGGAAATTTATGACTTTCACTTCACTACATTTGAAAGACAAATACCATACTGTTTACTAGGGATGCACCGATGCCATTTTTTTTTAGACGAGTACGAGTACCGATACTTATTTTTGGGTACTCACTGATACTGAGTACCGATACCTGTGTAGATCTGTTATTAATAACAACGACAATAATAGTAGGATTTTTAAAGAATTTGTATTTTTTCACCAATGTCAATTACCGTATTTCCCCAACGATAAGACGCCCCATTCTATAAGCTGCAGAAAATGCTCATTTATGTTTTAAAACTCTAAGATAAGCCGCCCCATGTTATTAGCCGCGACGTTACTGAATTTACCAATCTGAAGTTAAGGCATCTACGCAATTTGCCACAGCCCTGGAGGCTTTTGCAACTCTATAGTGATATTATAAATTTACTCCGTCTGGCCGGCAGCAACGTGCGACGTACAGTCAAGCGTGGGAATGGGTTATTTCGGCGTGGAACAACATGAAACCAGAAAGCGTACAGAACGGTTTTCGCAAAGCCGAAATCCTTCCTCCACCTACAAGCCCACCAGCAGCACAAGCAGCGTCTGCAATGTCCGAGAGCGATACCGTTGATGAAAGCAAGTTCGTCATCAACGACAGCAAAGCAGCACAGTTCACAATCGAGTTGTTTGGCGACGATGACGTTTACCGATCTGATTTTGAAGGATTTGAAGATACGCCTAATAATTTTTGAATTTCAGTGTTGCTAATTTTATACTGAAGAATTTACATGTAGACAGATGATTGACATTCCTGTACTGCAGCACCCCCACCCTTTAGTCGTTGAAACGGAAATTAAAAACTTATCTTTTCCCAGCCAACAATAAACTTTGGTTCCTTTTATTTCTGTTAAATTTTGGTTTTGCCTAGCTTGTATTATATACTAGGATGTAATGTAATGTAGCAAAGGTCTGAAAAAGTGTCATTTGTACATTGCAGCAACGAGGCTGGCTGCGGCAGTGCCGATTAAGTGACATAACATCATCACTGATCTATCTTTGTTTTGCCTTGTTTTTTGAACTGTTCATTGCTGCAGTAAACAGTACATTTAAATTTAACGAATCATTTGGGTATGTTGTCTTTTTTGTGCACTGAATGATACTTTTAGGTTTGTAAAATTGATGTATAAGCTGCAGCCTATCACTGGGGATATATGGTAGTCTAAAAAAAATAAATAAAAAAAAATAAACTTTCAAAAACCAAAATATAAATTAAAGTACATTTGAGCCTTATTATGTCATTTTATAAAATAAATGATACTAATTTTTTATCGATTTCTTTGTCCTATATCTATCAAAACATAAAAAAGCAAGAACAATTAAATAAAATATTAAATATTAAAATATTAGTCTGCTTTGCTGCTGTCATTATCATTTATTTTAAAGTACCTCCAGACGGCTGACATTTTTATATCCGCACAGTTTACAGTTTATTTGGCAACTGTTGTGGCATTTTCACTGCCTCCGCGTGGTGATGAACATAACTACATCATATCTTCCACATGTGGTATCGGTAGTAGGTATCGAGGAATTTTGTTCTGAGTACGAGTAACTGCATGGGGGGTTGTATCGGTACCGATACCGATACCGGTACCAGTATCAGTATCGGTGCAGCCCCCCTTTTTACTTCACTACATTTGTATCAAGGTTCTTGTTACTCGTTACTTTCAAATCTGTAGATAAAGTGGATGTTATTCCCCCTTCAGTGAACATATTAAATCGATATCGAAGTCAGCATTCTGGCATCTTAAAAACATAGCTAAAGCCAGAGATTTTGTGTCCCATCAAGACCTTGAAAAACGTATACATGTCTTTATCTCCTGCAGGGTTGATTACTGTAATGCTCTTCTCACCGGGATTCCTAAAAAGTCCATTAGACAGCTCCAGCTCATTCAAAATGCAGCTGCCAGAGTTCTAACCAGAACTAAGAACACACAATATTTTAAAATCTCAATATCTTACTGTGCCTGATTTTAAAAATATTTTTATTCGTTTTATTTCTTTTTTTTATTTTTATTTTTATTTCCTTTATTACTTTTTCTTTTTTTCTTCAATTTTATAATTTTAACATTGTTTCTGTAAAGCACATTGAATGAACCTTGTGTGTGATAATGTGCTCTATAAATAAACTTGCCTTGCCTTAGAAAAGAGATCATATCACGCCAATTCTCAGGTCCTTGCATTGGCTTCCAGTTCAGTACAGAATTGATTTCAAAGCACTACTAATTCTGTACAAGTGACTAAACAGGTTGGGCCCTGGTTACATCTTTGATATGTTTGATGTGTATAATCCTGGTACTGGAACTGAAACTAAACACTGATTTTAAAAATATTTTTATGGCACTTTTAATTGTTTTATTTCTACTTTGTCTTTATTTTTATTCATTTTCTCATTACTTTGTCTTTTTATCTTTACATTTAACTTTTAACAAATTTTATCTTGTTTCTGTGAAGCCTGTTTCTGTGTAGTCTTACAATTAATTTTAAAATTAAACTAATAACTGGTTTTCTTTGTCAGTTCAGGTTGAGTTTCATTCTGTAGCATTCTACCAATTCCTTATTTTACAGGTTCAACAAGCTAGTCAGAGGTATTAAGAATGGTAATTGTTGTGGCAATAATGTAACAGTGCAGTCTAAGAAGACGTACTGTACTTTTAATACTTAAGATTTTTAAAGAAAGTACTTCATTACTTTAACAGTTAAAGTTTGACTGTACGACTTCAACTTATATTGGAGTAACATTTGACTATCTGTACTTTCACTTAAGTAATTAAGTTAGGTAATTTGCCCACCTCTGGGTTTGTGTCCCATCTGTGTGTTAGCTTGAAAAGTTTTTTTTTTCATTTTTATGGCCATTGTTCTCTCTTTGGTTTTACATAATAAACTTGATTATCTGCAGCCAGTTATTTGATGTATTAATCTCTAATATTGTTACTGTATCACCTAACCACCATTTCATATATTTCATCTTTTCCAACCCCATTTAAAATCCCAAACACATTTTTGTACTGTGCGCACATTGTGTCTGTGTGTGACAAGCAGGATTGATATTTTATTGTTATATTTTATTAAATATATAATTATAGTTCAACAGACCTAATATAGCTTATGTTACAGATAGGTTACGGAAGGTTTATTCAACAGTAATCAGCTGATAAAATACTGAGGTCTGTGTCTGATTTAAAATGACCAAACTGCTCAGTGTATAGTCACACATTTTATTTTAAAGAAATTATAGGAATAAAATAAAGTTTCAAACTTAAACTTGCTTAAAGTTTGTGTATATTACATTTAATCACAGGAGTAGGCATTGATGTCTATGATTTATTAGTCTGTAAGCTTTTGCTAGTCAATATTAACACCTGAACTTAAGACAAATACAAACCCAAATCAGAAAAGGTGGGACAGTATGGAAAACGCAAATAAAAAAAAGAAAGTAGTGATTTCTAAATTTACTTTGACTTGTATTTCATTGCAGACAGTATGAACACAAAATATTTCATGTTTTGTGTGGTCAACATCATTTCATTTGTAAATATACACCCTTTCCTGTCTTTCAGACCTGCAACACATTCCAAAATAGGTTGGGACAGGAGCAATTTAGGGCTAATAATGAGGTAAATTGGTTAAATAATGATGTGAATTGAAACAGGTGATGTCAACAGGTGATTGTAATTATGATTTGGTGCAAAAGCAGCATCCAAGAAAGGTGTAGTCCTTTAGGAGCAAAGATGGGCCGAGGATCGCCAGTTTGCCAACAAATACGTGAGAAAATTATTGAAATGTTTAAAAACAATGTTCCTCAAAGAAAGATAGGAAGAGATTTGGATATTTCATCTTCAACAGTGCATAACATAATTAAAAGATTCAAGGAATCTGGAGGAATGTCAGTGCGTAAAGGACAAGGACGCAAGCCTAAGCTGAACAACCGTGATCTCCGATCCCTCAGGCGGCACTGCATCAAGAATCGTCATTCATCTATAAGCGATATCACCACATGGGCTCAGGACTACTTTGGCAAACCTTTGTCAAGTACCACAATACGTAGTTACATCCACAAATGCCAGTTAAAACTGTACTGTGCCAAAAGGAAGCCCTATGTTAACAGTGTCCAGAAGCGGCGTCGACTTCTCTGGGCTCGGAGGCATCTGGGATGGACCATCACACAGTGGAAACATGTACTGTGGTCAGATGAATCAGTATTTCAGGTATTTTTTGGGAGAAATGGACGCCGTGTGCTCCAGACCAAAGAAGAAAAGGATCATCCAGACTGTTACCAGCAACAAGTCCAAAGCCAGGGTCTCTCATGGTAAGGGATTGTGTCAGTGCCCTTGGCAAAGGTAACTTGCACTTCTGTGATGGCACCATTAATGCTGAAAAGTACATAGAGATTTGGAGCACAATATGCTGCCTTCAAGAAGACATCTTTTCCAGGGACGCCCATGCATATTTCAACAAGACAATGCAAAACCACATTCTGCACACATTACAAAGCCCTGGCTGCGGAGGAAGAGGGTACGGTTACTTGACTGGCCTGCCTGCAGTCCTGACCTGTCTCCAATAGAGAATGTGTGACGCATTTTGAAGCGCAAAATGCGACAACGAAGACCCCGTACTGTTGCCCACCTTAAGACTTGTTTGCAGGAAGAATGGGACAAAATTACACCTGAAACACTTCATCACTTGGTGTCTTCAGTCCCTAAACGTCTTTTAAGTGTTGTGAAAAGGAATGGCAACATTACAAAGTGGTAAATGCTTTGAAATGTGTTGCAAGAACCAAAATTGGAATACGTGTTTATTTTGAAAAAACAATAAAATTCATGAACACATTAAATAATGTGCTGTTGTATTGTTTTCAGTGTAATACAGGTCAAAGATAATTTAACAAAGTACTGTTTTCAGTTGGATTTTAATTTAACTTACCGACCCAACTTTTTCTGATTTGGGGTTGTAATATATTTACACATTTACTCCAGAAAGACAGGTCGACTTAAGGTTTTTGACATCTGAAGATGCTGGTATAGACAAATAATCACATTATCCTTTTTGTTTTCAAAGGAAATGGTCTAACAGAGTTTACTTGCTCATTTATAATCTGCCATTAGCTAATGATGGGATGTAGCTTATGTTTGGGTGGTTTTATTGAGCATTTTAATTTGACATTATTTCTGGTCAGTCAGCACCAGGGACAGTTCATTTGTGTTTTTAGATGGAGATTTAAACACATAAGGAGTGACCAAATCTGTGGAGAAACATGAAAAAGGCTTAGGGAAAATGTTATTTTTATGTGTAACTGGCTGTCACCAGTAAAAGTAGTGATGCGATGCTACTCAACAGGGCGCTCAGATTTGCATGTGTTAACTGTAACAATGAGGAAAGTTGAAGGGGGGCAGGTGCGTGCATGGTCTTTAAGAATAAAAAAATACAGTTGTTGGGTATTGCATGCTTTTAATTTTTAAGTAACACCCGTGGTCTATCTTTACATGTGCTTGAGCATTTTTAAACTCTATTATAGCTTTAGCGTGTCTGGCTAATCAGCCAGTTCCTCTGTGTTTTTAGAGTTTGGTGTTTTCAACAGGTGAGGAATGACCAGAGTTCACTTGTGTGTGACACTTCAGTGACATTTTAGACAGTGTTGCTTGTGTACACTGATGCAACTGAGATGCAAGACTTGGTATTTGTGTACATCTGTGGGCATGGGTGTGGGTGGGTGTGTGGGTGTGAGGTAAGTGTGTGTAAGAAAGAAAGACACAATAAAGTGCTAATTAGTTAGCCAATCAGATGTAGTGTGATTGATTAGGCAGCTTGAAAAAGCAATTATGCCATTAAACATCACTGGGAAGAGTGCAGTGTTGTTACAATACTGGAAGGTGTGACACCTAGCACATTAGGTTTTACGTTTTAACTTGTATTTCATTCTGTAGGCTTGTCTTAGGTCTGCTCAAGGAGTCCTTTTTGTTCTGTTGCGTTATTCTTTTAAAAATGTTTTTCTAGGATAAACTAATAAGAGGATATAGTGAAATCTCTTTGTCTTTGGTGGTGTGGGAATTATGAAGTATGTCACCCATTTCTCCCCCTTCGATTAAAGACACTTTGTCTCCTCAGACACACTGGTGCCTTATCATTCCCACTTTACCAGATGGTTATTGCAGGACTTTAAAGGAACCATTTACAGCAGACACACACACACACACACACTTATTCCTTTATTTTATATTGCATTAAACTGTGTGTTAGAATTTTAGTTATTATTATTCTTTATACCGGAATCTGTATGTTATGATGTTATGTTGATTGTCCTGGGTTAGCTTAGCCATTTTGGGTGGTTTCAACTATTCTGTATACACACATACTTTTGATTTGAACCTATCACTGCCTTGCTTAGTCTTGAAGGAATGCTAATATCCAGAGGGACATGATCATTCAATCCCCAATTCTACAGTTATCCAACTTTAAAAGATTATACAGATAAAGTGGCAAACCTGACAATGTGTGCTTGTGTGTTTGTGAACCATATATGAAGAACAATACATAGTTTCTTGTCTTTTGAATACACTGCAGGATGAGTGCACCAGATTTAGTTTTTAAGAGCTGAGTTTACCCATGCGAACATGTTCTTTTTACTTTGGGAGTCCCTTAATGGACAGAACACATTTTTCCAGCTTATGCAAGATGATTCACGTGTATGTAATACGAAGTGCACTCTTGTTGAACGATCGACAAGGAGAAATTAATGTTGGAAAGTCCATTAAACATTGGACATAAATGTAGGGGTAAACTGTTTATTCTTTTTATCTATTACACCATCTCACTATTTTCTGCATTCATAAAGAAAAAACCTGACTAATTTATTATTCTTCTACTGCTACCTCAAAAATACTCACCGGAGCACATGGCAGGAAACTGAACAGAGTAAAGGTGTAGCTATTTATAGAGAGGTTAAATCTGGCTTCAGCAAGTCATTATTCTGTCAGATTTTCATTTGACATTCACTCTACCAGAGGAATGAATTATTAGTTCCAATCTGCACCAGATTTTCAAGAGCACAAAACTTTGTCCCGGACTTGGACTTGATGTCCGAAGTCCAGATTCCAAATCAGCAGGCAAGAATTAGATAATTATGCTTAGTATCTGCAGATGCTTGCATTTCTTAAAAAGGTATAATGGAAGAAACAAAAAAATAAAGATGAAAATAAATGGGATCTTTATACAAGAAGGAAATGCATCAATATTGACTAATATTAGGATTATTCTTATTTAGTGTGAGACTCTATGCAGTAAAAAGTACAGACAAGTTATATTTAAATGGTACTACTAAGTAAAAGCCAGGGTAAAAAAGTGTTTTTAGCTGCTTTTTAAAAATATTTAAGGAGGAGGCCTGACGAATATCTAAAGGCAGCTTGTTCCAAATACTT
This sequence comes from Distichodus sexfasciatus, assembly GCA_032718565.1. NCBI lineage: Eukaryota > Metazoa > Chordata > Actinopteri > Characiformes > Distichodontidae > Distichodus > Distichodus sexfasciatus. The sequence continues at coordinate 261,807 of JAVGVS010000397.1, read as the reverse complement.
TGTGCATAAAAACAAAAGGCTGCTTCTCCATATTTCTTGTATTTTACTTTGTGAATGTTTAACAAGTAGGAACCTGATGATCTTAACGATCTATTTGGAACATATTCTGTCAAACAATCTGAAATATATGAGGGTGCATGTCCATTTAAGGCTTTAAAAATTATTAAAAGTATTTTATAATCAACTCTAAAAGCAACTGGTAACCAGTGCAATTCTGCTAAAAAATGGTGTGATGTGCTGAATTCTTCTGCTGCGGGTAAGCACTCTTGCAGCTGCATTTTGACCAAGTTGCAGTCTTTCAGTTGTTTTTTTAGGCAGCCCTGTAAGTAGTGCATTGCAGTAGTCTAGACGTGAGAAGATGAAAGCATGAGTCAGCTACTTAGCATCTTCCAGGTTAAGAAATGGTCTTACATGAGCTATATTCCTGAGGTGGAAGAAAGCAGTCTTCACAACATTATCAATGTGTGCTTTGAAAGTAAGCTTAGAATAAAAAATAATGCCTAGATTTTTTACCTCAGTTTTTGTCTGTAATGCCAGATTGCCCAGACTATTAAGGACCAATTTCCTCTGCAGTTCTTTACCAATAATGAGAATTTCACTCTTGTCTTCATTTAACCTTAGAAAATTTCTATTCATGCAGCTTTCAATATTCACTAAACAACTCACCAGTTTATTTACTGCACTAGGATCCTCTGGCTCTAGAGATATGTATAACTGGGTATCATCAGCATAGCTATGGAAACTGACTCCATGCTCAGCAATAATTTTACCCAATGGCAGCATATACAATGAAAACAAAAGAGGGCCAAGCACAGAATCTTGTGGTACACCATAATGTATATCATATACTTTTGATACATGGTCCTCTAAATTAATAAAATACTGCCTTCCATTTAAATATGTCCTAAACCAATTTAAGACAGCTCCAAATACTCCGATCCATTGCTTAAGACGATCTAAAAGTTTATCATGATCAACTGTGTTAAATGCAGCACTCAAATCCAGAACAAGTACAGAAACATTATTCTTATCCATAGAGATTCTTAGGTCATTTACAACTTTCACTAGAGCAGTTTCAGTGCTGTGCCCTTGTCTAAAACCTGACTGGAACTTTTCATAGATATTGTTTCCTAGAAGAAAGTCGTTGATCTGCTTTTCTAAAATTTTACTTATAAAAAGCAAATTGGAAATGGGTATATAGTTACTGAGACTAGAGCTGTCTAAATTGTGCTTCTTAAGTTGGGACTTAACAACTGCTGTTTTAAGTGTTTCGGGGAAAGTGCCTGTTGCTAATGAGTCATTTATTATTATTAAGAACAGCAAAAGAGATACTGAATATTAGGAATTTTTGTATTTAAAAAATTAGCAAATTCCTCACATAGGGAAACAGATGCAGTTATATGCCTGTTGGCTGAAGGGGAAAAATTCAAAAGCTAATTAATTGTGCGGAAGAGAGTTCTAGGGTTGTTGTTATTACTTATTATACTTGAGAAATTTTTTTGTCTCTCAATGCGTACTGCTTTGTTATAAATATCAATAGACTGTTTAAGGGCATCATGGTGAACTGTTAGTTTTGTTTTCCTCCACTGACGTTCTGTTTTACGGCAAACTCTTTTAAGTTGTAGCACGTGCTCATTTTCCATGGAACATTCTCTTCAAATTATTTTCTCTTGATTACTTCCAGAGCAGTTCTAGAGCATCTAGAGCAGTTCTTATTGTTAAAGTAATATATAATGTAAACAGTGTATAATTACTATTTTATATTTTAATATACGATACAATTCAATGTATGTGCAAGATATTAGCCATTTTATAGATAGTGGTGGTCTAATTGTAAGATACTTGCATATCTTTGCATGTCCAAGAGGTCGTTGGTATTCTATTGCCAGAATTATCACCATCCTTGAGCAGGATCCTTAACTCCAAGTTGCCGACCGTGTAGTTATGAAGTGTTAGACTGCTAGATGCTGTAAATGTAAATGTACATTTTATAAACAGTGTGGCAGATATTTAGGAGGAGTGTGCTAGATATTTAGTGGGATTCTTTGCTAGGCTAAAAACTAACCTAACTGGTCGACACCAACTGTCCATCTTTTTCTCCAATGTCTGCTAACTGGAAAATAAACTAGACCACGTCCAACTCTAGCGCACTATTCCAGCATGAGTCTAGACACTGTTGTGTCTTTGTTTTCATTGCTATATATCTCAGCGACAGAGTTCCAAACACAGCAATTCAACTGGATGGGCTAACCTTGTTTTGAGTCAGCAGAAATGCTGCTGCATGTGGTACGCCAGCGTGTGTATCAACATCAATATGGAATAGCGCAAGGAACTCAGTGCTAGTTTCTAGCTATTGCTCATTGCTACTAGAGTCTGTGACTGCTTACTGTGGAAATTCAATTCCATGTTGCCAGAGATTTCAGCCATATGAATCTCAGATGGATGCTTCCTGTATCCCACCAGAATGTGGACTTTGCAATGAGAGGAGCAAATGCACTGGATCTTGTTTACACAGACTTTCCCAGTGCATACCGGGTGGAAGCCTGCCCACACCTCAGCTACACAGACCACATCTCTGTTATGCTAATTCCAGCATACCTACCACTGGTCAGACAAAGCTGGTCCTGAAGCAGGTAAAATATGGCAAGAGGGAGCTATCTCTGCTCGTCAGGACAGTTTCAATGCACTGACTAGGGCACTTTACCAGTACTCTCTGATTCACGGCCTTTTCCCCATATCTTTCACTCATTAATTTAAACTTAGGAGTTGTCAAGTCCAACACCCTCTCAGCCTCTGAACAGCCCGATCCCATTTTACCTGGTCACTATTCCCTTAGCCACCCTGTGACTATTCCCTTAGCCACTTAGACTAGTCTTTACTTAATTCTGGGAGCGTCCCCCACAGAATGGCAACTATTTCTTTTCCGGTTCCTCGGAATTGAACCCCTCCTTCGGTTCCCTGAGCACTGTGCGGAATCACTCTCCCGTCCCCGTAGGTTCGGGCAGTCTCTGCCCACGGACTCTTGGCAATCGGCCCCTGCTCAAAGGCTGAAAAAGTGTTTTACTTTCTTGTTTGTTTGTTTGTTTGTGTTTGTTTTTCTCTTTTCTCTTTTTTTCTTTTTCCCTTTTTCTTTTTTCTTTTTTAATTATTTTAACTGCTCGAGAGGATTTCTTACTGACCTTGGTAACCCCAAACGGGTTTCTTTGTTGTGGATTCCAGCGGTGGCGACCCTCAACCGATCTCCGTCCACCAAGTCCCCTTCTCACAGTTTTGAGGCTCTGGGATCAGGTAGAATTTCTCCTGAGGTGGCCAACTCTTGGTGGTCCAGTTCTCAGCAGGTCATCCACTCGAGGAATCCTGTTCGTGACGCCAAGTTATGTCATGGATTTTTCCACTGAGCAAATAAAACCAAAGTCAGAAGAAGTCCAATCACAAAGTATTTATTCGCATTAACAATAATTTGCCAGGCAAATGAGTAGGTCTCCTTCACAGCGTGCTGATCAGAGAGTGCCGCCGAGTGAAAGGTGCGTTCTCCTCACATACTGGCGCTAAACCCCCCCGAATCACAAATTGCCCGGTCGGCCGTTATCACCTCGAGGAGGCGCACGGTGACATACAAGAGTACATTTTGCTTTGTTTTGTCTTTCCCCTTTGGGACAGCAACAGTGATAACCAACAGAAGGAGAAAACATCTTGCACGCAAAACAACACACATATCATTCATGGCTTACGCACATACAATTCATTGTCTTATCAAGTCAGCTAGACAAGGTCTTGAAGAAGTCGCCCTGACCAGGACTCACTCTACTTACAGTTAGGATCTTTAAGAATAATTAGTAATAAAAATTTCCATCACACTGAGCATTTAGAGAGCTAGGTGCTTTCAGCGAGAAAGAAGGTGTTTTTTAAGGCAGCGCTCAAAACAATTCAAGTTGAAATCCGCTCAGCTTTTAGAACAGCGCTGCACTTGTCAATGTCACTTCTCTCTTGCTAGCCAATCAAAATCAAGGAAGGGGTGGAACTAGAGCTGAAACGATTATTCGAATAACTCGAATAATTCGATTACAAAAAATGGTCGAGGCAATTTTTCTAAGCTAATCGAAGCTTCATTTAAGTAATTTAAATGGCTACAGCATGCGCTGCTTGCGTTTCACACAGACACTTATTAATGATGCACAATATTTTCAGTGGTGCGATCAAGGTGAGAATAGATCCCTCTGTATGTGAACGTATTTGTGAGATATTCCGTACACAAAAACAGAAGTAAATTCATGAAAACGCATAAATGAAAATTTTTGCGATGTAAACACGCACGCTGTTTGTAAGCGCCATTACTCTCTAAAATGCTCCGTTTCCGTCAAAACATCCCCTTTATTACAGACAAAACGCGTAATTTAGCTGATAAATAACCACATCAACCAGCGTTCCACTCACAATACAACCATTTATTAAGATTTTCCCATCTATTTTTTCATAGTTCGTTCCGGAACGCGCTGAACCCTTTATTGTGACGCGGCTACGAGGCGTGCGCAGGGGATTGTGGGAAATGCAGTTCTCTTCCAGAAAGGCCAAAAGCAACTCAATTTATTGGCCAAATTGATTCAAAATGACCCTTGAACTTCATGTTTCTTCATTTTCAATTGAATACAACATAAAGCGTATTTGACTAACTTCTACTCACACTACAATAAGCCTAATAACAAATGTATTGTCATTGTCATTTTCATTTACATTTTTTTATCCGATTACTTGATTAATCGATAAAATAATCTATAGATTACTCGATTACAAAAATAGTCGTTTGTTGCAGCCCTAGGTGGAAGATATAAATTGGTGGTACTCTCCCAGCTGTTTTCTTGCACACTTTATCTCATGCACCCAGTCTCTACGTCTCGAAGACATGTGAGTATCTAGTTCAAACGCTGCCACTAATGCCAAGATGCGATTTTGATGCGGCTGTTGTGGTGTGATGGTAGTCAATGGATAGGATACTCACCTTCAGGCTATAGGTCATGGGTTCAAATCGTCCCCCCAGCATTCAACCATTATTCCCTTGTTCAAGACCCTGACAAGCATAAAAATTCAGTTGGGCTTCTGAGCAAGGTTCTTAACCATAAGTTGTTCCTGGGAGACTTTTCCTTTAATAAGAAAATGTAAGTTTCTCTGGATAAGAGCATCTGGAAAATGTGGTAAACGTAAATATGTTTTTTTTTTCTCTCTGCAGTGGACGGCTGTACTGACTGGTCGGTGGACTATCTAAAGTACCGGGTCCTGCATGGGGAGCCAGTGCGGATTAAGTGCGCTCTTTTTTATGGCTACATCCGAGCCAACTACTCGCAGGCTCAGAGTGGAGGGCTCAGCCTGATGTGGTACCGCAGCTCCGGCCTGGGCCATGGCGACTTTGAGGAGCCCATTTCGTTCGACGGCCTCCGCATGAGTAAAGAGGAAGACACAATCTGGTTCAGACCAGCCGAAATGGAGGATGCTGGTTTGTACTCCTGTGTGTTAAGGTGAGCTTGGGAAACACTGCCATTTTTTCACAGTTTTCATTTTTATTAGGGCATGTTTTGTAAATTCCTAATTGGCCTCCCACCAATGTAGGTCTTTTTTATCAGGCAGCCTCAGTGCAGAATGTGTGTGGTTTACTCAGCATTTTGACTCAAGTGCGACTCAAGTGTGACTTCTTCTTCTTCTTTGTGTTGCTGTGGTTGATGACAGTAAGTAATGACTGATGTTTTGGAGAAACAAAAAAGTGATGTTGCACATCTGTGCCATTAAAATTTCAAGCACACAATTCAGTTTTTTACCATCATATCATTCATGGCCAAACACTTAGTAAGTTTGCATAGATTGAAAAAGTAATGATACATGGTTCAAACCAACATGCATTTGACTAGTTGTGACCCTACCTTTGGGTTTGCTGGCCCCAAAGGCCAACTACAGGTGGACATTTCAAATAAACTTTTTTCCATTAGGACTGGGCAATATAGTAATATATTTGAGTTGAGTAATATATGCTTTGAATATCTTTGTGTAAACTCACTATCAAGTTCAAATTGACACCATTTTTTTATACTACTGATTCGTTGGTCTTTATTTGACGCTTACATTGTAGTACAAGTCAGGAGTGTGATTCTGTGATTGCTGATTATGCCTAAAGCTGTGCAAAATTGAAATAATACATTCTGTATTCAAATATATGGAACAATAAATCAGAATCAGATTATTGTTATGAAGATCAGTTAAAAAGTTGTGGCACCTCCTAGTGAAGAACACTTAAGGTCTGAGGATAGAAGCATCTCCTGAGTCTCTCTTCTCATAATAATACCCCTAAAGGGTACCCCTGTCTGTTAGACAGTTGGGTGAGACTAGCCTCTGATGATTGTGGTTGATGGGCTTGTGATTCTCCTGGTGTAAAGGTTCAGCAGAGATATTACATTTGACAGCTGTTTACATACAAGGGTATGTAACAGTAATTTTCCACAATAACAGAGTAAGAAATCCTCTAAATGCTGCCTTCCCTTTTTGGACTTGAATATGTTATGTTAATACAAAGATTTTAAGCTACTTCACCTCTCCACTGCAGTCCCATTGATGTTGAGGGATAGCAGGATTGCTGTTGCCTTCTGCTGAAGTCTAAGAAGAACGCCATGGTTTTTCTGACATTTAGTTGAAGGCAGTCTTTTTATACACCACAGTTTAACTGGTTCTCCACCCCATCTATGTAGGCTGTCTCATGGGGTCTTCTTTTCATCTGTTTGGGCAGTAGGTAAACTGTAGTAGGTCTCTGGAGCTGGAGATGGATACTCTGATAAGTCTTAATGAATCTCTCAGAAAACCTTCATGACCACTGACATTAGTGCAATTGGCTGGTAGCCATTCAGGCATGAGGGCTTATTCTTATAAGATCCTGGGACAAAAATTGATCTTTTAAAGACTTCAGGCAGCAGTGCAGCAGGTGCCCATAGATGCTGATCAGCTCCAGCGCTTTCTGACCATACATCGCTCGATAGTGATGATGTGACCATGGTTCAATAGTAGGATGTGGCTGTCACTAGCCACATGGCTAGACTCCAGATGGGCATAGAACACATTAAATTTGTTGGCGAAAACATCTGCTTACAGCTGCGGACGGTTGACCTCCCTCATGAATCGAGCCCAGCAGAAAAAAACTTTAGATTCCGATAGGAGAACAGTGTTGACTATATTGGCTATGTGGCGTGTAACAATGGCCCAGAATGTTTGCTCTCCTGGCTATATACATCCTCAAAAAGATTTATCATAATTATTTATTCTTAAAACATTTAATTAATACAGTTTAAAAATAGGGTTTAGCAGCAGTTAGTGCTGTTGCCTCACAGCAAGATAGTCCTATGTTTGATCCCCAGGTTGACTGTGGGTGCCTTTCTGTAGGGAGTTTGCGTTACTCCCAGGGTGAACGTACAGTAATGAATGAAGTTGTGAATACTTAGGTTGGTAAAAATACCCTGTCATTTTCTTCTGATCTTTCCCCTTAAAGCATTTCAAATGTTTCAGGGCAGCTTTTACAGCGCTTTCTTATCTTGGCCATGTCTCTGAGCACTGAACACCTGCTACTTTTGGACACACCATGTAGGCTGCAGTTCTAGAATAGGATGGCACTGGAGGAGAATGAGTTCTGGCAGCAGTTTCTGCAAAACAATTGAAATATTGCCTACTTCTGTTTAACTGTCCCAGATATTTGAACTTCAGGTAATAAGTTCAGAACAGCTTTATGACATCAAAACAGTTTCAGTTCACCTGCAGGTTATATCATTTGTTCCTTAAGGACAATACACTGTTTATTCAACTTATGTGAAATGAGGCAGAAAGAACCACCATTATATAAGAACATAATGTTAGGTGAAGATCAAAAAGATGCTATTCATAATTTATTATTCTAGGAAAGAAGAAAAATCATTTTTGTAAACCCATTTAAAATTAAGTGGGAAAACACAATAATTTGTGGGAAAGACGCCCAAGATGAGATGGGAGACATTGGAAGATTGGAAGTTTGTAATATTGGGGGCAAAAGGTGAGTGTTCATAAAAAGAGTAAAATTATGTAATATAGGCAGTGATTAGGTTGAAGGTTTTGTTTTTGGGTTTTTTTTACAGTATCACTTAATATAAGATCACACAAGTGTATTTGTATCTCTGTGTGGGTGTGCGTAGGTGTGTGTGACGTTTTTTACTCAGAGACATTAAAAGTGAGGGCCTTTGAGAGACAGCAGAGGACAGAGGGAGACTCTGTCATCCATCACTCAGCTGCTGACACCCGTGACACTATTCCACAATGCTGGGCCACAGGCGCGCATATTAAGCAGCTCTTGAGTTCTCTGGGGCACTCATTGGCTCAGGTGTCAGTCTGCTTAAGGTTAAATCTGATCATCAGTTCATCACGCTAACATTTTCATCAAGAAATGTCACTTTCAATCCAACACTCTGAATGTGAGTGTGTTAGATGCCATGAATGCATATATATATACTACCCTAGACCAGGCTTCAGAATTAAAGGCTCAGGTACAAATCTAAATTCATGCTGGCACAGTGTAACCAGAACATGTTTGTGAGTGTTGTATAATTTCAAGATCAAGAATTCAAGACTTTTCTGTGGTCAGTGACAAAAAACACCTGCATGTGATAATGTTACTCCTTCACCTCTCTACACACAAAATTAGGTACAAAAGTACCAAGCAAAGATTGTGGTCAGTAGAAATGTAGTGGAGTAAAAAGTGCATACTGAGACTGTCAGACACAGGACCAATTTGTTTCCTCGTGCCATCAGCTTCATAAACAGCTTAACAGTTCCATTATCCTGTATAACCTATATGATGACTTTGTCTTGCATATCGTATTTTGTTGTAAATATTGTATTGCATTGTATGTTTTATATTGTCCCCTGTTTAGTGCTCATTGTATATTGTATATTGATCCCAAGCAACCAGAAGCAAATCCATTTTTTTTACCTACTTGGCAACTAAATCTGAATTTGATTCTGATTATAATTGTAGTCTAGCATAGTGAAAGTTGCTAATATTGATAAGTGCACTGTGTCCACAATTATTATGCAAGTGCGTATTTTGATCTTATCAATGTTTCTTTGCATATTTTCCAACTCCAAGCTTTATAAACGTGAATGCTTATTGGATTAAAGCATTCTCAGGTGAAATGTATTTGTGTAATTAAGAGGGTGTTGGCCTAGTTAAGTAACATCTCAGGTGTGCATAATTATTATGTAGCTTCTTTACCTTAGGCAAAATAGGCCAAGAAGGAGAATCAACTGACTCAAAAAGGTTAAAAATTGTAAAATGCCTTTTAAGAGGGATGCAACGTTAAAAAAAACTTGCATAATAATTGTGGACACACTGTATACTTCAGTAGTAAATGTACTACCACTGGAATCAATTACATGTCTTAAGTGGTGTAATGCTTTCAAATAATACAATCTTAATAGGAAACAAGTTTACTTACGCCCTCGACAAAAGCAATTGACTTTCAGAAGTGACTTTGTGATTACCGAGTTCATAAGGGCGTCAAGCTTGATGGGCCGCAAATCAAAACCACTATTATTATCGTTATTGGTCCTTTTCTTTCTTCTTCAAAACTTACTCTTATTAAACTAAATTATTTGAACACATTTTTGTTCTTATAATGCTCACAGCTGTCATTTTCCACACATCACAACTAATCAGCCAGTGAGCTTTAATATACTTTAATGCTAAATTTAGGACAGACACCATCTTGCATGTTATCCATGTATATTAAGGCCTATCTAATTTCAAATAATGAGATCTTAGCTGATATTCATGTGTCTTTAGTGTTTCTCTAAGTGTCAGTTTTCTAATGTGAGATTTACCCTCATTGTTAAATTGCTAGAAGTATTATAAATATAAAGTGGGACAGTTGGTAGAGTGGTAGACAGTAACGGTTAGAGCGTTCGGCCTGTGATAAGAGGGTCGCTGGTTTGAATCCTAGGCTGGTAAAGGTACCACTAAGGTACTTGTTAGCAGGGTCAGGGTTCCGTTCCCAAGAGCTGCTGCTCGGCCGCAGCCGATGTCAGTTATCCACTGTGCTGTGGTGTGTTCACAGTGACAAATAACCACTCACTTTCACTTTCAGTAGAGCACAGTACATCAATGCTAAGTAAATCCAAAGCATCTCTCTGAAATATTTTGTCACTTAAGCAATTGACATTCTTATGCAAATGTGCACAGATGTCGTTGTGGGATTAAAGAACAAATTGCAGATTTGTTGTAAGTGGAAATGGAATTTGCATTGGAGGTTTTTGGAATGTTGTGTGCTTTTCCACTGTGTGACCACGTTCCATTCTGGCTCTAACAGGAACTCAACGTTCTGCATGAAGGTGTCCATGACTCTGCTGGTGGCTGATAATGACTCAGCAACCTGTTATAACTCCCAACTGCGCTACATGGAGAAGGCTGAACTAGGCAAGAGCAAAGACATCTCATGCCCTGACATTCAGGACTATGTCCAGCCTGGCCAAGACCCACAGATCATGTGGTACAAGGTAGTATATGTGTGTGTTTTGCTGTCTGAATGCCAGTATTCTGCACGTGTGTGTGTATGATGTTTTTTTTTGTACAATATGTCTTTCTCTGAAAAGAATTCTGTCTGTCCTTACCTCTTTCTCTGTGTCTCTCCCTCTGCTAATCAGGAATGCAGCATGTGGAAGCGTAGAGCGAATATCCTGCAGTCTGCTAACACTCTGTCTATCCAGGAGGTGACAGAGGATGACATTGGGAACTACACTTGTGAGCTTCCCTTCGGAGGCTTTCTGGTGCGGAGGACAACCTACCTTAGTGTGACAGGTAACACCTTCTTTTTGTGTGTGCGTGCTTGACAGACGGGTGGGGGGAGGGTTGGGTTATTACTATCTTTGGAGTACCAGTTTTTAAAAGTCTCGATCTTGTCTTGGAATCGGTTATATTTGTACTTGGTCTTGTCATGGACTCGGACAAAGAAGACTCGTGATTTTATTTCGAGACCAGCCAAGACCACAACTCTTTGAGACCGACGCAGGCATTTTGCTTTGTCTATTAATTAGTGTTTTAATATTTCAGAATCCCTTTAACATACAGAAACCACTTACACATACTGTCCGAATCACAAGAGTTTGAACTTACTGGATATTAAATTAATTTCTCTGTACGTGAAATTATTTCTGAGTAATTCTGTGCTCAACAACTGAAGTAATTGTGTAAAAAGGCATTAATTACATTATTTGCTATGTAAACACTCGTGTTAGCGCTCGCGACTCTAATATGGAACGACATCATGCACAAAAATGTAGTTCTTTTCCAGAAGGGCCAAAAGCAGCTCCTTTTATAAGCCAAATTGGACTCAATTACCCAAATTTTAGCATTTCTTCATTTTCAGATCAGATTTGATCCGATTTTTTCCCCATTTTATGTTAATGTGTAATCAATAGGGGAAAAATATACCAAATGAATAAAGTGTTTCTCTAATATATAATATAATATAATATAATATTTTATTAGTTCACATTGAAGCTGTATCTGAAGTGCGTTTGTGTATTTGTGTTTGTGTACAGAAGAGGGAGGATAGAATTCGTAGACTTTGCAGTTATCACACTGTATCCCAATGAAGACTCCAACAAAGAATTTGCAATGCCCTCTCTGTCTCTGATTTCAAAGAAAAGCTGAGTCATTTTTGAAATATAGTACAACTATAGTTCTCAGCAAAAACCTTGGTTGCAAAAACCTTGTCAAATTTGCCAACAGATAAAAACTACAACAGCGCTCTGACTTCAGCAGAACATTACAATGTTGATTAATTTCTAATTACCGGAAGTTTAGATTCATTATTGCCATATTCTGCAGTGACATGCTTCGCTCTGAATTGTTAGGAGTCTAATTGATCTTTCTCTGAGCAATGCATGAACACAAGCTCATGAAATCTGCACTTGCTAGTGCTGACGCCCATGTACTTACAAGCTTTTCCCTGTGAAAGCTATTTCAGATTACACAATGTGGTTTCCATGGCCACCTGTGCGGTGTCCATGCCAACAGCAGATTGGAACTGGACGCTGTGTATGTGTGTGTGTGTGTCTGTGTCTGTGTGTGTGCATGTGATGAACCTGTGCAGGGGTGCTAGAAGCGTTGCCCACATTTCTGTATTCCCCGCCCCACACACCTGTTCCCACCTGTGCACACCTTTTTCTAATCCCGTTACTGTGCCAGTGACACAGAATTACCATTGAAACGAGGAAAGAGAATGTGGAGCTCTACAGGTGGAGCAGCTCTAGATCAGCTGCACAGATAAAGTGGAGTCTATAAGGACTCTAGATGTTAAACAGTTCTGGAGCAACTCTTCTGATAAAGTTGCTCTATAGGAGCTCTGTTGAAAGATTCAGTGCTACACTTATTCACTCTATAGCAGTTCTGTAGCTTAACCAGTTGTAGTGAAGTGAGTGATTATTTGTTGTTGTGAACACACCAGAGCACCCTGGGAGCAGTGCTTAGAGATGGTACCTTGCTCATGAGTTCCTCAATGATACCTTTACCGGTCCAGGAACCTTCTGATCACAGATTGAACTCCCTTACCGTTACGCTAACAGCTGCCCCTCTAGAGAAGATCTGCAGGTAAAATGACTCTGTAAGAGTTTTGTGGGTAAAGTAGTAGTATCGGGGTCCTTCAGGAAAGACAGGTCCTGGTCAGCTCTGCAAGTAAAGCAAATCAACAGCGGTAGCAAATTTAAAGCCACTCAATCTCTGGGTAAAGCTACTCTAGAGCCCCCCTGTTACTGGACCACATATAGACCACCTCTACAAGTAAAGGGCATCTGTAGAGTTTCTTTGGCTAGTACACTGTTAGAGCAGTTGTGCTTTAACTGGAAAACTTATCTAGAGCTTTACATGCACAACACTCCATCCCCGGAAACATTGCTCCTCGAGATTTGCCAAAAAGCTGCCAACTGCTCTTTCATGGGTGGGTCAAATGCAGGGGTCACATTTCATTGTGGTGCACTGTGTACTGTGTGCTGTGCTGTGTTCACAATGACAATTGCTCACTTAAATTCACTTACAATGCCTTGAAAAAGTATTCATACCCCTTGAACTTTTACACATTTTGACACCTTACAACCACAAACTTAAATGTTTTTCATTGAGATTTTCTGTGATAGACCAACACAAAGTAGCACATAATTGTGAAGTGGTACGAAAATGATACATGGTTTTCAAAATTTTAAGCAAATAAAAATCCGAAAAGTGTGGCGTGCATTTGTATGCAGCCCCCCTGCGTCAATACTTTGTAGAGGCACCTTTCACTGCAATTACAGCTGCAAGTCTTTTGGGGTATGTCTCTACCAGCTTTGCACATCTAGAGACTGAAATTTTTGCCCATTCTTTATAGCAAAATAGCTCAAGCTCAGCCAGCTTGGATGGAGAGTGTCTGTGAACAGCAATTTTCAAGCCTTGCCACAGATGCTCAATGGGATTTAGGTCTGGACTTTGACTGGGCCATTCTAACACATGAATATTCTTTGATCTAATGTATGTTTAGGGTCACTGTCTTGCTGGAAGGTGAATCTCCTTCCCAGTCTCAAGTCCTTGGCAGCCTCCAACAGGTTTTCTTCCAGGATTGCCCTGTATTTAGCTCCATCCATCAACTCTGACCAGCTTCCCTGTCCCTGCTGAAGAAAAGCATCCCCACAGCATGATGCTGCCACCACCGTGTTTCACAGTGGGGATGGTGTGTTCAGGGTGATGAGCAGTGTTACTTTTCCGCCACACGTAGCACTTTGCATTTAGGCCCAAAACTTCAACTTTGGTCTCGTCTGACCAGAGCACCTTCTTCCACATGTTTGCTGTATCCCCTACATGGCTCCTGGCAAACTGCAAACGGGACTTTTTATGTCTTTCTATCAACAATGGCTTTCTTCTTGCCACTCTTCCATATAGGCCAGATTTGTGGAGTACACGACTTACAGCACAGATTCTCCCACCTGAGCTGTGAATTTCTGCAGCTTCTCCAGAGTGACCATGGGCCTCTTGGAAGCTTCTCTGATCAGTGGTCTCCTTGCTCGGTCTTTCAGTTTAGGTGGACGGCCATGTCTTGGTAGGTTTGCAGTTGTAGCATACTTTTTCCATTTTTGGATGATGGATTGAACAGTGCTCCTTGAGATGTTCAAAGCTTGGGATATTTTTAACCTAACCCTGCTTTAAACTTATCTACAACTTTATCCCTGACCTGTCTGCTGAGTTCCTTGGTCTTCATGATGCTGTTTGTTCACTAATGTTCTCTAACAAACCACTGAGGCCTTCACAGAACAGGTGTATTTATAATGAGACTAAATTACACACAGGTGAACTCTTATCTAATTAGGTGACTTCTGAAGGCAATTGATTGCGCTGGATTTTATTTAGGGGTATCAGAGTACAGGGGGCTGAATACAAATGCACACCACACTTTTCAGATTTTTATTTGCCTAAAATTTTGAAAACCATGTATAATTTTCGTACCACTTCACAATTATGTGCTACTTCGTGTTGATCTATCACAGAAAATCTCAATGAAAAACATTTAGGTTTGTGGTTGTAAGGTATATATACTACACAACTGCTCTATTATTGTTTTAGCCAAAGAGTTACTGCTCTATAGGAGTTCTGTAAGAAAGGTAGGTCTGGAGCAATTATATATGTAGAGCAGTTCTGTAACTTAAGCACAACTAGAGAGAAGAGCAATATTCAGGAATAGTTTCCTAGCAACACACATTAGAACCGTAATATTTAGTGATGATACTCAATTAGATATGCCAAAGAGTGAAGGGATGCATTTGAGATGGGATATTTTGTTTATATCTCTGTGTGTGTATGGTGTGCATGTCTGGATGTGACTGTTTTAGCATATTTTGATTGTAACACTTTTGACTTTGCAATTTCCCATACTGCACTGGGGTTGTGATCACACTTTACATATTCTCCCAACATCGTGCATCTGTCAAACTTAATCAGGGCAAGGAGTGTGTGTGTGTGTGTGTGAGAGAGAGAGGGAGAGAGAGAGAGAGCGAGAGAGAGAGAGAATGTGTGTTTTTAGCTCCTAATTAGGACAGTGTTATGTAATCATAATTAATTAATGCTTAATTACAGAGGCTGCTAAGCAATACAGAGGTTGCTCAATTCAGTTTAGGCACATGACGCCACACACCACACACACATACACCATCCCGTGACACAGAGTTATCCTTGTGTGTTTTCTACATCCTCATATATATCTCAGTTTTCTCTTCCTTTATTTTTCTGAAACATACACATATGCCTTCACACACACTCAAACACACACACACACACGCACACACACTTCTTTCTCCCCAGAAATATCTCTCCTGTCACAGTAAACTAGGTCTGCTGGATCAGTTTGGGTGTGTGAAGTGGAACATATTCTGTTCTGCCACACTGTACTCCCTAAATAGACTCTTAAGAAGGCAGGAGTCGGCCCTTAGCTGTAGTAGGCTAAAGCTAAATGTAGCACACGCGCCGTGCCTTCACTCGTCTTAATTTCACTCCCATGAATATTACCTGCATCCAGTTTGTATCCCCTGTGTTTTCTGCCTCCCGCATCCCCTGTGTCTGCACGCCTCCCGCATCTCAGCTGCGTATTCCCTGTTTCTGTCTACATTTTGCTTGCATATCGCCGGCCTCTGCTCTTGCCGGCATTTATTACTCAATCCTCCTGCATCCTGCATAGTTTCTGTTTTATACATGCACTCTTACTGCATCCTGCCAGCATCTTGCCTGCTTCTTCTCTGCCTCCCACTTGCTTCCGATATACATCTCTCCTGCTTACCACCTCCTTTTCACCTGCTTCCCCTTATATCCCAGCTGCATGCTGCCTCCTTCTCACCTTTGTCCTGCCTACTTTCCTCCTGTTTCAAGATTCAAGGTTCCTTTATTGTCATCAGCAGTGTACACGTGCATAGTGAGATGAGAGAATGTTTCTTCATTGGTCATGGTGCAGCAGAGCAACAGTCTACAACAAAACAATACAGTAGATAGATCATACAACAACAGAATGACTGAACATGAGTAAAACTGTAAAATACCACATAGTGAAACATATGATTGCCTTTAACCTTGTCCAAGGAACAGAAAGGAAACATGATTTGCCCAGGATCTTGCATGTCAGATGTGGCTTACACTGTACTGGAGAGGATTAGCAGTGAGTGTATCAGTTCATGATAGTGTGCATAATTGTGTGTGTTTTAGTGTTGTAGTACTCGAGACCGGTCTTGAGACCAGTTTTTGAAAATCACGGTCATGTCTCGGACCCAGTCGTATTTGTACTTAGTCTTGTCATGGACTCGGACGAAGAGTCCTTGGTCATTTTATTTCGAGACTAGCAGAGATGACAACTCTGAGAATATTACTATTAATTAACCCTTTGAGACCGACACAGGAATTTGGCATTGCTTATTAATTAGTGTTTTAATAACTCAAATTCAGATAACAGAATTCCTTTAACTTACAGAAACCATACAAACACCATCAGAATCACAAGACTTTGAACTTACCGGACATTAAATTCATTCCTTTGAATGTGAAATTATTTAATTCTGTAAGTCTGTACACAAAAACTAAAGAAATTGTGTACAAATTATTTGTGTTGTAAACAATTGTGTTAGCGCCCACAACCCTCATTAGGAACGCCAATGTACTTCTCTTCCAGAAAGGCCAAAAAGCAGCTCATTTTATAGGCCAAAATGAGCCCAAATTGACTCAAATTTAGCCAAAACTTGAGTATTTCTTCATTTTCAATTGATCAGATTTTTTTCCCATTTTATAATGTTACAGAGTAACCATAGAGAAAAAATAAACGGAAATATTTGTTAGCAAATAAATTTATTCTGTTTTCAAATGGCTAAAGGCATGTTTCACATAGAATGTCTCTGCATAATAAAAACAAGCCAATAAAACAGTAAGTTTGGTCTTGAAGAGTGTTCTGCCAGTTTGGATAACTGCTTCTAGTGAAGTGATTTCCTTCTTATAGATATGTAAGAGAGAAATATTGAATAAACATGTTTAATGTTGCTAAGTGTATGCTGTTTGCTTTGTTCAGCTATTTTTGAGGGCTGCTTAGTTTCCACTTATTTGTCATGTGGTGTAAAATGTGCATTGGTCTGGTCTCAGTCTCAACTCTGTGTCGTCCATTCACAGTCTTGGTCTTATCTCGGTCTCGTCACACTCTGGTCTTGGTCTTGTCTCGTTCTCAGTTTAGGTGGTCTTGACCCCATCTCTAATGTGTGTGTATGCATGTTAGCACAAATATTATATAGTAATGGAAAAGCAACAGCTTCCAGGGGCCTTGACTATTATTCACGCTGTACTGCACACACTGCATTCCAAAGACTTGTGCAATACATACCAAACAGTGAGAATGAGAGCGCATTTATTTCTGTGTGTATATGTGTGTGTGTGTGTGGGAGAAAAGGAGCTGAGAATCTCAAAAGTGGTGTGTATTATAACACTTCTCCTACTCTCAGGCTGTCAATATATCAGTCAAAAACTGTATGAACTCCCACTTGCAGGGACAATTGAAATGTGTGTGTGTTTGTGTATGTTCTATATAAACAGCTAGCACATGAGAACCCATGCAGGACAGGATGGGAGATGCTGTGCTTTAACAAGCAGCCACTTTGCCTCTTCTTTCTTCTCTGAGTGGTACACTTCACCCTGCTGCGTCTGAGCTTCGCGATTCCCCATCCCAACACCTCCCTCCCACTCATCACCCGTGCTGGCCCACACCTGTCTTTCTTTCATCGACTCTTCTCCTCCTATACAGTACATCCCAGCATCCTACCTCTTGTTTGCATGCCAGCCAAAGAGCTAAGATTCCCCTAGTTTTATCATTTGCGGAATGCAGTTTTGCATAATTATAATTCCTCTACTTTTAGACTTGTTTTTAAAATCTGAATTTTAGATGCTGAGGTTCAGCACAAGAGGAAAATTTTATGAGGTCACGATTGCACGTTCATAGATGTTGTCAAGCACAGGATGCAAGATTAGTAGTCTTGCTAAGGGAATTAGCTCCATGCAAAATGCATGACATCCTCTCACACGTGACACATTCTGCTGAGAATTTCTGCAGTCTTAGACTCATGCATGATATTTCTGACAGTGTATGAAATGTTGCTTTTTTATAAAAAGGGAAGACACACATTGTATGAGGGAAACTATAGTGACAGCCACTAAAGATATAATGCCAGTTCTCATATTCTTTTAATTGCAGTCCTTTTAATGATCAGAACCAGACTGTTGCACAGTCTGTTGCAAGCTTGATCCGGGTACACATGTGTTGCAAAGAAGAGAATATATATCCAGCAGCATAATTCATTAATTCCCTTTTCTGCCAGCTTATTGGCCTGAATAATCCTGGAGGACAAACACAACCAGTGCAGTTTCTGGGGCTGGAAAAAAATGTTTTTTGGCTAATCAGTTGGATGACTTAAAGCTTTAACAGTGTGTGTTTGCTACACTCAAACCCACATTCCAATCAGACTTATGAACTGAACTCGCAAAACTACACTTTTAGCACAGTCTCTCTTTCATGTTATCACTCCTTCATACACTTTCACACATACACACACAGAGGTAAGACTTTGTTCCCATGGACTTCTCAGGATTACAAGGCAGCCATACAAAGGAAAGAAGAAGTGTGTACATGTATGTGTGGTGTGTGTGCGTACGTACGTGCGTGTGCGTGTCTGTGGTATTAACAAGGGTAATCATGGGGCTGAATGACCTCAAGCAAAAACGTGTGTTGAGCAGCCATGCGAGACAGAGATTTGACATTGGAAAAAACAGTTTGATAAGATGGCTGTGTGCATATGTCTATGATCTTGTGTTGCCACTCTGTGTGTGTTTAATGATGTCTGAATTAATCTAGTCATATCACATTTGTTGGCAAATGTTCAAGATTTCATGATAAGGTTAGGATTTGTGAGTCTGTGTATGTTGGGGTGACAGTGGCCTTGTAGTAGGACACTAGCCTGAAGACCATGAAGTTGCAGGTTTAAGTCCAGATCTATACTACTACCAGTTGTACCACTAATGGGCCTCAGAGCAAGATCTTTAAACCCAAGTTGGTCCAGCAGGTCCGTGTAATTAGGAAATGGAAGATGCCGTTCTGAATAAGGTCTGCTAAATGTTGTTATTTCATGCTTCAGCAGCACTTTAATTAATCTAGTCATATGATATTGTATACTCTTTTTATGTGTTTTACAGCCCCTTTGACTGAGGAACCTCCAAAAATCCTGTTCCCCTCAGAAAACAACCTCCTCACCTTGGACATGCAGATGGGTAAGTATGTGCGCTATGCGCTATATGCACTAATTCAGTTTTGACCTTTGTGTATCTATGTCTGTGTGTCTGTGAGAGAGAGTGAGGATTTCCCCCTTAGGGCCAGACCCCATTGTATTGGTGTCTTGATTGATCACTGAAAGGATGTGAGACTAAATGCAAATCCTCCTCAAATCTGCTCAAAAAGGCTCCCAACAATAGCAGCTATATATGCAGGTCGGTTCCGGGAGAGAGCCGCAGCAGTGTGTGTGTGAGTGTGTGTGCGTGTGTGTGAGTTGGACCGAGGCACGTCTGTTTGTTTGGCCGCCACTCAGTGTGTATGTATGCGTGTGCTTGGCTGCAGGAGCAGATTGGAGCATATTGAGCAGACTTTGGCTGTGTTCTGCCTTCAGAGGCACGAGAGGCCTCGGTCAGTTCAGCTGTACACACATGATGACTCTGGCACTTACTAGCCATATGCGTCTGTGTGTGGTTTGTGTGTCTGTCTGTCTGTGTCTGTGTGCAGAAGAGTGCCTAAGGTCAGTTAAGCAATATTCATATAATGTATGGTTGACTGCCATTTCACATGCACACATCTTGTACTTGTACACATTCACATGACAGCTCAACTATATCACAATGACTCTTAAAATGTTTTACAGCTCTGAAAATGTTCATTTCATTTTTGACATTTTTTGCTGTGTGGGCTATTACATCGGTATTACATAGTAAACATTGAGCTGACAGTCTGAGTTCGGGAAAAAATGAGACCAATAGTAAGTTCCCCCACCGCACAGATGTTAAGATGAAGGAGTGAAAAGATGGGGCATGAGTTGGACAGAATGAGCTTTGTCTGAATCCAGCAAATCATTGTTAGAGATAGCTGAGAAAGCTAGTTGTTACTCGCAATGTATCCTCATATCACTGAAAAAAAAGTCTGAAAAATATATGTACATCGGTTGCACATAATAAAATCATGTTCACTCAAAACTATTCAAATATGTTGAATATACTGATCCATTTGTGTTAAACAAACATGACTATGTAATGTTATTCAAACTACTGAATATCTAAAGACCCTATGTTAAATCAACATGACATTTTAATGTAATATTTCAGCTCTTTGCATGTTCAATATATATTCAATTAATACATGATGAGGCAATAGGAGTTGCCACACAGTGTCCTGTTAAACATACCTAGCTACCTAAAGTTAGTCTTAGGCTGCGACATTTTAAAACATCCATCCATCTATTTTCTGAACCGCTTACACCCAATTGGGGTCGCAGGGGGACCGGAGCCTAACACGGGGAGAGCATGCAAACTCCACACAGAAGGGCCCTACGGCTGTCCCCAGGGTTCAAACCCTGGATCTTCTCGTGGTGAGCTGGCAGCGCTAACCACTGCACCACCGTGCCGCCCCATTATAAAACATATGTTCATTTATTCAACATAAAATAACTTCTGTGCACTGATTTCTGTGATGTAAATAAATTCCTTACACACCCTATACCCATGAATGTACATCCTCCTATCTGGTCCATCTAAATTTTACAAACAAATAAATATTTGATCAAAAATAACACTGGCCTACAAGTCCAGAACAGTCACAGCAAAAGAAAGAAACTATGCATATATACATGTATGTATAAACACAAACACATCTGACTTAACCATATTATCAATAATGCAACATCAAGCATTAAAACAACATCAATATATAGAAAAAATATATTTTATATATTTTTTATATATTTTATAACAAGTCAAATTGCAATTTGTAGGCAGTAATTGGGACCCAAGGTCAAGAGATCACAACAGATATGCGGCACTGAATCTAAAAGGTTTAAAGGAAATTACTCCACTTACAAAAATGGCTTGCTTTCTCACCTGTAAAATGCGTAAAAACTAAACACCACCCAATTCCAAATAGGGTTGAAAAAAACAGGATAAATTCTTCAGAAAATGGAACAAAAGACATTATTTATGCAAAAGCAGTTCAAGAGATGTCCATGTTGAAAGTGCAAAAATGGTCCATGGCAACAGCTCACTCGTAGAGTCTGTTTTTTAAGGCATGGGCTTTTTTAGAAAGTGTGTTGCCATCTAGGTCATTCAACTTTCTGAAGCACTTCAAAAAAGTATAATCCCTAATATGTACAGTACTGTTCAAAAACACATACCAGTATCATAACAACAGTCAAGTGCAGAAAAATTCAGTAGTATGTGTAAATAATGTTATGTGCAAATAATGTTTCATAAATTACAATAATATGTGCAAATATTGTAACAGCAGTCAAGTGAAGAGAAGTATCATTTTAATTATATAGTTACAATTATGGAATACAATTCTACCTTTTTGCAGTAAGTGTACTCAAAATTAGCAGCAAAAGGTAGTTCATGAAATTTATTTTGTGTTCTGTGTTGGTTCAAAACTGGATGTGCTAGATGGCGCCTTGGTTGCAAAACAGAAGGTTGTTTGCTTAAATCTGGCTCAGTTGTCCTTCCAACACTACCACTATTGAGACCCTGAGCAAGACCCGAAGTACTGTGTTACGATTTATGATGGAGTCCTGCCAAAAACCTTCTCCGTTTTGCAATGCAAAAGAAAAAGAAATCAAGCAATTATAGCAAAAGACCTTTCTCATGGGCAGCACGGTGGCGCAGTGGTTAGCGCTGCTGCCTCACAGCGAGAAGGTCCTGAGTTCGAGCACCGGGTCGGCCGTGGGGCCTTTCTGTGTCTTTGCCTGCTTTCCTCATGTTCATGTAGGTTTCCTCTGGGTGCTCTGTTTTCCTCCCACAGTCCAAAAGCATGCAATATAGGTTAACTGGCGACTCTGAATTGGCCCCGAAAGGTGAGTCTGTGTGCCCTGCGGTGTTTTGGCTCTCGCCTTGTGCCCCTACGTTCCCGGGATAGGCTCCGGTCCCTGCGACCCCAGTTGGGGTTAAGCGGTTCGGATAATGACTGAGGCTACGTTTACACTGCCAGCCACATCATTCAATTCCGATTTTTTGCTCAGATCGGATTTGTCTATCTTGACGATTCTCATTCATAACTATAAGTGACCTGTATCTGACTGTAATGTGAACGCATCGGTCCTCCGAAACGTCACGCATGCACACATTGATACGTTTTTACACGGGTCAACTGCGTCCCCAACAACAAAAAACGTCATATCTGTGGGACGACTCATGGCATTAAAAATGGAGGCGTTAGTAGTTCACGCATGTATCGCACTTTGCTCTGGAGGACGACAAACAGTGAATCAGTTGTACATGAGCAGGTCGAAAAGGAGAAAAAAAGTCAGGCGGCTAGCATTTTCTGTTATTGCAGCTTTCCTCCATTTTTACCATCATCATCTGCAGGCTGATGATGTCAGCGCATGCGTATAAGCAAAAAGCCACATGAATTCCGTGGCAATTCATTTTTTATTCTTCAGGGTCCAAGAAAAGTATAACGGGAGGTGCCATCCTGTGGTCTGTATGGCCAGTGCAGTGCAGTGATTACAACATGGAGCTGTAAAAATGGCAATGTCCTTCAGATGAAAGTTACAGCGGTGACTCTGAGGTCATAAAAGATGCCTTTCTAAAAATTCGCCACCTTTGTCCTTTCAAGTCTGGCCTCTACGTCACCCTCCATGTCTGATTGGTGATTTCTCTCCTGCTTCTTCATTATCTAATCATGCAGAATGGCTGCTGGAGCATCATCCCTGTGGAGCTAGTGGGGTTGGATTTGGCTCCACATTGTCTCTGGTACTGGTGTAGAAAAGCACTAAAGAAATGCAACATTTTTTTCATTAAACATATGGTCAGTATACATTCCATAATGCTCACTTCATTAAGATTCCGGATCCGGCATGAACAAGCCATATGCTAGAGCTTCTCAGTGGAACGAGTGGAAAACATCACATGCTACCACATTGCTTCAGTGCTGGTTTGTTATTAAAACCGTTGCACTGATCCAGAAAAAAAACATGCCTGCAAAGTACAAAATCTAGTCAGCAACTGAAATAACCCAAAGAGGGAGGAAATAATAGATAGGGAGGCAGACAGAAAGAGAGCATGAGGGAGTCGATGACGTGAAGGAGGCACATAAAATAAGAACACTGCAAGTCAAACAGGAGCTTTTCCACAATAGCTTCCATAAGCCATGGAGCAGACGAGAGGGAAGGAGAAGAGTGGCAGTACCGAGGAGGGAGGTCACTAATTTCAAACCAACTGCATGAAAATTCAATTAAGCCGAATTAGACTCCTCTCTCTTACCACCTTAAAGAACGCAAAGAGGCAACGACACTGACAACCGCGCTTATGTTGACGCACACAGTGGGAGGGAATGCATTTTTTCTCTCGAGGTATTCAAAGGACACTTCTTAATATTAATCACCCTCTCCAAAAATAATACAGTAGTTGCTAAGCAACAGCCAGGCCTCCTCAGGCGATAAAGAATTTCTCTAAATAAATAGTCTTCCTTTTACTACATTTGCAATAAGATCATTGAAAAAGCACAGCTCCCACTGTTGAAGTTAGCTTGGAATGCTCAGATTAATATCTTTCTAATTTTTTGAATTAGAATTTTAAAAATTACATTTAATTCCCAATTACCGTACTTAATAATTACTATTTAAGTGGAGCACGTAGGGTTAAGTCAAAGTAGACTTTATTGTCATTTCTTCTATATACTGTACAAGTATACAGAGAGACAAGACAACGTGGCGGCAATAACAAACAGTACAGAATAACAAACAAACAGTACAAACAGTACAAAGAACAAATAAGCCACATAGAATAAGCAATAATATGTTAATTGTGCTCAGGGGCTTAAAGGTGGTGATGCTGGAGGTAGGATAGAGCCAGACTCAAATACATAAAGAGTGTACACAAATCAATTACTGATACATATTTATAATTTAGGACATGTCCAATGAATTGCTGTCTTGATTTTAAAAAAGGCTTCAGATGTTGCATAGTGTAATGCACTAGTTTAATTAACCATATTATTGTTGGATAGATGTGTTAGAATTTATTTGAATTTGTGACTTTTCATTCCCATGATATCAGTATTGATCCTCTGCACAATTTCAGCTTTAAGACATCAAATTCCATGTCCAACCACCTGGCAGCCACCTAACACACCTTAGCAACCATCACAATAACCTAGCAACCACTTAGATACACCATATCAACTACCTACAAACATCTTAGCTACCATCATAATAACCTAAAAAAACCCTTAGCAACCCCTGGCAACCACCTAGCAACACCTTAGCAACAACTAGCAACACCATAGGAACCGTCTAGCAATATCTTAGTAACTGTCATAATAACCTAGCAACCACTTGGCAACAACTTAGTAACCATCATAATGACCTAGGCACCACCTAGTAACTCATTAGCAACCATCATAATAACCTTGCAACCATGCATTTGTAATGTGCTATCTTGTCTGAGTGTGTATGAGTTAGAGAGAGGCAAGGATAGAGGGAGGGAGAGGGAACGAGTCAAAAGGAGGCTGATTGAGGAGAGATAAGAGCAAATCCCTCTGGTCTGTCCCCTGAGCCGTTTCTCGATGGAGGGCTCCTACTCCCAGGCTGCCTGGTTTCGGGGCCTGCTGTGGGGCTGTGGCTCTAATCAGGCACATGTTTCTATTAGAGCCAACATGACCTTTTGGGCTTTGGCAGTTTCTGGCATGACCTTTAAGAGTGAATGGCTGCACGGGCAGCTGGGAGTAATGTGAACCGTAATGGAGGATAATGTGGGCTGCTGCTCATGGCAGCATGGAGAGACCTGCTCACCTGCTCCTTCTTGCATTCTCCCGTAACATAAACTCTTTCTCTCTATCTCTCTCTTTCTTTAACCATCTTTATTTAACTCACAGAGATTCTCTCCCATTCACACAAATTCATTCATTCACTCTTTCACATATACTGGTACTCAAACCCTCATTCACTCCCAAACATTATTGATTGCACCCCTCTCTCTCTCTCTCTCTCTCTCTCTCTCTCTCTCACTCATTAACTCTCTCAGATTCACTCACACACAGTTATACATGCATTCAATCTCACTGCTGACTAGCTAATTCTTTGTTCCTTTGGTCACACTAATCCTTCTTGCCAAACACACAAAACGAAAACAGAAAACTATTTTAGATGACAGTAAAGACATTTAGGAGACATCTGGAGACCATATGAAATCCATAGTGTCAGAATAAGACATTCCTATTTGTAGACAAAGAATATCTGAAGAATATGAACATTAGATATTGACTCCCTCCATTTGTTTTGACAGGTGGGACTTTGGAAGATTTGATGGTGCACCCTTTCTTTTCACATTCCTCTTGGTTGTAGATATTTGCAGAGTCACATGGAACTGCATGATAACGTGGAACTTGCAGTGACCTTTGAACCTTAATTGATTATCTTAAGACTAAATCTTTACATGCATGTGCACACACACACATACACACACACACACACACACACAAAGACATCCTGAAAATGAATTGCTGTAAATGAGGCCCGAAACAGACTAATGTTGTGTGTGTTAGCAATGAGACAGTGTCCCTGAGTGGGCCTGTGTGAGACAGGTGGATCAGGAAGATGGTCTGATGTGAGTCAGGTCTTCCACAGTACTGAGACACACTCAGAGACTGAGAATTGATGAAAGAGTCATGAGTTTTAGTGAGTGATTGGGTCGGGGAGTGTAAGAGGATAAGCTGAACGAGAGAGAGTAACTGACTGCTAAAATGTGAAAAGGGGATTGTTGCTGGTGTATTGAGGCTGTGTGTGTGAAGATGAAAAACCAGGATTGTTACTGGCGTATTGAGGCTGTGTGAGGGCTGTTGCCTTGGGGCCTGAATGACATCATCAGGAAGAAGGGATCAGTGCAATACAGATAATGAAAGGAGGTGTGAAAAGTACCTGCTCACAGTGCAGTGAGCCTCCGCTTCTAATTAAAGCTCCTCATCGGACAGCAGAGCCAAGGAACAAAACAGAGGGAGGAAAGAGTGGAGGAATGAAAAGATGTAGCTTGGTGGGCTCATGTGGCCTTTAGAGACTGATTACGGCTGAGCGAAATAGACATTAGACAGAGATGTTATACTCTCTTTCTCTCTCCTTCCTTCACTTTGCTGTGTACAGCCCACTACCAAGTATTTAATTGGTTTGTACATAAAAGTTTTGTGTGTGTGTGTTTGTGCGTGTGCGTGTGTGTGTGTGTTCAATGAAATGAGATTATTTGAACACAGCACAGCACACAGTGCACCACAACAAAATGTGACCTCTACATTTGACCCATCTGCAAGGGAGCAGTGGGCAGCCGACTTGCGGTGGCCGGGGAGTAGTGCTGGGGACGGTAACCTTGCTCATGAGTACCTCGGTGGTACATTTCAAGTCCAGGACTGGCGGCCTTCTGATCACGCGGCCAACTCCCTAAGTGTTATGCTACCATCTGCCAACAATTAAAATGAGTTTTTACTCTTGACATTTGCCCGGTCACTGCATTATGTGTATTTTGTATGTACAAAAAGCAAAGAAAAGGCAGACCGACTTGTCAGTAGCTCTCAATCTCTCTCTCTTACACACACACACACAGCACAAAGTCTTGAGGAGAAATTAGAGCTCCCCCTGAAGGCAGCAGGGTGAAGTTGTGACCTGTTTCTACATGGGATCAGTATTTTACCTTTTATAAGCTTGATTTCACAATTATTTCATAAAATGTGCTGGTTCAGGTGCTACAGTTTTTTTCAATTGCTTAAGCACAGTTTTGAAAATTAGGCCCATATTTTCAAAACTCTTCACACAATTAGCACAACACTATACCCAAGTAGCAGAACATCTCAGATCTTTTGCAAAATGAAACACTATTGTAAAAACTCTACATTGTTTTATAAAAACACTGTTTTGTCAAGTTGTAGACACCTGAGTTTTTATTAGCTCATTTTGAATAAGATAGACACTACTGCATATATCCTAAAACACTTGTAGCAATTCCTAACAAAAGAAAGTACTCAAAATATGTTTACCAAACACCACATTAGATCAAATATGTATATCTTTATTTTTCTGCAACCACTACAGACATGCAAAAAGAGGGGGTAAAAAAACTAAACTTCTCTCTGTCTAGCTGCATCTGGCCCCAAAGCTTCATCAACATCACAGGCTATGTTGTCATAGGCAAGACATTGTGGAAAGAATCTTCTACAGTGTCGGATCCATCCTTGAATAGACATCAATCTGATTACATGCATCCTTCATAGCTTGAATGAGAGGTTCATGAACATGTGGCCGTAGATCATAAACCTTCCACCGCCATGCCGAAAAAACTCTTCTTCTGGGTTTACAGTTTTTTTCCAATTGCTAACTCACTAAAATCTAATGTAAAGCTCAACTGCAAACACTGACACTCAGAGAGCAAAATCTCTCCTCACATTTGTAATACTTCATACACAAATCACACCTTTGAACACAATAAGCAATTAACTTGACATCTTTTGCATTAGAGTGCACATACTTTCCTACAGAAAACACAGGAATTTGACACCAAGACACTTTTAGCCATTTCCAAACACACCCATTCAGAAAACCACACCCATGTACCCATTAGGCTAACACACATGTCACCTGGTCAAGCACCTGACTGCTTATTAGTTAACTCAGCAATCAGAATGTGAGAACTATAAAACTCCACAGATTTACCAACACTAAAGAACAATGGGGAAGAAACATAATAGGTCACAGAGCTATTGTGAATGTTCCTGGTGTACCTGGGGGAAACATTACAATGTGTGCTGCCATCACAGGACATGGAATTCTCCATCACCATGCCATTCTTGGTCCATACAACACAGGGTTGATCCTGACATTTCTGGACAGATTGCGAGCCATCTTACAACAGGCAAACAACATGGACGATGAAGGGCAGCAGCACAGATATGTTGTAGTGTGGGACAATGTGAGTTTTCATCGTGCAGCCATGGCGCAAAATTGGTTTGCCAACAACCCACATTTTACAGTGGTTTACCTTCCCCCTTATTCTCCATTTCTGAACCTCATAGAAGAGTTCTTTTCAGCATGGCGGTGCAAGGTCTATGATCAACAACCCCATGTGCGTGAGGGGCTTCTACAAGCAATGGAGGAGGCATGTGAGGAAATTGACATAGGAGCTGTCCAGGGATGGATAAGACACTCCTGACGCTTCTTTCCTCGCCATCTAGCAATGGAAGATATTGCATGTGAAGTGGATGAGGTGCTGTGGCCAGATCCACAGAGACCACATGATGCTGCATAATTTTGTTTCATTGTTCATTTGTTTTTTCACTTGCACGTTTCTCATTCTGTTTTCCAAAGGTTTAGAATTTGTTGAATTGTACAGTAATATGGATTTTATGTTTGTTTTTCTGTTGCAAATTGTAGCTAAATAAATTATTTGTTTGAACTGAATTTACTTCTGCACATATGTTTTTGTGTCCAATTCGCAGCATTTGCCGTTCTGTCAGTGCCTAAAGAGATGAAAGTGTTTTGGATTTTACATAGCGGTCTTTGGTTGGTTGGAGGAAAAAATTAGGCATGGGAAAGAAATGTTTACTATTTGGGGCAAAAGTTTGGTTTTGATAAGTGTTTATATAGTTTTGACTGCAGAGCTTCATTTCGCAGGATATGTGAGGTGTTTTGTGAATTGTGCTAAATGATTTGCAAAAATGAGCCTTGTTGTCGAAATTGTGCTTTAGCAATTGGAAAAAACTGTAGGAAGGGTGAGTATGGTGAAAGATAAAGACATGAATTGTGGATGATTATGAAACCAGTTTTGGACCAGAGAAGATCGGTGGAATGATACATTATCCCAGGTGACAATGTATCGCATCTCAGTTTGATTTGCAGCACTAACAATATTATTGAGTTGTCCAAAAATGCCAAAATGAGAGCTGTATCGTAAGGACCTAAGGTGTCATGGTGGTGAAGGACTCTCATGTCCTCCATGTTTGTTGATGACAGGTTAACGTTTTATAGTGCCTAAACCTGATTGGTGTGTCTATAATTAAGCACGTAAGTGTTTGTACACCCGGTGGTCGTGTTTAACCAATTGGTTCATGAGCGTGATTATTTGAAAGCCAGTGCTTAAAGATGGACAAGTGTGTTTAGTGATTTGCAAATCACTGTGTGTTGAGTTTTGCAAGAAGTGTGAAGCTGACAATGTGATTAGTGTTGTGCAAATTTGGGCCAATGTTTTGCTAACTGAGTGTAAAGTTATGCCAAATGTGGGAGACTTTTTCTTTTAGTCTTTAAGTCAGAAAAAACTGTAACACAATTTACAATTCTGCTGTAAACCTGAGCCAGCATTTGATACTACATACCTCATACCATTGAGAAAGCAGTGTATTGAGCAAAAGACAGTGGTCTGTTCCAGAGAAGAGTAGAAGAGTAGAGACTTGATGATGCAACATCAGCTATTTTTCATAGTATACACTATGAAGTGAAGAAAAACAGCTATGAAGTGACTGAAAAGAGAAAATGAGAAGACAAAACAAAGGTAGGAAACAAAATAATGGAAGGAGAAGAGACTGGATGATGCTATGTCACCAGTGGAGGCCACTGCCAATCTTAGGGTGGCACACCAAACAAAAATCCATTTTAGAATTTAAAACATTCTGATATTATTGGATATACAGTACTTGTTATTAAAATCTATATCAATGTAATTTGATTTATACTTTGATAAATACCTTATGTACCTAGATCTCTTGACTGTTAACGCCAGCACTATATATACGATAATACATGCCTATAATCAAATAAATCATAAACGTTACACCTATATGTTTTTATTCTGTCAAATAAAATCATTTTATTTTCAAAATAATGGAATAGAAAAATCAGATTGAAACAACATTGAACAGCCATCAGGAAGAAATATTGAATCTACGCTAAAGGCTGATGTGGAAACCAAATTGAAAGTGCTTGTTATGTTTTACGTTGAATCAACAATTGACAGTAAATCAACATTGATTTAACCATTATCTAAAAGGTCAAACTGGAGCTACTTTTTAGTTGATTTTATATTGAGAAAACATTATCAGTGTTGATAGCAGGCACTCGATTCGATTCACCAGTATAAAATATCTACGTTCAAAGCACATTTCTCAGATGAACAAGGTACAGAAAGGCAATTTGTTTTGTAAATAAATGTAGATATAAAGCAGGAATTTTGTTTGTTAAAACAATGACAAAAATGTTTTTGAACATGCATAGAACAGTTTAAACTTTTCCCAATACACTGCGAACAACAGGCAGCGGGCACTCGTCCTCCGTCTTTTCTCCATCATTTTCACGGTTGACAGTGTTGTCTTCTGTCTCCATTTTGGCTTCTTTGTCTCCAAATCTTCAGTCTATAAATTAGTTTGTTCTCCACTGTGTAGTACCTCCAGACACCTGTGCCTGCTGCTGCAGCGGAGTTTATTCTTTGCTTACGTCATAGATGAATTGGCGCAGTCGCGATTGCACAGCCTTATTGGCTGCAAAGATGCAGATGAAAGGTTTGAATATTAATTCAAATTGTGGGCGTACTCAGTAACGACTTTTGATTTTAAAAGTAGAGAAGTAGATTACATGGTGTAAATTGTACTCAAGTATGAGTAAAATTACACACTTGAAAAACTACTCATAAAATTACAAGTACCCAAAAAATCTACTTAATTACAGTAACGTGAGTATTTGTAATTCGTTACTTCCACCCCTGGTCACTACTAATTATTACTAGGAAAGCAAGATCCCTACATTAATGCACTAGATCCAAACTTGTAAAAAAAACACACACATGCATGCTAAACCTTACTGTTAGAGCAATAAATTAAAGGTGAAAATTAGTAAATTAGTTTGCAATTGTTAAATATAAGCATTGAAAATACAAAGTATATTTAAACAGAACGGAAAATGGATGCAAAGCATTTTTCAATTAAGATTTGATTCTAAAAATACAACAATACATATAATATTTATCCAAACATTTATTAACTCATGTTTAATTCAAATTTGCTTGCTGGGGGTCAGGTTTAACATTATCTGGTCAAATGGCCAGTGACCAAGTTTACATGTTCTTCCTTTTAATGCCACCCTCTCTCTCTGGAGCACACGTCCATTTTTAACGGTGTTGCTGAAGGCCAAATGGGAAAGCTTCTGGTCAAATTGTCGAGCAGCAGCTGAAATAGATAACATTTAAATAAATAAAACGTAATGACTGAGATAAAATGCCAATGTTACAACTCATTCAATTACTCATTCAATCAACAGCAATTGCCACTTGTTCATTATTTAGCTACACCGGCTAAATCAGGCAAGCAGCACATAAGCAACACCGCTTGCAAGCTATTATAAATATTTAGCTTAATATTAGCTGGCGCCACTTTTAAGCTAACACTATTTTCCTGCCAAATAGCGAGGCCAACATTAGGCAGTACTAATGTATCTAACAACTATTATTAATGAAATAATCACAAAATACTACAGTTATTTTCACAGAATCAGCTTAATATAAGGTGTAATTAAAGTAGCTACAGATAAGAGCAATTAAAGTAATTACCTTTCTGCAATAGCTGCAAACCCTCGAATGCGCAGTTGAGCGTTAATGTGCTTGTTTTAAAACCGCACTCTCTTTCTTCCTTACAATCTTCATTCAAATTTGACGTTTAGATGTTTTTGTCGTTATATTAACTATATTTGCACGTAATAAATTACATGATTCATTGTCCAAAGCATATAATTAATTTTGAATATTTGAGACATACCCCTCTTCCCCGCCACCCTCCCTCCAAAAAATGGTATTGCCTAGTCCTCTGCTTAACGGTAGATTGAGACAGCAAGATTGAGTGGTACATTGAGACAACATTGATTAATTGTTAGTATTTTCAATGTTGAAAACACGACCTTTGGACGACCTTTTCAACATATAAACCATGATTGCTGTAAAAATGTTGATCTCAAGTTGAAGTTTATACATCAAGCATAGCGCAATCCTTCTGACTATAATTCAGTGTTGAATTAATATCTTTTGCTATCTGGGAAGTAATGTAATGATCTGATAAGTTTATGTCCCCAGTAATGCTATTTTTCTTCTTTAGATCTCTGCAAATGTACATAGCATGCTATGTTAGTTGTTAGCTACACTAACTTTCCCGCTTAGCAGTGCTAACGTTAATTTTTAGATAACATGAATTTGTCAGATTAAAAACATGATGAGTAACATTAAGTTGACTGTGCTGTGATACATGTCATTAACAATTGTGAATTTCTAAAATGTACATTATGTATTTAAATATAGTATGCATGCTAAAATAATCACAAATATTAGGGGTGGCCTGAGATGATTTAGTGGTGGCTGCGGCCACCCCTGGCCACCACATGGTGGCGCCCCCGAATATCAGCCATTGTGCCCCAGTACGCAAACCTCACAATAACTATGAAGTGTTGGAGAAAAGAAAAAGAAGACTAGAAAGAAGTTAACCAAAGAAGACTAAAGGAGGAAATGATGTGTTAGTGATGATATGTTAGAAATGATGTGATAATGATGTGTGACCCCATTAACAGAGACTGTGAAAAGAAAGAGGAGAAAATAAAGAATAAGAGAAGAGAAGACTGATAATGAGACAGCAGTATGCTCTCCATATTTGAGCTATGGGGTGGGGGAGGAGTTTTAATTAAATTGAGTGATTTTTTTGTCTTTATGAACACCGCACAGCACAGCACAGCGTGCACCACATCGAAATGTGACCTCTGCAATCGAGCCATCTGTGAAGGGGCAGTGGGCAGCTGACGGGCAGCGCCCTGGGAGCAGTGCGATACCTTGCTCACAGGTTCCTCTTTGGTACCTTTACCACCACATATTAAGTTATGGAAGAACTAGAGAGAAAATGTCAAATGGAGATTGAGAATAATTAAGAGCAAATAAATAAATGAGACTTGACAATGCAAGGTCAGTTAGCATCAGCCAACTACGAGGTGGAGAAGAAGAAGGAATGATGTGAGAAGAGCTTTAACAAGGTGTAAGCGATTGTGGCAGGCTTGGTTCTGATTGGCCGACTTCAGGTTCTACCCCCTGCTTCCATACTGTACATAATGATGCAACTGACATCATTTCTGACGCATTATGACATGCCCTGGGGAGCCGAACGTGTGTGAGTGTGAGTGTGAGTGTTTCCGAATCAAATTCATTGACAATCCCTGTGTGTGCACCAGTTTTTGAATATTTGTTTTTTTGTTACTTCTATTTCTTTTTCTACCAATAATATTTTCTATTGTTAGATCAAGAACCTATTTTACAGACCAGATTTAAAGAAAAGTTGCATATCAGGCATATTTGAGTAGTCTAATCAGTTGGTCTGAAGGAAGTCTTCTTGGCTGAGTCTCTAATGAGCTGTTAGTGCTTGACCTCATTAGATGAGTGTAGAGCACCTGAACTAATTAGTGCTGAAAGATGACGTCTCCACACCAGTGCGGCCTGATGTTTGCGCATCAAGTCTAATCTCATTGTGGAACCAAATTATAGCATGAAACGAAATTAGAGCTGTCTCGCAGAGCGGGAAGAATGGAAAATGATTGTGGATTTTAATCGTTTGGGGGTCACTCAGGCAAGGTTGGAGCACTTCTGTCACACATTTCACCAGCCTTAGGCTGCTGACCAGCCGAGGCATTGTAGAGAAGGACGGACTTTTGTTGTCTGCTCCACTTTGTGCAAGCGTAATCTGTGCATTTGAGTTGCATGTCAGGAAATCTTAACCACTCCCTTTCCTGCCCCCTGGACAGGCGCTGCGGTCAACCTGACATGTCGTGCATTCTTTGGCTACAGCGGCGATGTAAGTCCCCTTGTCTACTGGATGAAGGGGGAGAAGTTCATCGAGGACATGGACCAGAGTCGAATTAGAGAGAGCGATATCAGGTGAGGATTGAGCCATGCTTTAGTATTAACAGTTTTATGCTGCTATTGGTAAAGATTAACTACTGCAACACATATACAGTATGATTCAAAGATTTTAAAACTTTAATTTCCTTGCAGGATTGGGATCCAACAAGTAAATTTAAAGATTCCAATTCTCGAAATTTGTTTAATTCCAAAAATTGTGAAATTCAGTCACACATCACTGTTCACCCTGACGCAGAGTAGCAGAACTTATACTTCATCGTGTTGTATGGTGATATAATATTTTGCCCCATGATCACCCACTAGACATGTGTCTACCTATTTACGTGGGTTTCTCCTCTGTGCTGGTGTTTTTTCAGTACCCATCTGTATTAGGGCTGAATGATTATAGGAAAATATCCAGTTGCGATTTATCTGACATACTGTAATTGTGATTTTTAAAAACTCAGTATTCACTATATGTGTATAAAAACTGTAATGGAGTATAACCATACATTGAAATATGAACTGTGCTATACACTAATCTAAAGATAAGAATGGAAATATATGAACTGAATCCAAAATGAATTTACCATATACATATTTACCAATGTATGAACCACAGAAAAAATGTAAACCCCAGTTTGACAGAAATTCTATAAGACCATGGGCTGTGTTTTGTCCTGTATGTTCCTTAGGAAAGACATCAACTATTTAACTCAAAGTTCTCATTAATGAAATGTACTGTAAGGCTCCAGTACAGCCCAGTCGTGCAAATGATTCTGTGATAGAAGTCTGCTTACTTGTCTCGTGGCCAGCGCTTGTAAAACTCCTGCAAAGGATCTAACCGAATGTGGTGCTACTAATGTTACCAGTGCTGCCCAAGAAACAAGTAAGCAGACTTCTATCACAGAAACATTGTGGTGATTTTTAAATGTTGATTATAAATTTGTCAAATCGCTATTTCGGTTAAAATTAGATAAATCGCTCAGCCCTAATTTATATGTCCTCCCTATTTTGTGTGTTCGTCTCAGTACTTTTACTTTTGGGTGATGATGGTCTCTTTGGTGTTTTGTTTTGGTCACTTGCAATTACATCCGGTGTTGTGCCATAATCTGTATGTACAAGGCGGGTGCAAAACATGATTACAGTAAGTATTACAAAAAACTGCAGAATTATATGTACGCAAAACTCCACAAATTATAAACAGAAATTAAAGATGCTGTATCACAGTTGATCATTTTAGGGTTAGACCCTTGTGCTACACAGCATACTTGTATACACATGGTTAGCTCCCCACTGGTAGTAGAGTGTGTGGTCTGTGTCGCATTTATAAATGCAGAATGCTGATTTGTCCTATATGAGAGTAAGATGTGAGAAGTGGTAAAAATGCTCTCAGGCTGGAGTAGGAGCTTAACATGAATGTGGTTTCCTTAACATTACGTCATGTAGAGGTGGGAAATATATACAAATCTACAAGTTATTCTCTGTGAAGTAGAAACCCATCTTTTCAGTTTTCTAAAGCTGCATTTTCCCCATAGTCAAAGCAGTATTTTCTACAGGTACTGCATAATTTCTCCTTGCACATGGAGAAATTAAGCCACATACACCATTCGTGACAAATATTTTTCCATCTCTACCAATTCAATTTCATTTTTTCGTTTTTCTCTGGTTCTTTCCTGGAAAGTGCTTATCTTCGTCTGAACAAAGTCATCTGATTGCTTCTGTTGGAATAAGTCAGTTGGAAAACTAATAAAACGTGTCTACTCTTACATTGACACTGGCAATAACAGCATCTGATGGCATAGTGGAGGCAAAAGAACATAAAATTAATTGCTGATGCATAAAATGGAAGGTTTTGCATGTCGGCCATAAAGTTCCTCCACTTTAAGAATGTCTGAGAAAACCATAAGAACATGGAATCCTCTCAGATCTTCCAGTTCACTACAGCTAGACGGTCAAAATAGTGATTATGCTTTGTGTGTATATATATATATATATATATATATAGAGAGAGAGAGAGAGAGAGAGAGAGAGAGATAGATAGATAGATAGATAGATAGATAGATAGATATTGATATTGATGATTTTGCTGTGTGTTAGATATTTGTGGTAAAAAGTGAGGAGGAGCTGAACAACCTGCAGACGGAGAACGCTCTCGCCTTCCGCAAGGATAAGAAATATCTCTACTTTAAAGACACGGACGGATGGCAGCCCATTCAGGTGCAGACTTTACCTGCTTTTAACAACTCTTGCGTGGTTACAGTGCATCACTCAAAAAGTCTAACAAGTTTGACAATGAGTTTATAGAGTTGTATCAGTAAGAATTAATACTAGACATTTTTACGACATTTAAAA
Organism: Distichodus sexfasciatus; assembly: GCA_032718565.1. Classification (NCBI taxonomy): domain Eukaryota; kingdom Metazoa; phylum Chordata; class Actinopteri; order Characiformes; family Distichodontidae; genus Distichodus; species Distichodus sexfasciatus. Next base: position 225,233 of record JAVGVS010000397.1, on the reverse strand, counting down.
CTGCACAATATATGTCAAATTTACACCTGTTCTATAAGAGCAAAGATTTTACGTGAAGTTTTAAAGAGACTGCACATGGCTCATTCAGCCTGAAATGTAATGCACCATGCGTAAATATTAATATGTTTCATATATAATTAACATAATTTTTTTGCCCTTAGGAAGACATATATTAACTATGGTTATAAGTGAATGCCTAAAGCAATGGTAATGGTACCAATGGACATTTAGGCAAAACTTATACATTAAAAAATATATACTGATGCATTATAATATTGGGATCAATGAACTGTGTTTATTCATTAACATTCCCAGCCGTAATATTTACACAGATAAGTGATATAATAGAGAGACAGAGCAGCGTATTGTGTGGGCAGTTTACCATAAAATGAGCTGTAAAGAAACTCCATTAGTAAAAATCAAGATTTTTAATTTTCAATATTCTTTGTCACATACATAGTTATACAAGTACAACATACTTTTAATGAAATTTTATTTTTAACATAATTCATGCACGTCTAGCATATGATATTCCAATAATATCGGCCAATAAATAAAGGGCTAGAATACTTAATACTGTCAAAGCTCTCCGAGGCTTAAACCACATTCTGTGCGATGTTCTCCTCCATCTTCTCCACTGCTGCAGGTAATAAAAAGTTTGCTCTCGTTTGTGTTGCAGCTGCTGCCGTTCCAGTCCACAGAGCAGGCCAAGGGGGACGAGTGGCTGTGTGGAGACGGAGAGGTGCAGGTCCAAAACGGAGAGGAGTGTGATGATGGGAACAAGGTGGTCACAGACGGCTGTGTGGGTAGGTCATACAGTAAACAGAGTTACGATTGTTGAATTAGCGTTTTTTTTTTATCTTGTGATGCCAATAGCGTTACGATAAAATAGTAAAATTATTAAAAGTTTGGTGCAGCAGGCAAATGTAACAGCGTATACGGTACGACACGTTGGAACGCTGCCTGATATACACTCATATCTGATATCTGATCAAATTTAATTACCTAATTAAAAATCTCTTCCAAATAGCCAATCAGGAAATGTCTTGATGTGACGTCACTAATTAAGAATGTAATCTTCCTCACTATGACCATCATCATCATCATCATCCTTATCCTTATTACCATCATTATCACATCATCATCCTTATCATCATCATCATCATCATCCTTATCACCATCATTATCACATCATCATCATCATCATCATCATC
>JAVGVS010000397.1:0-219579 GCA_032718565.1 Distichodus sexfasciatus | reverse complement strand
AACTGAAATGTTTTTACACTGTGTGTAAAATGACCCATTTTTAACTCTCTTAAAACTAAGGCTATGTTAGATTAATGGTACTGCTATGTTTTTGTGGTGTTCATTTTGGTGTATGTACTGGTATGTGGTGCAATAATACAAGATTAAATTGTGTACATAGATAGATAGATAGATAGATAGATAGATAGATAGATAGATAGATAGATATAGAAATATATATATATATATAGAGAGAGAGAGAGAGAGAGAGAGAGAGAGATAGATAGATATACAGACCATCTAAAAAAATTAGATTATCATGCAAAAGTTCAATATTTTTCTCACTCATTTCAGAAAGTGAAACTCATATATTATATAGATTCATTACACATAGAGTGAAATATTTCCAGCCTTTATTTCTTGTAATGTTGATGATTATGGCTTACAGATAATGAAAACACAAAATTAGAATATTAGAAAATTTGAATATTATGAAAAAGTTCAATATTGGAAAGTCATGGTGTCACACCCTAATCAGCTGATTAACTCAAAACACCTGCAGAGGTTTCCTGAGCATTTAATTGGTTTCTCAGTCTGGGTCAGTAGGCTACACAATCATGGGAAAGACTGCTGACTTGACAGATGTCCAGAAGACAGTCATTGACACCCTCCACAAGGAGGTTAAGCCACAAAAGAAGCTGGTTGTTCACAGAGTGCTGTATCCAAGCATATTCATAGAAAGTTGAGTGGAATGAAAAATTGTGGTAGGAAAAGGTGCACCAGCAACAGGAATAAGCGCATGATTGTCAAGAAAAATCCATTCAAGAATTTGGGGGAGCGTCACAAGGAGTGGACTGAGGCTGGAGTCAGCGCATCAAGAGCCACTACGCACAGACGAATCCTAGACATGGGCTACAAATGTCACATTCCTCGTGTCAAGCCACCCTGAACCAGAGACAACGTCAGAAGCGTCTTACCTAGGCTGAGGAGATAAAGAACTGGACTGTTGCTCAGGGATCCAAAGTCCTCATTGCAGATGAAAGTAAATTTTGCATGTCATTTGGAAATCAAGGTCCCAGAGTCTGGAGGAAGAGTGGAGAGGCACAGAATCCACGTTGCTTGAGGTCCAGTGTGAAGTTTCCACAGACAGTGATGATTTGGGGTGCCATGTCATCTGCTAGTGTTTTCTGAAGTCCACAGTCAACACAGCCATCTACCAGGAAATTTTAGATCACTTCATGCTTCCTTCTTCTGACAAGCTTCATGGAGATGCTGATTTCATTTTCCAGCAGGACTTGGCACCTGCCCACACTGCCAAAGGTACCAAAAGCTGGTTCAATGACCATGGGGTTACTGTGCTTGATTGGCCTGCAAACTTGCCTGACCTGAACCCCATAGAGAATCTATGGGGTATTGTCAAGAGGAAGATGAGAGACACCAGACCCAACAATGCAGATGACCTGAAGGCCGCTATCAAAGCAACCTGGGCTTCCATTACACCTCAGCAGTGCCACAGGCTGATCGCCTTCTTGCCACGCCGCATTGATGCAGTAATTCATGCAAAAGAAGGCTCAACCAAATATTGAGTGCATAGAAATGAACATACTTTTCAGAAGCCTGACATTTCTCTCTAAAATATCCTTTTTTAAATTGTTCATATGTAATATTCTAATTTTCTGAGACACTGAATTTTGGGTTATTCATTATCTGTAAGCCATAATCATCAAAATTACAAGAAATAAAGGCTTGAAATATTTCACTCTGTGTAATGAATCTATATAATGTATGAGTTTCACTTTCTGAAATGAGTGACAAAAAATATCGAACTTTTTCACGATATTCTAATTTTTTGAGGTGCTCTGTATAGGCTATATATATATGTAAGTGATTCCCTTTGACATTTGTGAATTCTCTTGTGTGAGAAGTAATAACTGACTTTTGTGTGTTTTTGAAGCTAAGCAATTTATTACATCATCAGAGCTCTTTTTAATCTTTTGTATTTTTGCTGACTAGCTGTAGTTTTTTATTCATTCTTCTTAGATATTCTATATTTTAGTAATGTTCAAGGCTGATGATAACTTGAGTGTCATGTTTTGACCATTTGTAACATGTTAAAGATAGATTTCTTGTTTTTGGCAGCAGTTGTTATGTGTTTAATTAAAGCGAGATAACAAAATGAGGCCATCCTCTATTGTTCGACAACTAAATGATCTATTCTGCTCCTACAGTTCTACTGCAATATGAGAAATCATCAGTCATAAGCTGCACACTTTCAATTATTCTCAATTCACAAATGACTGTGCTGAATGAAGCGGCTTATATGTCCAACCTGGGTTGCAACAAGCCTACCAAACAGTAATTAATGACTTGCAAAGGGGTTTTCCTCAGCATAAAGGGAATCAATTCCACATTGATTTTGTTCCATTAATACTGGGAAACGTGGGTGTATAATTAGATGAATAACACAAAACGAATACATTTGCCATTAATTATGAGCTCAGCAACGTCAGCGTTTGTGATGTTCCGTAATCAAATATTTCAGCCATGTGAATGTTTTGGGGGAATACTTCATTGTCAGGCGTTGAATAATGGCATTCAATATAGGGGAAGTACAAACTTCGAGCCAAGAGCCCTATAGAGATATACATTGAGAATAAGTTTGGGTTAGAACTTTAGGTTAGATGGCTGAAATTCAGGGTATTAAAGGTATTTGTTCATAAAAGGCATTATGAATGCTTTATGAACCTTTAATGTAAATCTACACCCAGTGTAACATTGCATTGTGACGGTGCCATGCCATATCATATTCTGTAATGTATTGAAATGCTCTTTGAACGTATGTCAGGCTTACAAATACAATAGCAATGCATGTTATTAGTAGGGGTGTAATGATACATCAGTTTACATCAATACATTGATTCACTTATCCATAGCATCGATCCAAAATGAAAACATCCTTTAGACATCATAGGCTATGTTCACACTTAGCGTCTTTTTTGAAACTGCCAGCGTCTGTTTTACATTATAACCCTATGGAGTAAACCGTTTTTTCAAAAAAGTCCTGACCGCTTTTTTATACGCCACCGCCAGCGTCTTTTTCTGCAGCTCTGATCGTCTTTTCAAGTTGAAAAAAGTTCAACTTTTCTGAAAAGAATACCCTACGTCAAGCGCCTTTTTGACAACTGACCAATGACAAGTGAGTAGCGAGACCTGTCGTTTCCATAACAACAAGAACAACAAGAAAAAATGGAGACGGTGCCAGTAGATAAACAGCTTTTTTTTTTGCTAAAAAAGCGCCGTTGTCAACTTTTTCTTGTCAAAAAAGACGTCAAGTGTGAACATAGCCATACCTATTGTAACAGCTGTCGTGAAGTAAGCGCCCCTTTTTCTATGGAAATACCAAAGGCTACCTCCATACCGGCTCCTGGCTAGTTACAGCTAGCTGACATGACAGACAAGCTACACTACGCCTAAACTGACGTTCATTATCCCTGAAATAGTCTGAGTAGTGCTGCTTCACTAACCCAGTCGTACCGTAATGTACAGTCATTTGTAAATGTACATTTATTTTGAAATTCCCCACTATGTTTTTTTCTCCGCTTGAACACACACACATAACAAAATGTGAAGCAGTCAAGAAAAAAAATAGTGAAGCAGTTGTGTCTCCTCTGGGGAATAAAGCAGCAGTTTGGGACCTTTAGGATTTGGGAGAAAAGCAGCTGCTCAACAAACAAGTTGCAACCCCTCACCTGGAAAAGTATCAGTGCTGCTCATTTGAAAGACCATCAGCTCTTGAGAAAACATTGATTTGGTCAAAAAATATATAGCTTGTCTATATTGCAACTGTGTTAGGAAGATTTTGTGTAAAAGGAAATAGTATATCAAACACTGATAGTCCTGAATAGTCCTGAATAGTATTGAATCGGAATCGTGTAGTATCTAATTTTGTGATATCAGCAAAAATCAAATCGTTGTACATTTGACTAATGTACATTTGATAATACTGTATCGTGATGAAACCTGTGATTTACACCCCTAGTTAAATAGAGTACATTAAAGCTGTTATTTTTTTCATTTAAAGCGTTTAGATATAAAATGTATAATTATGTTTTATAAATGACTTTTTAATGCCTTATAAATGCATTATAAACAAAGGTTTGTGACCACCATTCTAATATTGTCTTGTGATACCTTTTTCGACTATCCTTAACTCCCAACATCCATTAATGAGCCAGTGATCTCCATAAACCTTTTGGCAGTTCGCTAGTTGCAATTCTTGAATCACTTTTGATAAGCCCTGACTGTTCATACATGAGGAAGAGAAATACATTTAATAACTTTTGTTAGCAATTGCTGGTTGCTGTTCTCCACAACCTTATGTTAAACCTCACTTTAAGAGGCCTTGACTGCTTCTTTCCTCTTTCTCCTCATTTACAGGACCATCAGAGAGCACCTGGGTGAACAGGAAATGTCCATCACATTAACAATAGATTCATTAGAAGAGGGAGATTTGGGTAATTACTCTTGCTATGCCGAGAACGGGAATGGAAGACGACAAGCCAGCATACAGATTAGTAAACAAGGTATTTTTATTCTCTCCCTCTTATTTATACGTACACATTTAAGCACTTATTTAGATTCAACTATATCCATGTTACATTGCAGTGCTTAATAAACAGCAGTAGATCTCCCTATCTCCTCCTAAACAGCTTTGAAGGCTGCTGATCTCGTCTTCACATGGCTGTTCCAGAAAGAGATGGAGTCTAGAGATCTGAGACTTTTGCATCTCAGATAGTTCAAAATAAACTGGCAGACATGCATCACACACACACAGACACATGTTCAATCACTTAATTCTCATCAAAATACACAGAAACATCTTGTGCCTAATTATAATTTAGCTTTCTTTAGACTCTGTCACTGCATTTGTTACTCCTGTAGCTTATGATTATAGATTTAGTATGAAACTTGTCCTTCAAAGGTCCAGTATGTCAAAAAGCCGGAAAAAATCATTGTCGGGCGCAAGGCGGAGACCAACCTTGGCCAAGCGCCAACACACCGTAGAGCCCTATGGGGAAATTTAGTGTAGCCAGTTAACCTACATAGCATGCTTTTTAGAAAGGCAAAACATGGTCAAACATCAAATTGCAAACAGACACAAAAGAATGGTAAGGAAGGCGGTAATACATTGGAAATAACAGTGGTATATAATTGAAGGGTATATAGAAGAGTAAAAAGGGTATATACATTAAAGAAACTAGAACTCAACGAATGAAAGGATGGGTGAAAACCTGCTAAGACCTCACACGTATCCACGTTATGACATGCCAAGGGCAATTAAACATTTAAAAGAAGGTTAAATCTGCAGATACTACAAAAGCAGATTCAGGAAGTACTCTATGGTATACTTTTGCAAAATCCTGAAAATAAATAAAGGCCTACATTGGATTTTGCCACTCATTCCACATGTGGAAGAGATCCTGCCCACGAAATGTGACGTTTGTGCATAAACCTCTAGCCTCTGTCAATTTGATAGCCATCAGTAATACTGTGCATCTCACAACCTGCCTAAATGAAATAAAAATGGGGATACTCCATATTTAATATGTTCCAAAACGTAGTAAAACCTAGGGTATTGTAATTGTATTATACTCCTCCTCCCCTTCTTATTCATTGATCTGCACTTGGGTTTTTACTGTACCCTCGTAACTCCAGCTCCTGGGTATTATATCTGATGCTCATTTAAACTTTGACAGTCACATTAAAAATTAAAATGGACATGATGCTAGAAAGGGTTAATCATGTAGAAGAAGAAGAACAGAATAAGAAGAGACAGAAGAGCAGGAAGAAGAACAAGAAGAAAAAATAGTAGGAGAGTAAAGATGAACAACAAGAAGATGCAGAGACTTTGAAGTAGGATAATAAGAAAACTATGAAGAATAATTAGATGAAGAAGAAGAGTATGGCTGCAAGAATTAGTCTTTGGTGTTGATTAGAAAATCTTGTACATGTAGTTTTAGCGTCAAGGCTTCACATTTGTGAATGCAATGCAAAATTAGACACCATCATGTTATTAAGACACTATTTCATAGATCTTGTAATTACGAGATCTTTGCTCATTAATACAGGATTGCTCTCATAATTATGAGATCATATCATAGTTAAGACATTTTCTTGAAAGGTGTATCTTTGTAATAATTAGTCTGTGCTACAAGTCTGTGTGAAGTGATTACACTATCTTCCTGCAGTTGTGATGTCATAATTACGAGATCCTTACTTTTATTTATGAGATCTTTTCTCATAATAACAAGATCTTTTCTTGTAGTTATGAGATCTTATCTAATAATTACAAAATAGTGAATCATAATTACTAGATATGGTGTCTATTTTTAGTCAGTGAATATAATGCACTTTTGCAAGGTGGCAGTGAAATGTATTCCATTCCATAAATAACAGGCAATTCACAATAAACATATGTTCAGAGTATATCATCAGATCTAACAACAATCAAGTTATCTTAAAGATTTGATGGCGCAAACACTTAGATGGCATAAATCAGGTATTTTAGGCATTGATTAAAAAAAGTATTCTTTTTACTTAATACATATAAAAATAAAATGAGACCAGCACAACACTGCTTGAATGATGTTTAAAGATCTTTCCCCAGGCTCACTCAGCTAGGTCCCTTTTATACTAGAAAGCCCTTCCCATACTATCATGTTGTTGTACGGCGCAAAACATGGAACTTGGTCACAAACGTGAGACATCCATTTATTTCAATTCAAATATGGTATAGGGGCCATATCAAACAGAAACTTTTTCTAACAGCAAGACACGGAGTACACCAGATGAGGTTAGAGCAAGTGGAAGGACGAAGACAAGACTCAAACAGGAGGTATATATACACAAAGAAAGACAACTAAACAAGCTAACCAAAGAGACAATCACAAACTAAATGCAAACCAATAGCAAACCTAAACAATAAGCTAACTAGGAGGGAGATGAAAGGGATAACAATCACTAAACAAATCAATTAAGCTAAACCAGACAGGTGTGGAACATAGACAGGAAAAACACAAGACAGGCCTATAGTGCTTAGATGGCAGGACAGTCGGGAGGGAGCTATGACACCTGCCCTAAACACACCATTTTGTTGGGATATTTTTTTAAAAAACATAGGCCAACACTTTGTCAATTTTAAGTTTTGAAGAAAGTGAGTCATTTGGTTTTTGCAAAATAACCATTAATGTATCTGATGTCCCATTTGTTTGTAAATGCACAGACCCACAGCGTTGGTGCTTTTCTCAGCAGCACAGTTAAAAGCATTTGTGATAGTTGGGAGATGGAGTTAAGGTTACTATGCCAATGTTTGTTTAAATATAGACTGTACATTTGTATGTATTGTGCCTCTGTGTATTATTCTCCTTTCAATAAATATATTTGGGGAAAAAAGCATTTGTAAGCTATTGTTAGTTTCTGTTATAACTGTTACTGTTAGGAGTTATTTATTTGCCATTTGTTCATTTAAACTTACAACTTACACTTTAATTTGTATTATTTGTTTAACTTTATTAATTTCTATTGCTGTTACTATGTATTATGTATTAATGGTGCAAATACTTTTGATTAAGCTCTTTAAATTCATGTTTCATGGGTCATTATTTTAATTTGCTTTGGGAACTAATGTAAGGCTATAGCAGAGACTGGACAACAGGGCAACATTTACAGCAGATTTGATCAGGTGAAGTAAAATATGCACTGGAAGAGGAGCCACGCACATAGGAGGCAGAAATGTTAATTGACTAATCGAAAAGTAGAATCAACTAGTCGGCTAGTCGGTTTTTCATGGGGAATAGCAATATGAAAATCATGGTTTTTCCTCTCCTCATTGGGATACTTGGTCCAGTCCAAAAGCTAAACTCATGGATGCACTGCCAGATATAGGAAAGCAGTATGTATGTATGGAATAATTATGAGCGTGATTATCTGCTCTGAAACATTTCAGGCTGACTAAAGTCTTGTATCACTAACCCTCTACTTCTCTTCCAGTGGAGCTGATGTACACAGTGGAGCTGGCTGGGGGTTTAGGAGCCATCCTGCTGCTGTTGGTGCTGCTACTCTCTATCTATAAATGCTACCGAATTGAGCTGCTGCTCTGTTACAGACACCACTTTGGAGGAGAGGACACAGATGGAGGTATTTCACCCTCCTTTTATCACATATGTTGCTCAGCTATACCTCCTGCTGTCAAGACTCTGCATTACACCTCAGTTTGTGAAAAATACAAATGTTTCTACACTTTCAAATGCAATTTTTTATCTCAGACATCAAGGGTTTGACTTGCATTGTTGCTGAAAATTTTAAAAATCCCCCTTTTATCTTGAGCATTAAGCACAGTGCTTTGTGCTTTTTAACAAGTTTTTTTATACTTTCATTGGAAAGTTTCCATCATAGGCTAATCACACCCATTACGCTTAATCTCCTTTTCCCCTTTTCTATGCCAGATCATAAGGAATATGATGCATACCTCTCCTACAGTAAAGTGGAGCTGGAGCAGTGGGGTCAAGAGCTGCAAGAGGAAGAACATTTTGCTCTGGAGATTCTCCCTGATGTTCTAGAGAAACATTATGGCTATAAACTCTTTATCCCCGACAGAGATCTCATTCCAACCAGCAGTATGTGCATTCTCTCTCTTTCTCTTCATTTCTCTTTTTCTCAGAATAAATATGAATTCAAGGAATTCCATAAGAACACATACATACATGCATACATGCATACATACATACATACATACATAAGTGATGTGTAGAGCAGCATTTTTCGACAGGTTTTGCCAGTCACATCACACTTAATGCACCAGATGCAAAATAAGTATCAGAGTATCTCAATACAGTAAAAGTGACTGTAAATAATAATACAAAATAAGTCAAGAGGGCAAAACTTTACAGTGCCTTTCCAGGTCAGTGGCCTGGGGATGCCACAACAACATCTAGACATACATACATATGTACCTAAAACGAACCAAAAGAATATGACAGAAAGAAGGACATACATCAGCATTAAAGTAAGATGAGAAGGGAGATGCTGCAGGCAGAAAAGCAGCAGGACCTGGGGCCAAGAAAAGGTTTTACAAGCCTTGTGAATGTGTATAGTAAGGTTGTACTATAAAGATCCAAGGTAGAGAGTTTCAGAATTATGGGGCAAAACTCCTAATGATCTCAGGTAGTTAGACCCAGTGTTAGAAGAAAAAAGTCTATTTAGAAAATATGGCCAGAGACTTTTGGAGAATGGAGGGGATTGTGCTTAGATACTCAGGGCTAGTTTCTTGAACATGGATTGAGCCTAGTCGTTATAGTGGCAATGGAGATTTACAACAAACTCTAAGACAGTCTAGAGTAGGCATAATCTGAAACTGGGAAATTGGCCCTCCGTGTTTACATTTATGATACAATATAAATAAAAAATGTTATGTTTGTATCTTAAAATATATTTAAATAAATTAATTCTAAAAATTATTTATAAAAAAAAGGCTTGTGTCATTACCCCTGGCATGACACAGGAAGAGCAGGTACAAATGTGCGTCAGCATGGTGGAATAAATGATGGCACTGATTCAGCTTATGATTAAGATTTATTACCAAAAACAGAGAATCGGAGTGATTGGTGCTGTTGGTGCAGAATGATCGGTCGCGAGCGAAACAGCTCTTAGAGCTGGCTCTTTGAAGTAAATGATCGGAGCCAACTCTTGCCTGGGAGCCGGAGCCACTTTAATTTGTGCTGTTCAAGTCTCACGTGATTGGTCAAGTAGCACATGACTTGTGGTGAGAGAGATGTGGTGCCACTTGGGAGCCGAAAGAAGCCACTTGGAGCCGGAATTCCTATCAGTACTCTCTATTCAGAAACACAAACCAAACACACACTAAACAAAGTCAAAGTAATGGTGGACCAGCGAGAAACAGAACCCAAACAGGGAGCAAACCAATAGACAGCCATAACCAATCAGATACAGGTGCATGAAATCAAACAAACAAAGAGCCAAACATAAAAGTGTTGCAATGGCAGTCCCACATGGCCGCTCACTCAGATGTGTGGGGTGGGATCTGTGACAATGTGAGACATCTTTCAATGCTTTATTTTTAAAAATGAACACCGGCTTGATGGCCAAAACCAGGAAAAAAAGAATCTTCTATTTTTTTGAAGCAGACAGATCACATACCAGATGAGGGTAAGCACGATGTAAGCCAGACCAGGAATAAAGGGGAAAAGATAACTATATACACAGAAACAAAGTGGGGGCAGAGCAAACAAGATGATTGACAAAAGACAGACAAAAGGCTACCCTGACAAACACAAAACTTAAGGAAAGACAATATGCTACACTAAAATTTATAATCTAATATTTTTAATTCTATTAAAATACAAATTAACTAACACTACATTATATAAGCATGTGGTAAAGTGACCCCAAAACCATCTATATAACAAATGTTAGAGACGAAAATTAAACACGAAAGAGAGAACCAGATGGAGAGAGGCAGCTGTGAGCCGCAGACAGCTGTTTTATGTCATTTTAGCTTAAAACAAGTTAGCTAATGGTCAGGGTTTTTTTTTATCCAAGTGAGTTCGTTTTGTTTTCTCTGATAAGGCTATTAAACGTCTTGCATGACTTTAATGTTGTTATTTTGTCTATATGATGGTATTAACTGTCTGCAGTGGTAGGAGAATGTTATTGCAGTAACCCTGTTACTGACTGTGTTGCAGTGCTCTTATATGTTTGCTTTCTTCATGTGACTTTGGACCTACTAAACCAACTAACATTGCCTCTGTACACGAAAGTATAAACTTATTTGTGCCCTGACAGCACCATTCCGAAGTTATAAACAACTGGGCCTCTCTCACCAACTTAAGAAGAAATTTGTTCTTCAAAAACTCTGGTTTAGTTTTTACAGATTCTGACATTCACCAGTGTTTTCCTATTTGAGAGTTGTTGCTAGGTAAAAAATTGAATCTACAGCTGCTGAAAAGCACACTTTCACAAATTGTTAAATGGATATACTTTTTAAAGAACAAATAAAAAGATGAAAAAGAAAATATTGGTGAATGAGGCCCACTGTTTTTAAACTGCTTTTAAATATGCAATGTTCTTAAAAGTTGGCTGAAAACAGTAAATGCCATTGACATATACATATATTTGCATATTGATCAGGAAAGTGAGATTGACTCACAAGTTGGACACAGGTGGAGATGGAACCCAATCTGACATACTTAATTCTGGCCACTTTTTCAATCACTCAAGCCTCAATGTCAGTGCGTGTGAAAATGGTCTATGAAAGTTCTTCAGCAATTGACCTGACCAAGTGCTGTTTAGTAAGTGTGAGTAGATGTAAGTGAGTGATTATTTGTCATTGTGAGCACAGCACAGCACACAGTGCACCATAATGAAATGTGACTCCTGCATTTGACCCATCCATGAAGCAGCAGTTGGCAGGTTTTTGACAGTGCTTGGGAACGGTATTTTGCTCATGAATACCTCAGTGGTACCTTTACCAGCCTGGGACTTGAACCGGCGACCCTCCGAAAACACAGAACCAACTGCCTAGCCATTGCACTATTAACAGTTAGTGTGTGTTTTGCTATCTTTAGTCATTAGAGGCTCTGGAGGTAATTAAAGCCAATTCATGGTTTCTACTAGTGTAAGAAAATTCATTCAAATTGTGTTTTTTACAAAATGTGTGAAAAAACATCATTTGTTAGGTCCATTGTTGTGTTGTTTTTGTTCTGTCTCCGTGTGTATTATTTGGTATGTGTGACAGATTCTCACTATATGTTTTGTGTGTGTGTGTGTGTGTGTGTCCATATTGGTGCCTGAAAAGCTGAATATTTATGTTTAGGTCTCAGCAGTGAACATTACCAGGATGACACACATCTTCTTAGAGGTACAGTTACTAAACACACACACGCACACGCACACACACACATACATACACACCTCCATACAGTACAGGCTCACGATACATCACATAACCTTCTATATACAGTTATAGATGAGTTTTACATAACTTGTACGCCTTATTTGTCCTTCGTCTTATGTCATCCATTATTTTTTATTCACATTTTAATTTCTGTTTTGCTAAATTATATATTGCTCTCTCCCCATCTCAGTCTTTGTCTCTTCCTCTTTCTTTTCTTCCTCCCCCCCCTCCCCAAACCCCTTTAGCCTACATTGAAGATGTGGCACGCTGTGTGGAAATGAGCAAGCGCCTGATCATTGTCCTGACCCCTGGCTATGTGCTGCGTCGTGGTTGGAGCATCTTCGAGATGGAGTCACGTCTCCGTGGTGCCCTCGCTTCTGGCGATGTCAAGGTGATCTTGATCGAGTGTGCTGATTTGCGCGGCGTCATCAACTACCAGGAGGTTGAGGAACTCAAGCAGTCCATCAAGGCCTTGAGTGTGGTGCGTTGGCGTGGTCCACCCAGCAACAAGCCTGGCTCACGCTTCTGGAAGCACCTCCGCTATGCCATGCCCTGCCGCCGACCCCAGCCCCCAACCCTCAGCAATCCGGCAGTGGATGCCGGCGAGCTGCAGGGACCCTTCGGTGAGCTCCAGGGTGTGCAGGCCGTCTCGGTGGCAACTGCAGCGGTGGCCCCGGCCCGGCCAGAGGTGCGGGTTGCTTTGCGGGGTTCATACCGCTCACACTCGCTGGCACGGCAGAAGCATGCGCACTTCCGCAGCTACGACTACGAGTTGCCGCTGGCGGCCGGTGCTACACTGCCACCGCAGCACACCTACTGCAACCTGCCTCTCACGCTGCTCAATGGGCAACGGCCCCTCACCAAGGGCCTGCGGCAGCACAGCCTGGACGAACCGCACGCTAACAACGCCATGCTGCCCCTGCTGCCGCGTGAGACCAGCATCTCCAGCGTCATCTGGTGACGTCGTCTCGCTGGGGCTCCTAGTTCTGAGTCTGAAATTGAAATTTTTGGCCACATAAGGTGAGGAGGAGCTTTGCCGGCTGCCTGTTTGTTCCACGTCTAGTTTGTGGGCCTGTTGTGTTTTGTCAATCTCTTGGTAACGCCAGGTCTTGCTGGTATTGAAGCAGCGACAGTTACATTATATAGTGCCATAAGGAATCTCTGTTTTGAGGGGGACTCCGGGAAATCAACAACCCACACGCAGCCAGACCAGGCAAAAAGCAAAACAGGGTCTTACACAAACGTCTGCAGTTTATTCGTAGCATTGCTGTCTTCTTCTTTCCATTTGCTCCATCACATTGCCTTTGCATTCTTTTCAATTAAAGATTGATCTTTTCTGTCATCTAATCAACCTTTGACTTACCTTCATTTCGAAACAGTCAGGCTTAATCTTGACGAAGGCCAACGTTTCCTTTAGGATTTCCTCCCACTACTTGCTCTACATCTTTTCAGAGTGTCGATTTCTGTTGGTTTCTGTAAGGTGTATGTTTATGATTTGGTTTGAACTCTTTGCAACAAGAAGGAGAAGAAAAATAATGTCACATAGAATATGCAAACAGTAAAGAGGCCTGCGAGGGCCACTCAAAGTGTTTGAGGAGTGGTGCTAATCCTCTCGTAGCCGGCTAACTCCTGTTTGGCATTTTTAAGGGAGACAAATCCGGAGGAGTGGAGCACAGTCCTCAAGTAATAAAAAGGGTATTTTAAAAAACAAAAACAAAAAATCTATTTTTATAAACAAAGAGCTGTTTCTCTCTAATATCACCACATGTCTGGGGACACTGAGTACAAAAAATAATAAGAAAAACAATTTAAAAACACTTGTTTGTTTTGGGTATTTTATACGTTTTGCTACATTTTTGTTCTACAATAAAATGATAACTTGATGTCCTTAATTTAGGAAACAATAGTCAGCTACATTTTTATGTTTAAGTTAAAGCTACTGAAGTACTTAATTTTTTTCCCTTTGTTGAATACTCTTGAGGTCAACTTTTAAAATCAAATGTGGAGGTTTATACATAGAGGATCAATGTTCTGATTTGGATATTTATATCACAGTGTATTATATAAAACCACAAAGCCACTCACAAATCAAATGTTTGTATTCCTAAAGGCACAATCGTTCTTTTTCCCTCTTTTTTGTCACTGTGCATTAAAATCACCAACTTCAGTCAGTGTGGTGTGTAGTATATGCTTCACCTTTCTCTCTCTCTCTCACTCTCTCTCTCTCTCTCTCTCTCTCTCTTTCTCAGTACTTTCTTCACAGAACTAATACAACTTTTTATACAACATAAAGCTACATAAATACAGCCGTACATACGCATGAAAGACCACTAAGGACTCAACTTCCATAGATGGTGATACACACCATCTAAAAACATAAATGCAATGTGCTACAGTTCCCAATAAGGCATACAAAGTCACTTGGGTATGGGGCATTCACAGGTGTTTCCATTCAGGTTCATTCATCACCATATGTACAGTTGCACTCAAAATTATTCCACCCCCATTGCAAATTAGCAAAACTGGCAAAATTTTCAGCTGTTTGCAATAAACAAGTCAAGCAGAACAATTTAAACAGCTCAACACAAATGTAAGTGAATACGAAAGTTAAAACAAGGAGACCTAATGAGCGCTAGCGTGTCCAATTGCGATACTCCTGGTTTTATATATAAGCAGTAAATCTGGCCTTCTTCTCTGCCATTACAGCTGTTCGGTTTCGCCCGCCTCCGCCCCTCCACCACCTTCGGCTCCCCGTCCTGGTCCCGGGGAAGGCTCCTTCGCCTCCCTGCCTGGTCTCCCAGCCAGATCTGCCAGCTTCAGACACAAGTGAACTGACGACTAAGTGACGGGCTTCCTCCAAAACATTTCACATACACATTAAAGAAAATTTTACATATTGTTTTGTCAAATAAATAATTGTCAATCCAAATGGGATGGTCTCCTTGGTTGAACTTATATCACAAGTAGTTTCTCCACATTCAACACAAAATGTCACTTTTAATGAATACTGCAGTTTCAAAATTATTGAACCCTTTAACGACAAACATCTTTAGTACTTAGTAAAGCACCCATTTGCTGTTATGACCTGCTACAAACATGATGCATAGCCAGCTTTTGGCAGCGCTCTTAAGGAATCTTAGCATTCCTCATGGGCAGCTAACTGATGTTCTTAGGTTTGCGTGCTACAACCACCTTCTTCAAATCCCACCAGAGATTTTCCATGGGGTTTAAGGCAGACAACTGTGATGGCCACTCTACAATATTTCAGGACCTTTTCTGAAACCAAGCTTTGGTGGTCTTTGAGGTATGTTGTCCTGTTGTAAGGTCCAGTGATGCCCAAGCTTCGGCTTCATCACAGACGGCATGACGTTCTCCAAGTATTTTCTGACATTTGATTGAATGCATCTTGCCCTCCGCTGCAAGTTTCCAGTGCCAGAAGAAGCAAAGCACCCCCAGAGCCACTGCCACCGCCATGCTTCACTGTAGGCAGGGTGTTCTGTTCAGCGTATGCTTCATTCTTGCCCTTCCAGACATACTGCTGATCCATAGGTCCAAAAAGTTCCAATTTTCAGTTCATCACTCCACAGCACAGAATCCCAAAAGTTCTGTGGCTTATTTATATAGTTTTGGGCACAATGACGCCGACTTGTCTTGTGATTTTGGTGTTCATCTTGGAGTTAGGTCATGGAAACCTTCAGCATTTAGTGTGCAACATACGTGGAAACTGAAACCTCAAGTGCCTGCTGCCACCAAGTCTCGCTGCAGGTCTTTTGCAGTCACTTGAGGGTTTTTGGCCACCTGCCTTCTCAGGAACCTAGTGGCAGCTATTGACAGCTTTCTCTTTCTGCCACATCCAGGTAGCATAGCCTCTGTTCCTTTAACTTTAAACTTGCGAACTATGCTTCTAACGGTATCTCTAGAAACATTCAATGGCTTAAATATTTTTTTGTTTGCTTTTGCTTGTCAATGCACCATGCAGTCAAATATCACTGTGATCATACCCCTTGCCATTCTGGGTATTTGATTCTAGCACACCTGATGCGGCTTATGAGGCTAGTTGTAATACTAACAATAACAACACCTGATTTGCAAACCTGTGCTGTTATGAGAGATTCTATTCAGGAAGTTGAATAATTTTGAAACTCCAGTAGTCAGTAAAAGTGACATTTTGAGTTGAATGTACAGAAACCACTTGTAATATTAGTTATGTTGAGCTGTTGTTCTTGTTTGACTTGTTTATTGCAAACAGCTGAAAGTGTAAATTTGCCAGTAACCCTAATTTGCAATGGGTGTACTGTTGCACCCAATGTGACTCCTGTCCTATATTGAGATTCACAGCCAGCTAAACTCTGTCTTGCATTATATCCTCCAAGGAACAGGCAGGTGTTGTAGTTTGGCGGCATTTAATACAAAAAAGTGTGAAACTGAAATAAATATACAAACAATACAGAAAACATTGATTAATGATCACTGCAAAACAACTTGTCACCTCTATCATGACAAATCTAAGTTTACAGATCTACATGCGAATCTTCTGAGGTAAGTAATGGGAAAAGTAGTGCACTAACATTGACTTGGAATAAACACAGCATATTGCATGTGTAGTCAAAAAACATCCACAACTACCACATGGTCATGCATCTCAACGAAGTCACTGAAACTGTTGCAAATATGTCACAATAATTAACACTATACATTCTAATCATGACATATAATATTACTACTTACTTATATTGCCACTCAAAGGGCTACTTACAAACAGATGACTTAAGAGGAGGAGAAGTTTCAGTCACATGACTTCTTCAAACTCCCTATTAGCTAAGACTTAAACACCACATCACAACACTCCTAAACTAAAGGTTCTAACAAACAAATGAACAGTTCCAATATAATGGGAGTTGAATATAATGGGAGTTGAATAATTTTGATTGCAACTGTAAGTACTCTTCTAACATCACCATATACTAATCTTTCCATGTTGCTATTCTACTTTTTACTTGGTTTTGGACTTTTCTCAGTATTTTTTGCACTGACATTCCCTGGATACTTGATTTGGTAACTCTTTTCATGCTTCAGTATAAGCTTTAATATCAATAGAACCATATACCAGTACTCAGTGAAATGGTGCATTTGTAAAGACTCAGGTTGAATTCTTATCAAAATTCTAGCCTTAACCATTTCCTTAACCGTAATCCAAACTTAATCCAAGAGTTAACCCTAACCCTAGGTTTAGGCATATCCCCAGCCTCTATGTCTGGACCGTAAAAATAACATTGACAAAACATATCACGTTGGTTACAATTTTAAACATCAACCTAGAATGAGGTTTAATGCTTATCAAAGTCCTAGGCTTAACCATTTCCCAGTTATCTAAGCCAAAAGAAAAAGATGATAACAGTTATCAACGTAGATGTTAGGAGTTAAATTAAACCTATCTAAAAGCAAATAAATAAATAAATAAATAACCCATCATGACCAAACAAAAGAGGCACAATGCAAACATCTCCCTCTGATCATCTAGCAGAAGGTCCTTTGCACAGACATGGACAGAACTGATTGCATGGAGGATGGTGTGCTTCCTGAAGAGTTTGGAGATGGGTGGGAGTTTGGCCACAATGACACTCTCTCTCTGCTGAACCCACTATCCACAGCAGGGATTCTTGTCTACAGAGGGTGCAATTACCAAATTACACAGTGATGTAGCAATAGAGAGCACTCTCAGTGGTGCCCAGTAGAATGATGTGAGGATGGGGGCAGGGGGACTGGCCTTGTTTAACTTTTATAGGAAGTACACACGGTGTTGAGCTTTCATGGCATTGGGAGGTGTTTAGGGTTCAGGAAAAATGTCTGCCATGTACTCCAACCTCACACTACTGACTCTCTCAACAGTGGAGTGGAGAGAGAAACAGGATTCCTTTTAATGAACAACCATCTCTTTAGTCTTCAGAAATTTAGAGTTAGATTGTTGCTGTGCCGCCTGTTCAGCAAGTATCAACCTCCTTTCTGTATGCAGACTCTTGTTGTTTATGAGACCCACTACTGTTTTGTTGAATTGTACTGGGCAATACAGTTGTGTGTCAGTAGCCTGAACAGCAGTGGGTTAGGAACAGCCTGTGCTGAGTCTGAGGACCTTGGTGTTGTTATTTTCTATGCAGACAGACTGGGGCCTGACTAAGATCCAATTACAGAGAGAGGTATTTATGTCCAGCTGGTCCAGCTTCCTTTCCAGCTTCTGGGGAACGATTATGTTGAAATGTTGAACTGAAGTCAATAAGCTTTCTGACCTAAATGTACCTTTTTGTCAAGGAGAGTCTGGTGAAAGTTAAAGATGCATCATCTGTTTTGCAGTTTGGCTGGTAAGAAAACTACAGGTCCAGTAGGGTATGAGTGCTCTTTATTTATCCTGTATTTATGCAGTTCGACTGCAGTAAAAATATATGGAGAACCATTACATCTATATAACGTTTTCGGTCTCATTCCAAAACCATTCCATGGGCTTGATATGTACATGTATGTATATGCTTTATGGGAACAAGATACAATGTTCGAAGGTAGGTTCCTATGGTAATCCAAGGTATGACCGAGGATTGTTGTACCAACAATTGTATTTGGCACTATTGGAAGTCTATTAAAGGCACTATTGAAAGTCTAACAATAACTTGCAGCACGCTACGGGATTGAGAAAATAGTTATCTTTAATGTCCAGTTTAGGCTTGTCATCTTAACTAGTTTTTAAGAGTGTTGCTGGTCTTTTGCCTTGTAACATGAATATATTTATGGCTGCAAGGCTTAGTGGGTATTCTTACCAGTTGCTACACCAGATGCCTGCAATATCTCAGAGTAGGCATTAAATGAATGGTTTTCATCCTGTTCATATGATGTGTTTCACCAACAGGAATTTTGTATGTTTGTTGTCGCTTTTTCAAATTGAAGAAGCTTTATAATTACGGATTTAAGATTCTTTTGCGATTGTTTGTTAGCTTTTTAAACTTTAGAAAATGAGCTTGTTTTGAAATTATTACTTTGCTTTATATATGCATTATCTCATATAGAAAAATGTGAGTCTTAATAACAGAAAGGATGTTTCATAAGACCTTTTTGCTTCTGTACCTTTAGGTACTACAATAGAAATGTTTAGTGCACCTTCATATTTCAGATTTGAGTAAGCTTTCAGGTCTTTGTTGACATACTTTAGTGGAAGTAGGAGTATGAGATTGGCTGGTGAAGACTGACATTTCTCTTGCCCCTCTATAAAAACACAGCTGTTAGTGTCTAGTTTGGCGATGACAGCCACAGTCTATTTCTAGAATCAGGGCGCCAGAATGCAAGAGCAAAAGAAAGTTTTTTAGAATTAAAAATCCTCAATGGTTATTCATTTAATAATCTAAATGATTTAAAACTAAAACTGGTAAAGTAAATCATTTAACATTAGACACTTTCACTGGAAATGACCTTCACAGAAATTCTAGAAATTTTCAATTATTTCAGAGGTTGAGTGAAAAAGCAAGCAGATTATCATTAGACTATGTCTATTACTGGTCTGAGGTTACGATTAGACTCTTAATCTAAAAATAGGACAAGGCCTGTAACCAAAATAAGTCTGAGCAGTAAGGAGGGGCGGAACCTCAACTTGTCAGGGCACCAGTCCTGTCAGTGTGGTGATCATTGGTATAAGGTCACTTTAAGCACTGTTGGCGACCTCTCTGGAGTGATATCACTTGCTTGGAACAGAATAATGGATCCTCAGAGTCGCAAGACACTGAATGTGATTCTGGAGAATGAAGGTGTGGTACATGTACAAAAAAATGGAGTCCAGTACCAACAGAAGAATGGGGAACTTGCTGGAGAATCTGTCTTTAAATCACAGAGAAGACAAAGTGACGTGAAAGTTTACAAGGAGTTTTGTGACTTCTATGCCCGCTTGTGAGTTCTGAAATTCTTTCATTTTCTTTCATTTGCTTGCAAAATATTACTTTTCAAGCTATAATGAATACACCAATACCAATAAATCAAAATACTCAAAATTGGTAAACTTAGAAATGCTCAGAAATGGAAACAGTTATTTAAAATAAAATGGATTCAATATTTTTACTATATTTATTTATTTATTGTATAATTATAGGTATAATTATTTTTTGTTTTGTAGTTGTTTTGGCACAACTGTTAGAAAGGGTTTACAAAGTGTTAAAATAGCCAGGAAAATCTTTGTAACCTGTTGATTTAATATTATTCAGCTTTTTTTCAAATGTTCAGTTGTGAGCCTGTAGTGCATACAAGAAGAGTCACTTGAAGTTAAAATTGGAACCATTGCAGAAGTCTATAAGCAGTTATTGTTTAATTTGAGTAAAATCTGAACCCAGTTATTTGATGATTTCCTGGAAAGGAAAACAGATCAGACTGCGGATTAACTCCACAATACAAGTGTGCTCTTTAAATTATGAGCAAATAGCTTGAAAACAAAATTAATTTACACACATAGACTGGCAAAATATGCAAGACCATAGCATTTCCCTTTTGATACTGAACATAGTACATAGAACATTTTCAAATTAAGTGCAATAAAATTAGACCGAAGTATTTGTACATAATCAGTAATTATGTACTTGTCCAACACTGGTTATACATGTGAAAGTTGTGTGGTTGGTTCACATTTCTGTTGCTCATAGACCCTCCACTGCACAAATTCAAAAAATACATAACACATTTAATCCAACTTATTAGTTAATTAACAATGTGGGATTGGTTATGATGGTGCAGAAAAGAACAAACATGCCCTGTAGAACACAGTAATTTTCATCAACTTGAGCAGTTTCTTTTGAATAATGAAAAAAACTGTTATAATGTAAACATTTCCCTCTATTTAAACTTAAACATGTTCACAGGTTTGTAAATTATTGCAATAAATTACTGTCATTGTTATTTCTGGCTATGGGTGAAATAATATTTCTTTCTTTCACAGGAACATGGCAAATGCCCTTGCTAATGCCATGTGTGAACTGTGCAAAGGCACCTTTTCTCCTACAGAGAAAATTGTAAACAGCAGTGGAGAGTTGTACCATGAGCAGTGCTTTGTGTGTGCACAGTGCTTCCAGCACTTTCCAGAGGGGTTATTTTATGAGGTATATCTGCTTCTTAATGTCTTCTATTCTTTATTCCTAATGCTGTCACTGTGTTTTCCTTATAACAGCAAGTCCACCATTGCTGTAAGTTAATCTATTACCTGCTGGTAAACACTACTACATTCTTTCTTACTGTAGTCCTAAATCCGGTTATATAAGCCTGAATTCTTAAACAAAGTAGTAATTCCTTAACATTACCCTACTCTCAGGACTGCACACTGTTTAAATTCAGCACAGCCAGCTGTTGCCTCTCCTCACATTGTTGAACTAATAGTAGAAAGTTTTGCTCACTGTTCGTCACCGACGATTGGAAAATAGTCACATGACACACATTTGGAGAAGGCGTGATGAGAAAACTGATCAACTTATCTTAAATAAAATATGTATTAAAATATTAACTTAAAATAATAATAATAGTAATTTTAAAAGGTTTGGTAGTAATGACAGCTCATAGGGTTGTATCTAGATTAGAAACACATACTGAAACACATATTGGTTTCGATGCACGTATCGTTACAGACATATTATGACAATGAAATTCTGAAATAATTGAACACATTTTGAAATACCTCTCATACTCTTAGAATGAGCGGTAGAAAATTATACAAATCACGTGTAGCACTTTAGTTTACTCATTTTGTGTTAATGTTTAATAAAATTTTGTTGGAAAAAGCCAGATCTTCTACACATAGTTATGGGTAGTTTTAAAATGCATAAACATGTGCATTTGTTCACAGCATTCAACACAATAAGTGTAACCAAGGACAGCACGTGTTCATATTATACATGTTTACACATATTTGTGTTACCTTTCTTGACACTTTCACTGTGTGAAAAGTGTTAACACAGTGAATGTGGTAAAATTAACAGAAGAAACGTTGTCCCAAAACTCACTCATTAATATGTAAAAATTTGATTGTTTGTGTCCTTTTTAACATATTTTCTAAGAGTGCATTATTATGAAATATATTACATTCTGCTTTAAAAACGTGTTTACGATTGTGAAATATTATTTAATTGTCATTATTTTTCCCAGTAATGGTCTATTTATTTTTATAATACCGCTCTTCAGCAGAATGACTTTGTCTATCAAGAGATAGAGGGCGGTGCCAGTCGTGTGATTGGCTGCTCCTTTTTCACTCAGACGTAAGCAGTAGCTTATGAAGTATCGATTTAGGTCTGGAGCTGCAATGCGTACACTAGTGATGGGAAGTTCGGATCATTTTACCGACTCGGACCTTTGAGTCTCGTTCAGCAAAATGAACAAATCTTTTTTCGAGTCATTTCGTTCATTTTAGCAAAATATAATTAAAACGTTACTTGTTACCTCCCTAACACATCTACTGCTTACACAAACGTTGATCACACTACAAACAAGACAAAACTATAATGCTATAAGAAACAGAAAATATTAATTCATTGTTTACCTGGGTCTTTAGTCTATGATTCGCTCACCTCGCCTCTTATCTGACTAGTTTTCGGCTTTGAGTCGTTCGTTCATCACGTGACAGCCCCATAATCTTAACCTATGCAGTCTGAGCCGGAAACAGAATCGATTAGTTCATCGTACGTTCTTTTGTCCTGTGACCACTTACTCACGTGACAAAAGAACCCGAAGACTCGAGAGATGAACTAATCAATTCTGTTTCCGGCTCAGACTGCATACGTTAAGCTTATGGGGCTGTCACGTGATGAACGAACGACTCGAACCCGAAGACTCGAGAGATGAACTAATCAATTCTGTTTCCTGCTCAGACCGAGTTGGTTAAGCTTATGGGGCTGTCATGTGATGAACGAACGACTCGAAAAACCCGAAGCCTCGAAACAGGTGAATCAATAATTCCAATACAGAAACTATAGGAAGTTGCGCAAATGCGCACTCCCACGAGACGACTCGTTCTTCCCGAGTCACATTAAAGATTCGTTCAAAATGAACTTAACCTCTGTGCAAATGTTGTAGTTGTTGCCAAACTTTCTACCTCCTAATAAAACCGCTGTCAAAATAAAAGTCCGAATACTCTCTAAACAATGTTCAATGCCATATAACACCACTAGATGGTGCCTAATGCAAACATGTCATGAAACGCAGTGCAATTAAACACTCTTTCTTTTGACTATGCAATTTAACCAAAAATTTAAATAAACCTTGAATTATAATACATTTAAACAGATTGCAGATGTGTAAATATAAAGTTATAAGTTATAGTTTGAAGTGCATTGTGCAATGACTGCACAGCAGTGTAGAACATAGTGGCAAAATAACATAGTAGCAGCATGAACAGTTCATGTAATAAGTGATTGAGACAATATAAAATAAGGCAGACAATTTAGGTTGCTGTACAGTAATCATAAACGTAATACTATGAAAAGGAGAGAGGCATGTCCTGGTTGAGGATTCAAATGGCCTGAGGACAGAAACCAACCTTCTAAATTCATCTCGATAATTTCAAAAACATCATCCAAACGACTCAAAACAACATCTACGGGTAAATTATCCCTCCCTGTTTGATCTGCAAAATAAGCAGAACTGAATGAAGTTAATGCCAATCCACCATCCTCTGCGACTTTTGACCTTGCACATTGTTGCTAGCTGTACCAGCAGCTATCCAGCAATTGGCGTGCAGGTCCAACCTACTGGCACTAACTGACAAGGTGATTCTGCTGAAAAGCGCCATTATGAAACAAGTAGACCACTGGAATAAACACTATAATGAAATAAAGGTTGACTTTGAAAAAAGGATGTTTTGGAATAAAAGATGCTGGAATTAAATAAATCATGTTATAATCATGCGATAATCTATGGTATTAGGAAAAGACCATGACCATGACCATGAAATAATATTTTACAATAATAAGCAAGTTTTTAAAGCAGGATGCAATGTATTTCATAATAATGAGCTTTATTTCAAAATATGTTCAATTATTTCACAATTTCATTGTCATAATATAGTCAGTGAAAAAGTTAGGACAGCCCACTAAATTTTTTATTCTTTATTAAGAATATAAACACATCAATATTAAATCTTCTTCCAGATTATATCTATACATAAAGATGATATAATAGCATCTTCTGCTGAAAACACAAGAAACTAATTTATTTGTTGTTAAGATGATAATTCCTACTGAGCAAAAAGTTAAAACAACCTATTCTATAACCATCTATCAATCAACTGGCAAACATTTATGCTGGGTTGTGTTTGTAGGATGTCTTTCGTGTCCCGTTTCAAATCACCCCACAGCATTTCAATATGATTCAATTCTGTGCTGTGACTTAGCCATTCAAAGCACTCTCCAGTTGTTCCTCCTAAGTCTTGGTAGATTTACCGGAATGTTTTGGGTCATTGTCATGTTGCATGGTTCACACCCAATTCAGCTTCAACTTCTGGACAGATGGTTACACACTGTAGTCAAGCATCCTTTGATACAATTAAGAATTCATAGTGGATTCCGTGATAGTGAGCTGACCACGTCCTGCTGCAGCAAAGCAGCCCTAAATCATGAAATTTCCACACCCATGTTTCACGGTGGGAACAAGTTAGGCCATACATGGCGTGCTTTACTGTACTCACATAATTCAATTTTAGATTCATCTGTCCAAAGCATGTTGTTCCAAAAGGTCTTTGTTTAGGTGGCCTCTGGCAAACTGCAGTCTTGCCCTGATTTTTCTTTGACAGCAAGGGTTTCCTTCTTGCACACCTCCTGTGTAAATGAAACTTTATCAGTCTCTTTCTGATGGTAGATGCATCTACCCTGACATCAACTGTGGTGATAGCTTTCTGTTTTCCCCATGATGACATCTTAGAATCTTTGGAGTCTTCTTTCAGGATCTTGCTTATCCCAACTTTTTCCTCAATATGAATTGGCATTAACAATGTCATTTGTTAAATAAATTCATTTGTTTCTTGTTTTAGCACAGAAGATGCAGTTATATTACCAATATCTATAGATATAATCTGAAAGAAGATTTAATATTGATATGTTGATATTTCAGGGCAGCACTGTGGTGCAGTGGTTAGTGCTGCCACCTCACAACAAGAAGGTCCTAGGTTCGAACCCTGGGATGGTCGTAAGGAGTTTGCATGCTCTCCCTGTGTTTGCGTGGGCGTCCTCCGGATGCTCCGGTTTCCTCCCACAGTCTAAAAGCATGCACTACTGGTTAACTGGTGACTCTAAATTGGCCCCGTATGATGTAAATGTGAGTGTGATTGTGTGAGTGTGTCCCCGCCTTGCGCTCGTAAGGGGATAGGCTCTGGTCCCCCGGTGATTCAGCGGTTTAGAAAATGAATGAATGAATGAATGAATATTGATATTTCTTAATAAAGGATAAAATATTTAGTGAGGTGTCCTAACTTTTTCACATGATTGTTTATCTACCTCTTATTTATTCACATAGTTATTTATTTCATAATGTCTTATTTATTTATTTAGTTTTGACAATTTTGGAGTTCTATAAATCTACGGACGTGGTAAATAAAGAAAGAAAAGATATTCCTCAGCTGTATCTTCAATGGTGGCAGACAGTGTTGCATCTTACTAAGAACTTTAGTGCCCAAACAAAATAAAAACACTCAGAACACTCACATGTCCACTCACATGTACGCAAAGTAAAACCTGCCTCCAGCTTGCCTCATTCCACGTGGAGAAACGATGAAATTGTGACCCCCTCTGGCAGTGGCCGTGAGCGGTCGTCACAAGGCATATTGGTTGTGCAGCATTAAGTATGTGTGTTACCCACCGCAGTATTTATATAATTTCATCAATTAGACTGATTCCCATATTATTCATTATGCATTCATATGATGCATCTATGTACACAAACTCTGACCCATGCTTTCAACCTTTTTGGACAAATTGGGTAGTTAATATTTGTCAGTAACACACTGATGTCCATTTTTCCTGTGCAGTTTGAGGGCAGAAAATACTGTCAACATGATTTTCAGATGTTGTTTGCCCCTTGCTGCAAGCAGTGTGGTAAGTATGTCTATCAGATATAAATACTTAAAATCTTTAAGATTTCTAATATCATTTGGGATTGATGTGCAACTCTTCGTGTACAAGTGCTAATATTTTTATAATGGAATTTGTGAAAATACACTATTATAGTTTGTTTTGCTCAATAGGGGAGTTCATCATTGGTCGTGTTATTAAGGCCATGCACAATAGTTGGCATCCAGAATGTTTTTGTTGTGATGTGTGCCAGGCTGTCCTTGCTGACGTTGGTTTCGCCAAACACTCTGGCCGGTGAGTGCAGTATTGTGACAATCAAACCATTTTTGCTCCTAGGTGTAAATGTCCTGAATTGCTGGGGTAGAGTTGCTAAGATCTTTTTAGCTGTCTAGCTATCTTAGCTCAAACCTCCTGTAGGTTCTTTGCCTTTTCTATTTCTAGGGCTGAAATGATTATTCAAATAACTCAAATAATTTGAGTACAAAAATGGTTGAGGTGATTGTTCTAGAAACAGAGCTTTGTTTAATTCTTTTCACTCACTAGAGCATGCTGCACTTGTGTTTCACAGAAGTGAAAGTGAACGTGATTGATTATTAGTGACACACAACATTTTTAGTGGCAGGATCAAGGCAAGAACTGATCCCTCTGTATGTAAAAGTATTTGTGAGATATTTCATGGACAAAAACAGAAGTAAATGTGTAAAAATGCATAAATAAAAATTTTCATGAGGTAAACACACAGACGGAGTGCCATTACTCGCTAAAATGCTACAGGTCAGTCAAATCTTACCCTTTATTACAGACTAAACCCATATTTTAGCTGATAAATAACAACAACCAGCATTCCACTCACAATACAGCCATTTATTGAGATGTTCAGTGTTGATTCCAGAAGGTCAGTCCATCGCTTTATTGTGATCTGACTCCGACTTGCGCATGAGGGATTGTGGGAAATGTAGTTCTCTCCCAGAAGTGGCTAAAGCAGCTCATTTTATAAGCCAAAATAAGTCCAGATTGGTTTGAAATTACCCCAACCTTCAGTATTTCTTCATTTTCATTTGATCAGTTTTTTTAATATACTAAAGGTTTGAGTAGGGCTTCAACAACTAATGGATTACATTGATTATAATTATAATACATTCAGCTGGGAATGTGGGAATCTTAATAATCGATTATAATCAATGTAATCCATTAGTTGTTGAAGCCCTACTCAAACCTTTAGTGTATTAAAAAAACTGATCAAATGAATGTGTCATGTTATGTTTTGATTGGTTTGTTACTTGTTAATTGGTTTGTCTTTTTATTTAAACCAGTTCCGACCCCAGGTTCTTTGTCCCTTAATCGTTGCGTAGCTCTTTGTTTGCCGTCACGTAACCTTCTGTATTCCATCACAGAGTGAGAGTATCGCTGCCGCCAACCGGGCTAGCTGCTAACATGCTAACTTCAGAGACTGTATTTGTTTCGCTTTTGGGTCTGGGGTTTGTTCGGATCGGAAAGCCAAAGTGCCAGTGGCTCTGTACTCCTCATTTCACATGTACGAGCAAGTCATATGTTAAAATGAGTCTAAATTGGCTAAAAATGGCCAAAACTTCAATATTTCTTCATTTTCAATTAATCAGATTTTTTTCCCACTTTATAATGTTAGAGAGTAAAAAATAAATATAGAAAAATAGAAACAGGGAGTTTGTTTTATTAAAAGTGCTAGAAATGAACGTTTTTCTTCTTTTATCCAATTAATAATTGATTAATCGAAATAATTATTGGCAGATTAATCAATTAACAAAATCATTAGCTGAAGCCCTAGTTTGGAGCCAATTTGGACTCATTTTGGCATATAAATTGAGCAGGTTTTGACTTTTCTGTTAGAGAACTACATTTCACACAATTGCTTGCGCGCTGCTCAGCGCCTCGCCACAATAACTCTGGAATAAACACTACATAATATTATGGTATTGTGAATAAAATGCTAAAATATGAGCTTTGTCAGTAATAAAAAGAAGTTTTGACTGAACTGGAGCGTTTAAGTCATAGCTGCAAGCGCTCAAACACACTGTGCACATTTACACAGCTGACCAGCGTTCCTGCATATTCAACTTTCTTATAAGTTTGCCATGTGCACCACCTCCCGCTCGCATTTTAATTTTCATGGATCTGCTTTTATCCCAAATATGACTTTTCTTTCTATATGAAAGTCCGTCACAGCTGGAGTCGAATGGAGAGAAATCCATCGTAGAGACTGAGAACTTTAATCCCTGAGAATGCGTGCACAATGACCACATTTAAAAAATTAAAACTTAATGTTGGGCATACCAAACTATCGTGGTTCACCTGGGTGTACCGAACCGAAAAGGGCGTACCGAATGGTTCGATATAACACAGAAACCGTTGTATCCCTACTTTTTTGGTTTTTTAAATTGACTAGGGTATGGGATAGGAGATTTGTTACTAGTGTACATTTTGAATACATATTGTTTTAACCGTGTAACATTTAAAGGGAAACGTGTGAAGTCTGTCTTTAATGTCCCCATTTAAGTGCTAAGTTTCATCCAATTGCAGACACCTTTGTCGTTCATGCCACAATCGTGAGAAAGCTTGTGGTCTTGGTAAATATATTTGCCAGAAGTGTCATGCCATCATTGAGGAGCAACCTCTCATCTTCAAGAATGACCCTTACCACCCTGATCATTTCAACTGCAACCATTGTGGGTGAGCAATAAAAATTTTACTTGTTCAGCGGACTACAGACTTAATGTACTCTTGATAAAATAATTCTTATCTGTAAATTAAACATGCTCAACTTTGCATGTTCTCTTGAAACAATCTGTGCATGACTTGGCACTGCATTATAAACGTGCCTCATTAAGCCATTGAAGAAAACTAATTGGCTGATTTCTTCTCCAATCAGGTCGCTAGTTTAGTTGATTCGCCGGATAAATATATTTTTGGTCTCAACCTAAGGGAAACAGTCCATAACTTGTTTTTTGGTATAAGACTAACAAAGGAAAAGCTAAATAATGAATTGTTTTTCAATTTTCTGATTTTGGGTTGTTATTTGAATCCAATCCAGAAAATTGTTGCAATCACAAATGCTTTGGTAATCATTCATTCATTAATTTTTTCATTTTCTGAACCGCTGAATCCCAACTGGGGTTGCGGGGGACCAAAGCCTATCCCAGGAATTTACGGGCGCAAGGCGGGGATCAACACTGGGCAGGTAGCGACACACTGTAGGGTGCTTTGGTATTGTCATGTTTATTTCTTTGGTTTGCATTAGAAAAAAAAACCCCACAAAAAAAGCGAAGACATTCCATGCAAAACTCAAAAAATGGACTGGACAAAATTATTGACACCCTCAACTTAATATTTGGTAGCACAGTCTTTGGAAGAAATAACTGATGCAAGTCGCTTTCTGTAACATTCATTAAGTCTCTTACATCTCTTTACTGGAATTTTGGACCACTCTTCTTTTGCAAACTGCTCCAGGTCTCTCAGATTTGAAGGGTTTCCTTCTCCCATCTGCTGTTTTGAGATCTCTCCACAGGTGCTCTGTGGGATTTAGATCTGAACTCACTAATGGCCACTTCAGAACTCTCCAGCGCTTTGTCTTAAACCATTTCTCTGTGCTTTTTTGAAGCTGCTTTGGGTCATTGTCCTGCTGTAAGACCCATGACCTCTGCCAGAGATCCAGCTTTGTGACTGTGTCCTACATTGCGCTCAAGAAATTGTTGGTAGTCTTCAGATTACATAACACCATGCAAACAGTCAAGACATCCGGTGCTCCGAAGCAGCAAAGCAGCCCCAAAACATCAGTGAACCTCCACCACGTTGGACTGTAGGCACTGTAGACCTTTCTTCAAAGGTAACAGCAGAATGACGTGCTTTACCAAAAAGCTCTACTTTAGTCTCATCTGTCCACAGGACATACCCCCAGAAGGACTGTGGCCTCGGGTAAGTTGTAGCAAACTCCAGCCTGGCTTTTTTATGTTTCTGTGTTAGCACACAGTTGCACTATTTTGTGGATAGTGGACACTGGAAGATCTCTCGAGATGGACTTGTAGCCTGGTGACTGCCCATGCTTTTCCACAATTTCCTTCTTTCTTTTCTTCATGCTCAATGTGGTGCAAACAGATACTCAACAACTGGTTTTAACTAGTTTCAAGTGAGAATTTCTATATTGGTAGCACATGTTAATTGCTACAGGTGAATTTACTTACAAATTTAAAGATCATCACGTGCTTGAAATACAATTATTTCTTACAGTTCTGAAAAGGTGCCGCTAATTTTGTCCAGTCAGTTTTTTTGTGTGTGGAATGTGTCACATTTGCTTTTTTTCAGTTTTGGGTGTTTTTCTAATGCAAAACAAAGAAATAAACATGACAATACCAAAACAAATGTAATTGCAGCAATTTTCTGGGAGAAGGTGTGCATATTTTTGGCCATGACTGTAAGTATTGTTCATTTATTTCACACTTGGCATTTGATGAAGATTATGGCTCCCAAAAAAGCAGTTGGCTCTCCCATTAGTTTCTGAAGAACCTTTAAATATCACTTAAAATATATATCAAAATCATTTTATATATGTTTGTCTGCTTGAAGCAAGGAGCTGACGACTGATGCCAGGGAGCTCAAAAATGATCTATACTGCTTGCCATGCCATGACAAACTGGGGGTGCCAATCTGTGGGGCCTGCAGGAGGCCCATAGAGGGCAGGGTTGTTAATGCCATGGGCAAGAAATGGCATGTTGAGGTAATCAAATGGTTTCATTTTCTATAAACAAACAGTTTCATTTGCATTGTTTTTATAAATCCTAGAAACATAGTAAAATAAAAAATGTTTTACCTCAAGTTCAGATTTTAATTTTGTAATATTCAAGTCAGAATACCACATCAGATATTATCAACAAAATGCATCAGTTTTTGGTAAACATAGTTTTAAAATTTTCTTAAAAGTTACTGATGGAATTAGTACTAAATAATTGTATCTTCCGCAAGCTCTCTAAACCAGTGCTTCCCAACCACTGTGCTGCGGCACAAAAGTGTGCTGTGAGAAATCATCAGGTGTGCCGTGGAAGATTATCCAATTTCACCTGATTGGTACTCTAAGCGAGCGGCGTGTAGTGACAGGCAGAACAATTACATTCTCTTCCACTAGAGGGCAGTACAACTTCTTGCTCCAATTAAGTGGGTTGCCAAACGCCAGTAAAACAGAAGAAGATGAAGGAGAAATACGAAAGTACATAGTCACGCTGCGAGTGAGACAATGCCGCGCGTAATAATGATGGATCAATATTTGAAAAGAAAAAGTAGTCAATCTGACCTGGGTCCTGGAGAAAATTCCAACCCAGATGGAGGCCCTAGCATGAGTAGTGGACTGAAGAAAGCAAAAAAGGTGAGCTCAAAACAATGCAGTGAAAGTTGTCTTGCCTTTGGATTCACTTATACTGGGGAACCAATCCAGCCAATTCCGCTATACCTGGTGTGCAGTGAAAAATTGTCAAACAGTGCCATGGTTCCAAGTAAACTTAAACACCATCTCAAGACAAAACACCCATCCTTTCAAAACAAGAACATGGACTATTTTGTGCAACTGCGTGAACAGACTGAGAAACAGGCAGCGTTAATGAGGAAAACCACCAAGACGAGTGAGAAAGCACTTAAAGCTAGCTACCATGTTGCTAAACTAATTGCTAAATCAAAACAGCCACACACCGTAGCAGAGACATTAATACTGCCTGCCTGCAAAATTATCTTAAAAGAGATGATCGGCCTTGGCACTGTTAAAGAAATAGCTCAAGTCCCTCTCTCAGACATGTCTGCTGACATTGAAAATAATGTTTTGGAAAAGTTGCGCATTAGTGGCAAATTTGCATTGCGAATCGATGAATCTACGGATATCAGTGGACATGCACAACTTATGGCAAATGAGTGCTTTGTAGCTGGAGACATCATCAGAGAAAACTTTCTGTTTTGCAAGGAATTACCAGAAAGAACAACAGGAGAGGAAATTTTTCGAGTTGTGTCAGAGTACCTTGAACAAGGAGGACCGAAGTAGCAAAACTGCGTAAGTGTTTGCACCGATGGAGCAGCTGCCATGCTCGGGCACGCCAAAGGATTTGTAAACAGAGAACAACATCCAGATTTCATTGCGACACATTGTTTTCTGCACTGGGAAGCACTTGTTGCCAAGACATTGCCGGCAGACCTAGCTGCTGTACTGGAAGGTGTCGTGCGCATGATAAACTTTGTGAAGACGAGACCTGTAAAAAGTTGCATGTTCGCATCACTGTGTGAGGAAATGGGAGCGCAACATAAAATGTTATTGCTCCACACGGAGGTCCGGTGGCTGTCCCGTGGAAAAGTTTTAGCCCATGTGTACGAGCTGCGGGAGGAACTTAAAGTGTTTGACAAATCAGAAGTATGATGACGCTAAGTTGCTCTCAAGTGACGAGTGGTGTGCAAGACTGGCATATCCGGCAGATATATTTCAACATCTGAATGACCTGAAAACACGAATGCAAGGCCGAAATGAAAACCTGCTCACAAGTACAGATAAAATAAGGGGATTTTGTTCAAAGGTGCAGCTCTGGAAACATGACGAAAGTGCCAACCTTAACATGTTCCCACACACCCAGAAATGGCAGGGTGTCAACAGTGCTGCACTGTGTGAGACAATAGGTAAACATCTGCAAAGTCTTGAGCAGAAGTTATGTTATTTCCCTTTACTTTCCACTGATTGCCTTGACTGGGTTAGGAACCCATTCAGCTCAACTGCAGTCGGAAAGGACATGACTTTTCAGGAGCAGGAAGAAATAACTGAACTGAGACAAAATCGTGGTCTAAAACTGAGCTTTGCTGATATACCTTTGGATAGTTTTTGACTGACTGCTGCAAAGGAGTTCCCCATTCTGGCAAACAAAGGTATTTCAGTTCAGCTCCCTTTCTCCACAACCTATCTATGCGAAGTGGGCTTTTCAAGCATGACTACTATAAAGACAAAAAAAAGATAGAGACTCAGAGCTGTTGAGGTAGATCTTTGTGTATGTCTTTCTTCAATTCCTGCAAGAATATGAACTTTGTGTTCAACTAAACAGGTTTCATATATTTCAATAAATATACTTTTTGTGACATTTTTGTTTGGTGGTGTGCCTTGTGATTTTTCTAATGTGAAATATGTACCGTGGCTCAAAAAGGTTGGGAAACACTGCTCTAAACCACTGTTGAATAGATTATTTTCTATGGCGTCTAAACATGCAGCACACTTGACTGCAATTGAAAAAAAGAAATGTTATATCTGGAAAAGGCTAGAAAGAAAACAGTTGACATTATGTCAGTCTGGGAAGGATTTAAAATCAATTTTCTTTATTCCAACTAAAGAACAAAGTGTAAAGACCATTTTCTGATTT
Source organism: Distichodus sexfasciatus (assembly GCA_032718565.1). Taxonomy (NCBI): domain Eukaryota; kingdom Metazoa; phylum Chordata; class Actinopteri; order Characiformes; family Distichodontidae; genus Distichodus; species Distichodus sexfasciatus. Next base: position 186,160 of record JAVGVS010000397.1, on the reverse strand, counting down.
TAATGTAATTAGTTTTAGAGTTTAATTATGATTGTCAAATATGATTAAAAGTTCAAAAAAGTCTGTAATCTAAGCCTCACCCATGTTTATAATACCGTTTTTTGTGTTAAATACAATAGATTGAAGAAGTGCGTTACAAGTATGCTTTGATTTTACAGCATTTTGTTTGTGCTAAGTGTGAGAAACCTTTCCTGGGCCATCAGCACTATGAACGTAGGGGCCTGGCTTACTGTGAGATGCATTACAATCTGGTAAGTTTTCTCTACGTTGTTAAATTTATTGTAATCTGTACTATACATTATGAAAGACTGTGTTTGTTTCTTGATTGAGAAATACTGTAGAGTTTTAACTATATCTGTATTGATTTCAGCTCTTTGGGGATGTCTGTCACCACTGCAATCATGTCATTGAAGGAGAAGGTAGGGCACCATTTCTTTTTCATCTTGTTTGCTGGGGGGTGTGAAATTGTTAAATTGTTGGAATGAGAGGGGCAGGATAATGCCAGCCCTTTTATTAATAGCACAACTCTAGTCATCATTTAGACAGCATTCAAATAGGAAAGTCCATGATCATTTAATTTAAACTGGAGTTTAAAATATAACTGTCCTTCTCACTAAGAAAAGTGTCTGATACTCTGATATAGTGATGTTGAGTGAAAAGACAGATGACAGTTGTCATAATTTAGTTTAAGCTTGCATTTTGTCTGTAACTTGATGTACATCCTGATTGTGGTAGCGATACTTGTCTAAATCCTGATTGTGGTAGCGATACTTTTGACGAAAGTGTTTTGGGTCAGACTCTGTCATACCTTCAGCAAGGTGCCTGAGCAAGACCCTTAAGCTTGTCCTTGAAAGTAGGACATGAACGTTGATCTGATTAAAAGTGTCTGCTGATTGCATTACATGTACCATCATCCAAATATAAGGACATCAGACAATGGAGGATATTAATTTGGCAAAGATTGACGACATTAAGCCAAAATCTCTTGTAATTCACATTTGTGTTGTGAAAAGACCTACAGAGATGTATAGAAATTGTCATGTCGCGGACAATCAAGGAAGGGAGGACACACTTGCACGGGGTAAACAAAACAGTTTATCGGAGGAAGCAGGCAGGGTAATGAAACAGGGAAAAAACCACGAGGCTGAAGTTTGCTACTTATTTGCAGCTTCCGATTCGTTTGGCTTGTTATTCGGCAGCGTCTCGTTCTGCGACTTAAGTTAACTCCTTATTTGCCGCTTTACTAGCGGGAATGTTCACGGTGGCAAAAGTTGTGCAGTTTATCATTGAGACATTTTCTAAATGTATTTGAACACTGGAACGGACGCATATAATGAAAATGATTTTCAGGAAAATTATTGGTAAATTTTCTCCCATATGTAGCTTTTTTGTTGCTGCGTATACATCCAAAACTACACAATCCACGCGTTAACTTTATAAATCCTAATTAGGATTAAATGAATATTACTAAATGTAGTTAGATGTACTATTTATGTGTAATTTCTTGTTCGTTTCTTTGGTTTTTTGGTATATTTTGATATTCTATGTAAATGTGCCATGGGCGGCCTGTGTAAAATGGCTTTTCAGAACACCGTATATTGTTGTATTGACAATAAACCTTTCTTGGAATATGAATCCTAAATAAAACGTCATATTCTTCTGAGTACACAGCAGGTATCTCACTATATAGAAAAGTAAAATTGTGTTGACCCAGATTGATTTAACCACAATCAGATAGCAACACAGCATGTTAAGATATTGCACATATTACTTTAAATCAGGTTTGCCATGTTTCCAGTTATTTTTAAGGCATAAAATTCTCTGGGCCGGGCAAATATGAACTTTTCAGTACACATCAGGTACCCAACTAAATAGAAAAAGTGAAATTGTCCTGGCCCAGATTGATTTAATACTTTAAAATCAGATGGAAGCAATGTGCACAATGGTGTGAATAAGAAGCCAGGTTTCCATGACCATTTTAATAACTTAAACTTCTCTGGGCCAGGCAAATATAAACTTCTCAGTACACATCAGGTGCCCAGTGTCACGTTGGGGAGTGTCGGCATGACATGAGGCGAGGTCACGGTGCAGGACATTTATTTACCAAATAATAAAACACAAAGAACAAAAAAACGGCACGAGGGCCACAACCAAAACCAAACAATCAAACAGACACTAAACACAGGCAAACATAAACTGGCACGAGGGCTACAAACGGATAAGGGCTTACATGCACAACAGAGGAACACCACACCGACATCAGGAGGGTAATGTGAGGGTGGACCAACAAGAAACACTGGGAAAAACTGAGCTTAAATACTAACACACAAACAAGGGGCTGGACCAATGAAACAAAGGGGAACCAATGGGAGAGTGATCACAAAACAACCAATAAAGGGACAACAAATGGGAAGGAGAGGGTGTGACTACAATAAACAAGCACAGGTGAACAAACTGAGGAACCAAGATCTACCAATAAGACACAATGGGAAGGTGGGACATAGACTGATTGACAGAAGACAGTACACACAACATGGCCGAACACTACAGACACAAAATGGCTGACACAGGACACACAACATGGCCGAACACTACAGACACCACAGACACAAAAGGGCTGAACAAAATACATACAACACTAAACAGAAAACACACATCACAACAGGCTTCCGGCGAAGCCCGTTCAAAGGCCAGGGGGAGTCATGACACCCAGCTATATAGAACAAGTCAAATTGTCCTGGCCCAGACTGATTTAATACTTTAAAATCAGATGGAAGCAATGCATATTATAGTGCACAATGGTATGAATAAGAAGCCAGGTTTCCAAAACCATTTTAATAACTTAAACCTCTCTGGGCCAGGCAAATTTGAACTTTTCACTACACATCAGGTACCCAACTGTAAAGAAAAAGTGAAATTGTTCTGGCCCAGACTGGATAACTGGATGGGGGTCTGCACCCCTCTCTCCTCAGTGGGCCGGTTGTGTTCTGGGCATTGCTGGCTTTGCATTGGGGAGGTCTCTTGGCTAACATGCACGCACCTGGTGTTCATTTGATTTGTCATTGCTAGACCCTTTTTATTATTATTATTATTTTATACTATTGTTATTTTTATCCTTATGTCTCTAATATCAATATTTTTATTTGTTTTATCTGTACCCTTATTGCTTGTTTTTACTGTTCTCTTTAGAAAACACTTTGAGCTGCAATGAGATGTACTGTATGAAAGATGCTGTATAGATAAAATTATTAAATTATTATTAAGATATTAATAATAAAAAATAACAAATAAACTTAAAGTATGAGTTAAAAAGGTATTCACAAAAAAACAATTTCAATTGTTCAGCTTTTTTTTATTTTACATGTTCCCTTCAAATACGATGTCTGGTGTAAAAACAATGCCTCACAATAAAACTAGGCTCAAACATGTCAACATTAGTTATATTCCATTTTTCTTTTGTGGGCCGTAATACGATTATAAACAAAGAATTTTATATTTTGCCAGTTTTGGGAGCCTCTGGCTCAGCCTTTAAACACTTTTCACAGTTTCATGCTGGTACAATACAGGATGTTATAAATCTCTTCTTGTGTCTTTCCACCGCCTTCACCTATGTCTGCTGCCAGGATGCCTTCTTCCTGGGAGCTTTACAAGTGATCAGAAAAAGAAATTGAAAAAATGAGGAAGGGTGTGAACTGGAAATGGTACCATAAGTTCTGAATCTTATATCCAATATTATTTGACCATAGGACATTGGATACAAGATTCAGGTTAAATGCAAATAATTTTAGTTGTGTATGTGCAAGCATGTTATTCAGAATCATATATTGTTCTGAATGTGCATGGCTGCACATACAAGTAAAATTAACATTTACCTATGAATAGAACTTAATTATCTGTGAATTTCAAAAACCAATTAAAGAATTATGAAAATGATTACTTTGTCATTTTTAATTTAGTTCATAGACAGTCAGTACATCTCCAAAAACAGCAGGCAGTAGTATTCTGCAAAAGTTTTAGTTTTTAGAAAAATGCTCTAAAATGCCTTTTTATAAATTTACAAAATGCAAATTGAGCTAAGAAAAGTAAATCTAGATCAATAGTTGGTGTGGGTAGCATTTGCCTTCAAAATAGAATACTTTACAGCATTTTTTCTTACCTGCCTAAAACGTCTGCATAGTACTGTAAACAACACTGGCATACCATACCATACCTTTCTCCCATACCATACCACTTTATTTTTAAAGCACTTATAAAAACAACCATAAGGCTGACCAAAGTGCTGTACACCACATTAGAAAAGGCACACACATGCCAAAATTAATAAAACAACAAAACACATAAAACAATAACAAGTGACAACAATAAAATTACATCACATAGTCAGCACATCACACTGGGTCAAAAGCCAAAGAATAAAAGTGCATTTTTAAACGACTTTTAAAAACCGCAAGTGAAGGCGCCTGTCTAACGTGCAGAGGCAGGTCGTTCCACAGTTTTGGAGCCACCACTGCGAAAGCCCTATCACCTCTACGTCTTCGTTGTGTCTTAGGGACAGATGAAAGCATCTGGTCTTCTGACCTTAAGGAACGAGTCGGAACATATGGATGTAGCAATTCTGCCAGATAACGCGGGGCACAGCCATGTAGTGACTTAAAAACAAACAAAAGAGTTTTAAAACGAATTCGTAGGTGAACAGGAAGCCAGTGAAGGGAAGCCAAAACTGGTGTGATGTGCTCACACTTGCCAGTCCCAGTTAAAAAACGTGCCGTGGCATTCTGCACCATCTGTAAACGATTTATGGAACCCTGACTAATCCCAGTAAGGAGTGCATTGCAGTAATCAAGGCACGAGGTGATAAAAGCATGAATCACAGTTTCAAGGTTGCGTTTTGACAGAAAAGACTTAATTTTAGACAGCCTTCGTAGATGAAAAAAACATGATTTTACCACTGTGTTTACATATGCATTAAGCTGCATTTCAGAATCCATTTTTACACCTAAATTCCTCATCACTGGTTTCTCGTATTGGGAAAGGGAAGCAAGGTCAAAAGAAGAGGTATTACTAGAGCCACTAGGTCTAAATAGCATGACCTCTGTCGTCTTCTCGTTAAAATTAAGAAAATTCAAAGCCATCCATCCCCTAATGTCTGCAAGGCAGTCAAGAAGGGGCTGAATCAAGCATAAACCCCTGTGCTTCAAGGGAAAGTAAACCTGGCAATCATCAGCAAAGCAGTGAAAAGCAATATTATGCTTCCGGAAGATGGTACCAAGTGGTAAAAGATACAGCAAAAAAGAAGGGGTCCCAGGACTGAACCTTGTGGAACCCCCCAAGAAAGAACAGCAGAGGTAGAGGTAAAACCATTAATATTTACACAAAAAATTCTCTCTGAGAGGTATGACCTAAACCACTGAAGTGCTGGACCAGTAATACCCACCCACTGCTCCAGCCTAGCGATGAGGATCTCATGATCCACAGTGTCAAAAGCTGCTGTTAAGTCTAAAAGCACAAGTACTACACAATCACCAGAGTCAGTTGCCAGAAAAATATCATTAAAAACTCTTATTAATGCGGACTCTGTGCTATGATGAGTCTTAAATCCAGACTGAAAAACCTCCATAATTAAATGATCATCCAAAAAGGACTTCAGTTGCATATAGACAATTTTTTCTAAAATTTTAGATAAAAAAGGCAACTTTGCTACTGGTCTAAAATTTGAAAAGTCTGAAGGCTGAAGGCCAGGTTTTTTCAGCAGGGGATGTACAACTGCATCTTTAAAATTTTTAGGCACAATGCCCGAAGTCAAACTACTATTGATAATAGTGAGAATACGAGGACCCAGTGTAGGGAAAACCTCCTTAAGAAACTGCAGGGGAATAATGTCAATGGGAGAACCTGTAGACTTCATACTTGCAACCAGCTTTTCTAATGTGGACAGGGAAATGGGCTCAAATTGATCAAAAACTGCCGCACAAGATATTAAGACAGAAGGATCTTGAGAAGGTGGTGAGATAAGGGCTCTAGTATTAACAACCTTTCCTAGGGAAAAATTAAGAAAATTTTCACAAACTTCACTAGAAGCTTCTGCAAGTACAGATTCATGTACATTAAGAATAGAATTTATTGTAGAAAAAAGAAAATGAGGGTTATGAGAGTTAGATGCAATAATTTCAGAAAAGAACTTAGACCTGGAAGCTTTCACAGCTTTCTGATAACAGGAGTGCCAGCTCTCCATCAGTAAATCAAAAGAAACCTGCAACCTGTCCCTTTTCCATCTTCGTTCTGCTCTCCTGCATTCCCGTCTCAAGGCCCGGGTGTTGTCATTTAGCCATGGCTCAAGACTAGGTTTTGGTCGTCTAATTTTTAATGGGGCCACCAAATCCAGGGCAGTTTGGCAGGCCAAATTAAACTGAAGGACTAACTCCTTGGTGTTGGGAGACACAGAGGGCTGAATGGTCTCTTCATAACTAAAGACATTGGAGAAGCCATTTGACAGCCATAGAGGAATTAAAAGAACGGCTGCGTCGCACAGAAACACATCTTTTTGCAGACTGACCAGGAAGGGGTAAACAAAAAAAATCGGCATATGGTCCGAGAACACCTCATCGCTAATCTCCAAGTTAAGAACAGATAAGCCATAGGTTAAAACCAAATCTAGTGTATGACCACATTTCTGAGTAGGACCATTTACTGACTGAATTAACTCAAAGGAGTCCAGCAAATCTAAAAAATCCTTCACCAGAGACTTCTCTGGACAACATACATGAATATTAAAATCCCCAATAATTAAGACTTTGTCATATTTAGGCATAATATCAGCCAAAAGGTCAGAAAAGTCACTTAAAAGTCCTTATTATATCTCGGTGGACGATAGACCAATACGCAGAGCAAAGCAGGAGAATGGCTCACCTCAAACAGAATTCGTTCAAAGCTGGAGCAGGACACTGGGGAAAACAACTGCTTACAGCTAAATTTCGATTTAAAAACAATCGCTAAGCCTCCACCACGACCCGAAGTTCGCAGGGAGTTAAAATACACACAATCATTCAGTAGCAGCTCCGAGAAGGCACTAGCGTCACCAGGAACCATCCAGGTTTCAGTTATACAGAGGAAATCCAGACCGTGAGTGGTAAAAAAATCCTTTAAGATAAACGTCTTATTTATTACCGATCTGGCATTTACCAGACTCATCCTGATAGGGTCCAATTCAGCAACAGCAGCATCGTAGTGTGCGTAAGTTAGTGGTCGCAGGAACCGAAGATTTACTCCACGGCGGCGTAGGTGAAGAGAAACATGGCGTGATGGAAACACTGATCCAAGCCAACAACCGGTACCAGGCAGGTGTCAACAGGCTCCACGGAGCGCCACGAAGCAAAGAAGCGAGGAGCCAATCGAAGCTGAGGCTGGAAAGCTTTCAATGAACCACCCAAGCTGGTCTTTAGCCTCACTAACTCCCTGCCACGTTTGCCTCGATGCCTACGCCGCTTCTTCTTTCTCGTCCTCCCCTTGCTTCTTCACCTCCTCGTCCTCCTCCTCTTCCTCTTGCTTCTTCACCTCCTCGTCCTCCTCCTCTTCCTCTTGCTCCACCTCCACGTCCTCTTCCTCTTGCTTCTTCACCTCCTCGTCCTCTTCCTTTTGCTTCTTCACCTCCTTGTCCTCCTTCTCTTCCTCTTGCTTCTTCACCTCCTTGCCCTCCTCTAATTCTCACCCTTCTCACTCTCTGTCCGATGTTGTCCTCCATTGTAGTCCAAGCCGAATGCTTAGCTGTGGCTTATTCATAATACTTGAAAAGTGAACTAATTATCTAAAATTGTTTTCACATGTGTCAGTATGGCCAGACAATTGGCAAAATTATGTTAATAATAGACATAAATGTGTACAGTTTTGTTAGGATTTTGCTGATATTTGTCATTGTGAACTCAACCTACTGTAGCACAGCACACACTGCACCAAATATGTGACCCCTGCATATGACCTTTTAATGTAGGAGCAGTGGGCAGCTAACAGGCAGTACTTGGAAATAGTTACTTGCTCATGAGTATGTCAGTGGTACCTTTGGAGTGTACACTATGCATCCTTAACCCAGAGCTCATGGACAACTGACCTGTTTCACAGAATTCTACTCATTACTGTCTTCGGAGTGAAGCATAGTGGTAGTTGTTGAGGGAAACCCATCAGGATGAGTAATTGGTTGGACCGATTTGCGGGGAAATTCTGGAGAATTTTTTTTTCTGTTTGCTGTACACTGTAAACCGGATTTTGTTTCAACATAAACTATTTAGTAATGATTACTTATTCTTTAGTGTTTTGTAAAAACAGTGTCTAATTACTAAACCAGAATAAGCTGTTTGTAATACTTTTCAACATTGTGCAGTGCAATAATCATGATTAGCAAAGATAACTCAACATGTTACGTTACTGTCAGAGAGGGCGGGGCTCTTTTCAAAAATCACTGTTTCTTGAGGCCTGTGTTTACGCACCGCGCTGAGGAGTGAGCACTGGAGTTTGTCCGGACGGGAATTTGAAGAAAGCTGGTAAGTGTTAAATTTTATATCTTAAGTAATAGACCCATAAAATCAGTGCAAACAGCTAAACGCTAACCTCAGCTATGTCTTAAGAAGACGGTTATCTGTCGGTTCAGTCAGTGTTTACAATAACGCGCGTGACTGCATGTGCTTGTAGCTAATGCTAACCGCGAGCTAGCAGGCTATCGCGGTTAACCCGTGTTTGGTGTCAGAGGTGATTCTTGCATTTATATCAACACTGTTAATGTAACAAACTTTGCAAAGGACGCGGCCGTTAGCAGGGCTACCGTTGTAATTGTGGTATATTGAGCTCTTAGGCTCACCATACTTTTAAGTGACGTTATTGTGCATGTTCCGGATATAAGAGCCAGACCGCGTGAACCTGCTGCCTGTCCTGTATAGTGAGCCACTTGTTCCAGTAAAACTGTTAAACGTGTGCAGCCGTCTCGTTATTGTAATACACCACGATAATATTAGTCAGGTGTTAACACAGTGATTCGTTATTTACCGACAACATTTGTTTGTCAGTCAGGTTAACGTTACTGCAGCTTGAGCTAATAGTTTGCTCATTTTCTCCTTTGCAGGTTCTTGTGAAGATGAAGTGGAAGTACTGTGAGTTTGTGTCAGAGAGGTTATCTGTTAAAACATTACAGGTTTAAAACATGGGAGCTACAGTACAACTGTACCCTTTCCCTGCTTACATCACGAATGTTTGTGCACATTTAACTCCATTAATGCTCTTAAAGTCCACTTATCAAAGATTCATCAGAAAGAAATGTAAAGAAATGCTGTGTCAAGTCTACCGTGAACAGCCATAACTTCATAATTTTCAGTCACTTTCCGATGTGGCCAAAGTCAAGGTGTGAGTGTAGGTCATTATACAGTTTGGTGTTCTTAAAGGAGGCCCTTACCATACAAATAATTTTCACTGTGCCTCTTGCAAATATGCAATTATTTAGATACCAATGTGTTTTTTTTTTGTAGCATACAATGAAAGTGTGTAAGCACAATATGTTCTGTATGTATGTTAGTATTTAAAGTTAAAGGGTTAGTTTGGATATTTAAAAGTCAGGTTCTGTGAAATTGTTTCCTTAACTGTAAAGCTGTGGCTTGTCACAGATTGATAAACTGCAGTGTCATCACACATAATTTACCTCAGCTGATAAAACATTTAACAATGGTCTCTTGTGGAAGTATAGACATCTACAGTTTGATAATTTAGAGTTGAAGCTGACTTCTAAATATCCAAACTAACCCTTTAAGGTCATGACAAAGATACTTCAGCACATTGAGTAGCATATATTAAAACACGCACACACAAGTCCCCTTTGACTACTCTTCAGCTACCAGTGACACTATCTGTTCTGTCTGCCTAGTTCTGCCTGGTTACAGGTTTAGGGTTAAATGCAACAGAGTATGCACAGGACTGCATAATGATGTTCTTTAAACCTAAATTAACAGTTCATGTGACTTCCATACTAGTTCAAGATGCTTGTTGAAATGCCTGACTGGATGTGTTGAATTTTCAGGGTATAGCAGATATTTTGTAAATGATGTGTTTATTTTTATTCAGTCAAATGAAAAAGTGGTTAAAATAGTTTCTATGCCATTTTAAGGAATGACTTTACTTGTCGTCTGGTTTGTGCAATACCGCAGAATGTTATCTTGCACTATTTTGTAAAAATAAATAAATAAATAAATAAATCTTTTTCTGAACATTTAAATGTTTTATTGCTTTTCTTCCATACAATTTTGTTTAAATTATTTATTACAAAAACAAAATGGTATTAATTACATTTGAAGAAGCCACATTTATATTAACAAATGAATAATAAATAGTGATAAATACAATGTGTATGTAAGTTTAGCTTAAAATAGTTATTTCAAACAATCATTTTTAGTAAAGACTAATGATTGTCCATGTCAATACAACTTAATCTGTTTAGTTTCAGAATGTGTAAAAACTAAAGTGGTTTGAGGGGAACGGGTTTACTCGCGAATTTCTAGTAAACTCAACTAATCTGGGATTACAGTGTATGATTTGCACAATATTTTACATACTACACATACAAACCTAGATTTTTCTTGACTCTTGTAGTGATCTCTGCCCTGAATAAGGCCTGGTGCATCGGCTGCTTTTCCTGCTCTACCTGCAGTTCCAAGCTGACCCTGAAGTAAGTTTATTTCTAATTATACACAAGAACATGTTCATATATTTATACTTTTGCTATATTGTTAACTTATGGCGTTCATTTTCTGTGGCGATCATACGCAGATGAGCCATCATTACCAATTACAATGTGTCTGATATGCTGTCGCTACCAGACACATGGTCGTTTATATGTACTATGTATACTATACCATGTCCCTTGTCCAAGTCTGAAATGAAAAAAGGGCATTACTAAATGTTCATAATAGCTTTCTGTGGTAATAATACCTACTGAAAGTGCTATGTGGTATCAGTTTATGGACATGAGGGAATTTTTGGCCGACTCATGTCGTAGTAGGTCAGTAGGTAATAGCCCAGTTCCGTGGGTGGATGCAGTGGATGCATGGGATGACAATCAAACAGCATATAAGAGAGGTATTTGAGTTGGTGCAGTTAACAGGGGCTTTCTATGGACGGGGTCATACAATGAGTTAGACATTTGGGTCTCTATGCCATTTAATTATTTTTTGCCTCAGGAAATATCAGGGTCATGGGTTACCCAAAAGGTGGAGTCCTAAAAGGGTGATCTAAAACTATGGGGTCTCTAGCTGAATTAAAAAAAAACAACACATGAATCTTCAGGTGCAGTAATCCCAACTGCATATTTAATGACTGGATCTAATGTGACTGGTGTCAAACACAAACTTAGGGGATTGGATCTGGTGAATTGTTGAGGAATAACAGTCACAAGACTGACATCTAGAAATCCAATTTTGAATTTTTTGTATTTGGAAAGAACTGACAATATAAGGGGGTCTAACTACAGTAGAATTACAAACAAACCAGTAGAAGGCACTATTGCTTTGTAAATGAGAAGTGCTGGATCTGGTGGCATTGCAACAGTTGACTCCTTGCAATGATCACTGATGTATTTCTCCAGTGCAGAATCTGGCTGTTGGAAATCCACCAAAGTGGAGCTTTCTGTATTATGTATTGTAATCTGTAATATTCAAGTGGACCCAAGCAATGTACAAACACAGATTGTTGTAACAAAATTACAGGATATACAGTACTGTGCAAAGGTTTTAGGCAGGTGTGAAAAAATGCTGTAAACAAAGAATGCTTTCAAAATTGGAAGTGTTAATCATTTATGTTCATCAATCAAGAAAATGCAGTGAATGAACAAAAGAGAAATCTAAATCAAATCAGTATTTGGTGTGACCTCCCTTTGCCTTCAAAACAGCATCAATTCTTCTAGGTACACTTGCACACAGTTTTTGAAGGAACTCGGCTGGTAGGTCTTTGTCTGGGAGAGACCTTGCTGATGCAGTATAACTACCTTGTGTCTTATTGCTGTGCTCAATCTTGCCATGACATGAAACTGTCTTCCACAACCTCACCTTGGTAGCAGAGTTTGGCTGTTCCTCACCCAGTTTTAAGCCTCCTACACAGCTGTTTCTGTTTTAGTTAATGACTGTGTTTCAACCTAGTGTGACATTGATGATCATTAGCAGCTGTTTGGTATAATTGGTTGATCATACACCTGACTATAATCCTACAAAATCCCTGACTTTGTGCAAGTGTTTTCACACTTGCCTAAAACTTTTGCACAGTACTGTATATCCAGTACACAAGTCAAAACACCAAACGCAAAACAAAAAAAAAAACAGGCAACATGACATTTGGTACACTCGCATAAATGCATAGACAACACTTTGCAAACTTGATGCACAAGGAAGTGTTAATCATGCATCACTCAATAAACCTGGGACAGAAGTGTGGAGCAAAGAGCTGAAAAGAGAGAGTCTGTTCTGGATCTCCTGCAAGTTTTAATAATTTGAGCTTTACCAGTCCACAAAAGCAAGTTTTCTCTTTGGCCAGATGCAAAACATTATTCTTGGCCAAAGAACCATCAGATTTTTAGTAACCATTCTGCTTTATCCCACAATTTCTACCTGATTAGATGTTCCAGAGCTTACAAATGTGGTGCAATCATTGTGGCATTAATTGTATTTAATAATTCTTTGAGGACTATTATGCTATAATTTATCTATCCTGATAATTTTTCAGTATTTATACCTTTCTTTTGTCAGTTTTTCATTGCAAACCCTCTTCAGAAACCAACACCTTTACTGTGTTCAACCCTGTTTTTTCTGCTGTGTTACTACTTAGGGATAAATTTGTAGAGATCGATCTCCAGCCTGTATGCAAGCAGTGCTATGAAAGAATTCCAGAGGAGTTGAGACGGCGCTTAGCTAAAAAGGAGCATGGTTCCAAGGACAAAAAAAAGAAGATGGGTATTTGTTTGTAATTTTTTTTTTATTAACTGATAAGTGACATTGTTCTCCTGATCTATGTATACTTTGTTTAAAACAAACATTCAGATAATTTTCACATAATTCATTTGTGATATATATTTATACTTTCTGTGCCTAAAGAATGTGATAATCATTATTTTACTGTTGGGTCATTTGTGTCAAGTCAATCAATGGCCTAAACCTTTTCGGCTCAAATAATTTTGGAAAAATTACCAGATGTACTGTACCTATGTACAGAAGTTGTACTTTCTTAAATACACTGGTAGTATAGCTGGTAAATAGTTTGGTGTGTGTGTAACGTTATCTAATCTTAACATTAAGTATTTTGCCACAAATCTTCCTAGTTGTACTTTTCATTCGGCTGAAAGTGAATACCATCTGTCTCATTACATCAGGCTAGTAGTTCTCCAGTCAGGCAGACAACCAAGCAGATTCAAGATTCTTAATTTGTCACATGCAAATTAAACAGGTACAACATACAGTGAAATGTATCCTGATCTGCTCTTTTGACTGTGCAATTTAGGCAAAAGAATTAAAAAATAAAATAATAAAAATAAAATAGAGATACAATATACAAACTCAAACTTAAAATAAGGAGATAGGGGAATAAAATAAAGATAAATAAACTATTTCTTATATTACAATAAGTTTAACCTAAGTACAAAAATGTACAAAAACTGCAGACAGATAACAGGTGCAATAAGACTGTTTTCAAAGTGGCGAGTGCAGCTACACAGTGAAATGCTACACAGTAGCATTTTAGCAGACAGAAAAGGAGCATGTAATATTTTGGACAGTGAAATATGGCAGAAGTATAAATGATCATAACATGGAGTTAAGAGGGAGTGTGGAATGACAAAGACATTTAGAAAAAAGACATGTCCTTGTTTAAAAAACGGATGGCCTGAGGATAGAAACTCCTCCTGAGTCTCTCTGCAGCAGCAGGAACTTCAGGACACATTCTGACACCACAAAATTTGTGTGAATGGGACCTAGGACATATGAAAAATGTAGTATTGCATTTCTGTTGCAGTTTATTGTTAGGTTATAACCTTTTGAAAAGCTCTTTGTAGGTATCTTAACATCAGCAGACTGTATCAGTTAGAAGTACGCATTCTGAAAACCAAAATATGCCAAAGCCATGACACATTTTGCCCGTTTCTGAAGATCTATTTTTAATAACTGGTGTCATTTGGTGTCAGTTTGATTTCTGCATGTTCTATATCTATGCAAAATTTGAGCTTGCTATGTGGTTTAGTTCTTGAGATAGTTTAGTTCTTGAGACATGGAAATTGAACAAATAAAGCAATGTCAGATTTGTCAACCATTTACCTTCACAAAATTGGCAATATTTGGGAATGCACTGATCTTACATCAAAACTTTTTGTCTACTGTATTACATGGGTACACCTGGTATTTTTTTCAGTATTTTTGCAACTGAAATGTGTGGGATTTCTGGAACGTGGTTGACTTGACACAGAATGACCAATTAGCTATTACCTCATCCACAAGTAAAGTATTAATATAATTGCATGTATTATTTCAGTGAAAAGTGGGTTTCTTTGTTTTGTGTGTGCATTGTAGCTTCTAAATGTTAGATAGCATGGTAAGATATTTGCAGGATAAATGCAGTTATCCAGTGATGATACACTGAGGTCTCTATAATCTCTTAGAAATTCAGACCACATTTGGTTGAAACATTGGTAAATTTTATTGTCACAATGATTGTCACAACTTGAAAATGTGTATAACAGAATTCAGGAAATTATGTCACACCAGGTAAACAAACTTCCAGTGAACAACCATCTAGTGCTACTGATTAGCGGTTCACTGTCAGCAGGAGACTGTGTGAAAATGCAGCACTTCATCACAGCGTCATTGTTGACTGTACCAAGAACTGCATTTGAGGATGTACGCAGGATTTGCCTCTCACAATTTCAACTATCGATTTTGCCATGGCTGGGTAAAGAGTCTTCCTGTCACAACATTCTACCGAAAAGTAAACAATGGTGCAGTCAAAAATAAGAGTTTCTGTTGAAGTAGCCAACAACAACTTGGCTTGTTTGAATGACTTCTGTGGTACTCAGGTACCTCCCCTCTCTGCTGTTTTCTTGTGTTGTTGCTTTCCAAGCTGTCACCCATTCATACACGGATGTTTTCGCCTGGACTGTGGTGTAGTTGTTCCAGTTAAAGCGAATTGAAACAGCTCCCATCTTAGCCGTGCACTCCCCTTGCAAATAACAAAATTAACGCCTTGATCTAGTTTAATCGCCCTCACGCACTGTCATTTTTGGTCTTCATTTGTGGGAATTAATGAAAATGTAAGTAAGTTTGGAAATAGTGCACTGCACCATTATTTACTTCTGTAGAATGTTGCGACCAGAAAATGCTTTACCCAGCCAAGGAGTCGACCCTGGAAATTGTGAGATAGGCCCATTAAACGTTTTGTTGTACTAAAAGTTTCATTTTTTTGTGTATTGTATTAAAAGATATATACTGTATCTTATGCCCTTAAGTTTTACATTCATTTTATTGACCTGTCACAATCCTAAAAAATAGTATCTTTACATATTTTAATATGGAAGTTGTTTACCGTATTTGGCATTTAATCTCTTGAAATTAAATACATAAATTTGCACATGCATTCTGAATACATTGTGTCAGTGTCATTTATTCACTCATTATCCGATTTGCTTAATCCCAACCGGCGTCGCTGTGGGACCGGACCCTATTCCGGAAACTACAGGCGCAAGGCAGGGCCCAACCCTGGGCAGGCCCCAACACATTGCAAGGCACACACACTCACACAATCACACACTCTCAGTCACAGAGTTGCCAACCTAAATTGCATGCTTTTGGACTGTGGGAGGAAACCGGAGCCTCTGGTGGAAACCCACACAGAAAGGCCCTAAGGCCAACCCAGGATTCGAAACCAGAACCTTAGGCGACACGGTGGCGTAACCACTACTCCATCATGCCGCCTGTGTCAGCGTTACTTGACAAGAAAAAAACCCACCTCAGGATTGATCAAACTTAATATTTAGGCCAGGGGTGTCCACTACGGCCCACAGGACAACTGTAGCCCGTGGTCCCAGAACCTCTCACACCCAAAGCGAGAAGCATACCCCTAGACAAACAAGCCACATGGAAGTCAGGTTACTTAGGATTAGCAGTGAATGTCTTTATTGAGCTCATACTGCGCCATTAGCTGAGAATTTTTTTCATGTTGGGTTACTGCTGTTTTGAATTGAAAACAGCATGCACCACCTACAAATTACTGGTTTGTCAGCTCAATACATAATAAAAGTGTGTGTATACAAATTCATGAGGGGATCCAACAGTAAAGACAAAGAATCTTTAAATTAACACTCTAACCCAGCACATCATACTTGAAAGTATTGCCTCATCTCTGCATTTCAAAGCAGAGGATGACCAAAGCTAGTCTGGGATTTGAACCTGGGACCTCTTGCACCCTGAGCAAAAATCATACCCCTAGACCAATGATCCACATGAATGCCAGTCTACTTAGGTTCAGCAATGATTGTCTTTATTGACGCTCATCATGCACCCTTAGGGTTAGTGTTAAGGATAGGGTTAGCTAACCCTAACCTAACAGCGCAGAGCTTGCTCTTAACCCTAACCATAACCCTAACCCTATTTATGAAATATATCTGTTGCTTTTGATCATCATGACTTCATATTGCATCTCAAACCACAGCATGAGAAACTTTGTTTCTGTCTCACTTTGCTTAGAAGTGGTCAGGTCTTGAGGCTGATTTGGTCAGCTATTCGGTAATGTTAAGTAGAAGGGGAGCTTTTTAAGACAAATTGTATTTTCTAGTTCTTTTTACAATACCAGTCCCTGGTGGTCTAGTGGCTCGGGTTCAATTCCCAGTCAGGGAAGCTTGTGCTTTTGTTCCATTACCTGAAATGATTATAATCCATGAAATTGATCTACTTGATTGTAGAGCAAAACCGAAAAGGGGCCCTGGACCTCTCACATTCATATTGGCAAATACACCTCTGGACTAAAGAGCCCAAGACATCTTGTGCTTTTAACAGGACATTTGAGAGAGTCGTTGGATTATTGTTCTACATTTTTCCAATTATGGTTACATAATAACAGTGTGTGTACACAAATTCATGAGGGGATCCAACAGTAAAAACAGAGAATCTTTAAATTAATGCTCTAACCCACCACATCATACTTGAAAGTGTTGCCTCATCTCTGCATTTCAAAGCAGAGGATCACTCAAGGGCTTGTCCGGGATTTGTACCCAGGGCCTCTTGCACCCTAAGTGAGAATCATACCCCTAGACCATCAAGCCACATGAACTGCAGGCTACTTAGATTCAGCAATGATTGTCTTTATTGAGCTCATCCTGTGCCCTTAGGGTTAGGGTTAGCTAACCCTAATGCTAACCCTAAGGGCACAGATCTTGCTCCTAACCATTACCCTAACCCTATTTAAGAAATATATCTGTTGTTTTTGATCATCATGACTTCATATTGCATCTCAAACCACAGCATGAGAAACTTTGTTTTTTGTCTCACTTTGCTTAGAAGAAGTGAGGTCTTGAGGCTCATTTGGTCAGCTATTCGGTAACATTGAAGTAGAAGGGTAGCTTTTTATGACAAATTGTATTTTCTAGTGCTGTGTGCAATACCAGTCCATGACGGTCAAGTGGCTAGGATTCGGCGGCCCGGGTTCGATTCCCCATCAGGAAAAACTTGTGCTTTTGTTCCATTACCTGAAATGATTATAATCAATGAAATTAAGGAAGACAAGAAGCAAAACATCACCGTTTCCTTTGAACCGGATTTGAACCAGCGACCTAAGGATGCCTGCTTTAACACCTACAGTCCTCCGCTCTACCAACTGAGCTATCAAAGGGACATAGCAGCCTAGTTTGCTGGGCCAGTACATGAAAAAGCTGGCTCTTCAGAGACAATTACATGTATTTTTTTCCATCCTATACAGCAGTTTTGCATGTTCTAGAGGCAAGCAGATCAACTACTTGATTGTAGAGCAAAACTGAGAGCACTCTTGGGAATAGAGCCCGGGACCTCTCACATTCATATTGGCAAATACACCTCTGGACAGTAAAAACAGAGAATCTTTAAATTAACACTCTAATCCACCACATCATACTTGAAAGTCTTGCCTCATCTCTGCATTTCAAAGCAGAGGATCACCCAAGGGCTTGTCTGGGATTTGAAGCCGGGACCTCTTGCACCTTAAGCAAAGATTGTACCCCTAGACCAACAAGCCACATGAACACCAGACTACTTAAGTTCAGCAATGATTGTCTTTATTGAGCTCATCCTGCGCCCTTACGGTTAGGGTTAGCTAACCCTAAGGGCACAGATCTTGCTTCTAACCATTACCCTAACCCTAACCCTATTTAAGAAATATATCTGTTGTTTTGATCATCATGACTTCACATTGCATCTCAAACCACAGCATGGGAAACTTTGTTTCTGTCTCACTTTGCTTAGAAGTGGTCAGGTCTTGAGGCTGATTTGGTCAGCTACTCGGTAACGTTGAAGTAGAAGGGTAGCTTTTTATGACAAATTGTATTTTCTAGTGTTTTTTACAATACCAGTCTCTGGTGGTCTAGTGGCTCGGGTCCGATTCCCGGTCAGGGAAAGCTTGTGCTTTTGTTCCATTACCTGAAATGATTATAATCAATGAAATTGATCTATTTGATTGTTGAGCAAAACTGAGAGCCCTCTTGGGAACGGAGCCCGGGACCTCTCACATTCATATTGGCAAATACACCTCTGGACTAAAGCACCCAAGACATCTTGTGTTTTCAACAGGACATTTGAGAGAGTCGTTGGATTATTGTTCTACATTTTTCCAATTATGGTTACATAATAACAGTGTGTGTATACAAAATCATGAGGGGATCCAACAGTAAAAACAGAGAATCTTTAAATTAACACTCTAATCCACCACATGACACTTGAAAGTGTTGTCTCATCACTGCCTTTCAAAGTAGAGGATCACCCAAGGGCTTGAATCCGGGGCCTCTCGCACCCCAACTGAGAATCATTCCCCCTAGACCATCAATCCACATGAACTCTGGGCTACTTAGGTTCAGCAATGATTGTCTTTATTGAGCTCTTCCTGTGCCCTTAGGGTTAGGGTTAGCTAACCCTAACGCTAACCCTAAGGGCACAGATCTTGCTCCTAACCATTACCCTAACCCTAACCCTATTTAAGAAATATATCTGTTGTGTTTGATCATCATGACTTCATATTGCATCTCAAACCACAGCATGAGAAACTTTGTTTCTGTCTCACTTTGCTTAGAAGAAGTGAGGTCTTGAGGCTGATTTGGTCAGCTATTTGGTAACGTTGAAGTAGAAGGGTAGCTTTTTATGACAAATTGTATTTTCTAGTGCTGTGTGCAATACCAGTCCCTGATGGTCAAGTGGCTAGGATTCGGCGGCCCGGGTTCGATTCCCCATCAGGGAAAGCTTGTGCTTTTGTTCCATTACCTGAAATGATTATAATCAATGAAATTGAGGAAGTGAAGACGTAAAATGTCACCATTTCCTTTGAGCCAGATTTGAACGAGGGACTTAAGGATGCCTGCTTTTACACCTACAGTCCTCCGCTCTACCAACTGAGCTATCAAAGGGACATAGCAGCCTAGTTTGCTGGGCCAGTACATGAAAAAGCTACACAATTACACATATTTTTTTCCATCCTATAGAGCAGTTTTGCATATTCTGGAGGCAAGCAGCTCAACTACATGACTGTAGAGCAAAACTGAGAGCCCTCTTGGGAATGGAGCCCGGGACCTCTCACATTCATATTGGCAAATACACCTCTGGACTAAAGAGCCCAAGACATCTTTTGCATTCAACAGGACATTTGAGAGAGTTGTTGGATTATTGTTCTACATTTTTCCAATGATGGTTACATAATAACAGTGTGTGTATACAAATTCATGAGGTGATCCAACAGTAAAAACAAAGAATTTTTAAATTAACACTCTAATCCACCACATCATACTCAAAAGTGTTGCCTCATCTCTGCATTTCAAAGCAAAGGATCACCTAAGGGCTTGTCTGGGATTTGAACCCAGGGCCACTTGCACGCTAAGCGAGAATCATACCCCTAGACCATCAAGCCCCATGAACTCCAGGCTACTTAGGTTCAGAAATGATTGTCTTTATTGAGCTCATCCTGCGCCCTTAGCTGAGATTTTTTTTCATGATGGGTTACTGCTGTTTCGAATTGAAAACAGCATGCACCACCTACAAATTACTGGTTTGTCAGCTCAATACATAATAACAGTGTGTGTATACAAACTCATGAGGGGATCCAACAGTAAAAACAGAGAATCTTTAAATTAATGCTCTAATCTACCACATCATACTTCAAAGTGTTGCCTCGTTGCTGCCTTTCAAAACAGAGGATCACCCAAGGGCTTGTCTGGGATTTGAACCCTGCACCTCTTGCCCCCTAAGCGAGAATCATACCTCTAGAGCAACGAGCCACATGAAAGCCGGACTACTTAGGTTCAGCAATGATTGTCTTTATTGAGCTCATCCTGTGCCCTTAGGGTTAGGGTTAGCTAACCCTAACTCTAACGGCGCAGATCCTGCTCCTATCCCTAACCCTATTTAAGAAATATATCTGTTGCTTTTGATCATCATGACTTCATATTGCATCTCAAACCAAAGCATGAGAAAATTTGTTTCTGTCTCACTTTGCTTAGAAGTGGTCAGGTCTTGAGGCTGATTTGGTCAGCTATTCGGTAACGTTGAAGTAGAAGGGGAGCTTTTTAAGACAAATTGTATTTTCTAGTTCTTTTTACAACACCAGTCCCTGGTGGTCTAGTGGCTCGGGTTCGATTCCCGGTCAGGGAAGCTTGTGCTTTTGTTCCATTACCTGAATTGATTATAATCCATGAAATTGATCTACTTGATTGTAGAGCAAAACTGAAAAGGGACCCTGGACCTCTCACATTCATATTGGCAAATACACCTCTGGACTAAAGAGCCCAAGACATCTTGTGCTTTCAACAGGACATTTGAGAGAGTCGTTGGATTATTGTTCTACATTTTTCCAATTATGGTTACATAATAAGTGTGTGTATACAAATTCATGAGGGGATCCAACAGTAAAAACAGAGAATCTTTAAATTAATGCTCTAACCCACCACATCATACTTGAAAATGTTGCCTCATCTCTGCCTTTCAAAGCAGAGGCTCACCCAAAGGCTCGTCTGGGATTTGATCCTGGGGGCCTCTCGCACCCTAAGTGAGAATCACACCCCTAGACCATCAAGCCACATGAACTGCAGGCTACGTAGATTCAGCAATGATTGTCCTTATTGAGCTCATCCTGCGCCCTTAGCTGAGATTTTTTTTCATGTTGGGTTACTGCTGTTTCGAATTGAAAACAGCATGCACCACCTACAAATTACTGGTTTGCAAGCTCAATACATAATAACAGTGTGTGTATACAAAATCATGAGGGGATCCAAAAGTAAAAACAGAGAATCTTTAAATTAATGCTCTAATCCGCCACATCATACTTGAAAGTGTTGCCTCATCTCTGCCTTTCAAAGCAGAGGATCACCCAAGGGCTCGTCTGGGATTTGAAGTTGGGACCTCTTGCACCTTAAGCAAAGATCATACCCCTAGAGCAACAAGCCACATGAACGCCAGACTACTTAGGTTGAGCAATGATTGTCTTTATTGAGCTCATCCTGTGCTCTTAGGGTTAGGGTTAGGGTTAGCTAACCCTAATGGCGCAGATCTTGCTCCTAACCCTAACCCTATTTAAGAAATATATCTGTTGCTTTTGATCATCATGACTTCATATTGCATCTCAAACCACAGCATGAGAAACTTTGTTTCTGTCTCACTTTGCTTAGAAGTGGTGAGGTCTTGAGGCTGATTTGGTCAGCTATTCGGTAACGTTGAAGTAGAAGGGTAGCTTTTTATGACAAATTGTATTTTCTAGTGCTTTTTACAATACCAGTCTCTGGTGGTGTAGTGGCTCGGGTCTGATTCAGGGTCAGGGAAAGTTTGTGCTTTTGTTCCATTACCTGAAATGATTATAATGAATGAAATTGAGGAAGAGAAGAAGCTAAACATTTCTGCTTTCTTCCAGCCAGATTTGAACCAGCAACCTAAGGATGCCTGCTTTAACACCTACAGTCCTCCACTCTAGCAACTGAGCTATTGAAGGGACATAGTAGCCTTGTTTGCTTGGCCAGTATATGAAAAGCTGGCTCTTCAGAGACAATTACACATTTTTTTCCATCCTATAGAGCAGTTTTGCATATTCTGGAGGCAAGCAGCTCAACTACTTGATTGTAGAGCATAACTGAGAGTCCTCTTGGGAATGGAGCCTGTGGTGGTTTTAAACCATGCAGTGGTTCTCAATGTGGTTGTGCTTATAGTATTTACTTTTACATAAAACAAGAACAAAATGTTAGGTTAAGTTGTAACGATTGTTAACGACAACGACAAAAAGTTGAAATGTTGAAGAACAAATGTGAATTAAAATCACTAAAACAAAGTAGTGCAGCCTTCATATGCTTGTTCCTTTCCCTTCTGGTTATCCCAAAATCTGCTATATTGTAGGAGGTGTCTCACCAATACAAGATCCTGCACAAGTGTCAGGATGGCCGAGTGGTCTAAGGTGCCGCGTTCTGGCCTCCCATAGAGGTGCGGGTTCAAATCCCCCTTCTGACAACTGTCTTTTACCTCTTTGCTCTTAGCTGTCGCAGTCTGATAAGTAAAGATGCTGGCTTGAGCAGAACACGTTTGCGTGGAATCCAGACCTACACTTCAGGCCTTGACCAAACAGAGACTTATGTCCATGTGTCATCCTGGGACACTTCTCAATCTAAAAACAATAGTTAGTTAAGATAATAACTCATTAAATTCCACAGCTTAAATAAGTGTTGTACAGTTACATGTTAAAAAAATGCTCATGCTTCATTAACTTATAACAACATTCACTATTATTGTATTGTAATTATAGTATACAGAGTATAGCATACAATTTATAACCTCATAACTTTTGATACAGCTCGAACCATATCTTCTGCCTCGGAGCATGGCCTGTTCCCTTCATCTGCAGGCCTGACACCTGGGGTGGCAAACTTTCTAAGGCCACTCTGAATCTGACAAATAAAACACAAATTAAAGTAAACAAATAAATACTAATTAAAATCGCTAACTCACGGCAGACAGATTAAGCTACAACGGATTGCTAACAGCTACACTGCAAAATATAAAAATCTCACAAAGCTAATTTTTCATGTTTCAAGTGAAAACATATTGTCACTCTCAATTCAAGACAAAGTCACCCAAAAAGCAAAACTTCCTTGAGCTAAAAAGACTAGTTTTTAGACAGCATGCCTTGGATTTCTTGAATAGTGATTAGTCTTTAAAAAATCTTATTTCAAGTGGAGTTTTTTTTGACAAGCCAACATGTTTTATATCCGGCAAAAGACAATTTATCTTGTTTTAAGAAAATGCCATATTAGTTAAAAAAAAAAAAAACATTTATCTTGTTTCAGGAAATAAAGAAATATTTGCTTGATTTTGGGAGAAATTAACTTTATTGCTATATACAAACCAATACATCTTGAATAAAAATGAAGCTCTACTGATCTCTATTAAGCAAATAGTATGCAAGGGTATCAGGCAAATCATATTTCACTGGAATATACTTGCTGTTTTTGAAGGTCAGACAGTAATATGATGTATAATCAACAAGATTTTCAGCATCCACAAAAACATTGGCCTGAGCTTGGTTGAGAACTTCGACCTCATAAGACAAGTATTGATCACTCCACTCAATTGTTAAGAGAAGCTGGCATTCAAAGCAATACAGAGACGAATTGACAACATAAATCTTTTTTTACCATTGCAAACTCTGGAGAATTATTGATGACATCAGAAATAATCAAAGATTTCTCACAAGAATACTTATTTCCATGTAGCAAAATCCACTTAACAGAAACTGCATGTTGAACTTGATCTAGTCCAAGAAAAGCAACAATCTTTTCTTTAACTTAGTTGATATTTTTCACTTCTGAGACTGGACCCATTTCTACCTCATTAGAAACTGTTGGATGTTTATCATATGAATTCATGCTACATTCACATAACTGGTTGTGCTTCACAAAAGACTTACAGATGTTCTTAAAATTACTTTTCAAAGCCCACTGCTTAAAAAAAACTGTGTTTTGACTCAAAACGTATACACATATGCCTCACTGCTGGACCACGTAGTTTAATCTGTGAAGGAAGATGCAAAAGGTAATGCTGTTTAGGAATGATATTAGTATCAGGAAACAGTTGTTTAAAACGTTTCAAATGGTGCTCTATTAAAAGCTTCAGTCTTTCAAGGGTGGAGAGAGCAACAATAAGTGAAAACAATATTTTGACTATTTCTAACAAGTCAAGCAACAGTTTAATGTATTCAATGTATGGTCAATGAGAAATGGAAGAATCTTCAGCAAAACCAATATCTGCCCAGATGACTGCTTCAGTTTATTGTCATTTGATGTCAAAGTATTAATAGATATGGGGCAGGGCTTATCTCTTACATCCACACAAGAGTAAGGGAACCCGAGAATTCCGCTATTTAACATATCTAACTCCAAATACCCTGAAAGCACAAGATGTTTCAAAACACATTTGATTTCGAATGGGGCAACACCCTCAAGTATAACATGCATGATATCTTGTGGAGTCTGATTAATTATATCGAAGTCTGGAAATTCTGTCATTTTGCTCCTTCTATTTATACCATATGTAGATTTTAAATTTGCTTTCAGGGCGTCTGAGCTTGCTTTTTCAATGTTACTACATTGTCTGAGATGTCTAGCCATGGTCCTTCTAACAAATAAATCTTCAACACAGGGGTTAAAGTAAAAAAAAAAATCCTAAGCCTGAACTTTTTTTGGGGAGGACTTTTTTATTTGAAAGACTTACTTCAAATATTGACAATAATAACAAAAATAAAGTAACAAGAGCTTAAAGTGCTTAAAAAACTGCTAAACAATAGCAAGTGCTTAAAGTGCTTAAATAACAAGTGCTCAAAGTGCTAAAGAACTGAACTGCTAAACTGAAGATTAGAAGTGAAATCAAGGCCATTATCACTTATTTTTTCTTTTTTTTCTGGGTTGTAAGCAAAGTCCTGCAAACTCTTTCTTTTTAAGACATTTGGACCAGAAGATGGAGCTGGTACAGTGGAGGAGGCTGAGGGAGTTGTCAAGGAGGATGCTGGTAACTTGTCTCCACTCAAGACCATAAGTCTGCATGACATCTTTAAGTTCCAGCATAAGGTTTGGGGCATTTGCAATGTTGACTTTTCTGCTTGCCAGATGTTGTGTTATTACTCTGTTGCTTTCATTATCAAAAAAGCGAACAAGCACATTGAGTATTTTATCCATATTCAAGGTTGTTGCTTCATCAACATTGAGTGAGAACATGCATTTTTTTAGCTTCTCAGACAAACATTTTTTGAACTGTAATGCAATTCCATGAGTGTTCATGTAACTCGCATGTTGATTTGAAACCGACAGGCTAGTTAACGCTTTTTTGTCTTCTGCCAGTTTTTTACACAGGGTGACCAGTGGATGCGAAATTCTGAATGACAAATCATGTTCTGCTATAAATGTGCACAAACGTATTTTTAAATCGCAGACACGGTCAGTCCTAGACAACGGTGTGTCAGCTGTAAGAGTTGCTACAGGCAACGTCGTGGTAAGTTTGAGTGCACGGGCAGCGGCTCTATGACCGGAGTCTAAATCATGACGAGCAAGCACTTTCTTACCGCTGCTGGCATACAGTAGCTTCCTCGAACAAATCGTGCAGAAACAAGCCCTGGGCTCTCTCAGTTTCTTGCACCAACTGCCAAAAGGCTCGCCATCTACTTTCTTCAGTCCACGCCCAGCGCCATTTATTTTTGAGTCCTTTATCTATTGCTAGGACATCATCCCCAGGCTTCATAAACTTGCGCTCCATTTTTTTTCTCCGACAACGCTAACGTGACATTGACGTATGGGTGTCAATCATACCGTGTTGCAAGGACCCGCCCTTCTCTGCTTCTGATAGGCTTGTAACGTTAGTTAAAGCTGCGTTCCTCTCATATGATTGGTAGGTGAAATAAATTGGCTCGAAAATATTAAACCGCATGCGCAGGCTCTAAATTTTTTTTTTTTTTTCCCTCAAGGCCGCACGCCGGAGATCCGGCACGGTGCCGGAATACTTTAAGCCCTGTCATCAAAATACCTCTGCATGTCTTCAAAGTTACATTCACAATGCCTGCATTTACTGTATGCAAAGCCTACCCCTTCCTTAAATCCAGCCAGTTCATGTTGCCCCAAAGTGTCTCCTAACACAGAGACAAGAGCCCCGTAAATTGTCTTCTCACCTTTATTAGTTAGGATTCTAACACCTTTGTAGAATTCATTTAAATCAAGGCAAATCCTCTCTAATATCTTATCCAAGTCACAATGAGAAATGTCATTTGATTTTACCATGGCAAGCAGATGAATAGCAGCAAGTTTTGATCTGTACTTACGGCTGATGTTATCTAAAGTGTAATAAATCAGCAATAATTTATTTTTGGTTGCCTGAGACCCAAGATGATTGCATATTTCCACTTCATCTGAGTATAAAATTAACTGTAATGCTCTTGGTACTGTCAAAAACAATGAGTGTGAGTTATACATTTCCCCATCAATTAAATCGCGAAAAAAAAAACATCTTTGCATGGCTGTGGACCTTCTTCAATCATTGCAAAAATTCTTGGATGACATAGTAACTGCTCCAAACTTTTAACCAATGGTATACACTATACCAAAAACAAATGTTCTTTATCTTGAGGACTCTTGAGTCTCCACTTTTAACATAACATACTGTGTGTTTCATGGTAATAGTCTCTGGCTTAACTGGTTGAAATAGTTCTGTGATGAAATAGTTCTGTGATGTGATGTTCTCTTGTCTTGCAAATGTGATGTTATTTGACTGAAAGGGTCAATGAAGTTGTCAAATACTCCAATTACACCTTTCTTCAGTTGATCCAAGTCGCCTGAATATCTCTCAAACTCGCTGTTCACCTGACGTTTTAGGTCCTCCAACAATGATGCCTGATATTGCTGGACACCGTTCACTACATCCTTAACAGCTCTCTGTAGGAAAATACACAAACAAGCCAACAAACAAAATTAAGAATTTGGTTTACAGGGTGATTATTTCAACAAGGTTACAGTTTTGCCAAGCATTCAATTACAATAACAGCAAAGTAGTCTATCTCTCTTGAGCAAACTTAGCAACATAAAAGGTTATTACAAGTACCAACATCCCATACATGAGTAACTTGAGTAGGCCGATAGAGGACATGTGCCTGCCTTTTTAGTTTAGAAATTTATAGCACAGTATGTTAGCCCAGGGTCTCTCAAACTTCTTTGCTCTGGGGCCCAGTGATGTTAGGCCTTGGTGCTGCAAGGTCTTGCATAGGCCTACGCCTCGGCGCGCCCCCTGAACCCCCCCCAAAAATGTGATAGCTAGATAGACAGTTATTTATCATTATTCTTCTTCTTCTTCTTATTATTATTATCATTAGTAGTAGTAGTAGTAGTAGGCTTATACCATCATAATAATATTTTGGCTAAATAAACAGGAGTGCTTTGATTTTAGAATTATTGTCAAATTCCATACATTTACAGATATGTAGCCCTAATAATTTTACTATTATTATTATTGGGTGGCCAATTCATGATGTTTTTTTTTTTTTTAATCCTCTGATTTATCTTTGAGATGCATGTTTTGTTTCCAAAAGCGGGGTGTTTTGAAAATTCATCCTACCTATAGAAATGTCCTACCAAAGGCTACTGCATATGCGGTTAAGGTTAGGGGAAAATCCCACAGAACACCAGCGTAATTTGGATGGCTTCATAGCCTCGTTGCTTAGCAGTTTAGCAGATGACACAGATTGGTTTCGGGGGGAACTATCACTTGAAATAAAGCTGAATTTTATGTATGAAGGGTCGTAATTACGAGTGAATGGGTGATATTTTTTTGCCTCATGTTGTGAATCTGCACTGTTAGATGCGCGCTTTCCAAAGAAAGAGTCAAGACTAGCTTGCTTTGAACATGCCACGATATAGCTCTCGTAAAGCGTGTGTGCGCGAATGAATGGACTTGGGACAGAAGGCGCGCAAACTCGTGGCGGGAACACTTAATATTCTAGAATGTTGAGAAAAGTTAAGTCGGCTGGCAGCTCACGGACCGATGGTAATCTTCTCACAAACAGGTGTTCTGGTCCAAGACCCAAAGATTGAGAAACACTGTGTTAGCCTACCTGGTTGAATCTATGAGTCTCTCTAGCTTGCAGCAGAAATGCAGTAGCATGTTTGGAAGGATCAATGTCTGCATCCTGAGCTCCTTGGAATCCAGTCTGAAAGAAACCAAGATTTATACAAGGTAAGTAAACTTACCACTATCAAATAGTATAATATTAGCTTAACAAGTTACACAGGTACTTAACTTTTAAATGTCACAGTGCTAGGTAGGTGTACTGAGGCTAACTGTCCAGCAAGTTAAACTACACAGTATTTTAACAAAAAGATTAACTTACTGGCTGGGTGACTGTACTCGATCCTCCCATTTCTGAGGTAGCATTATGCTCAGGTGTTGATGAGATGTGTTCTGGAGATTGACAACTTTCATGAGAACCATCAAATGTCCTCTGGTCTTCCACCGCCGGCGCCTCGATTTGGAGAAGATGGTTTGCATGCGTTCGTTTTATGTGGTAGTAATAGGAATTGTATACCCGATACTCATTTGAACAGCCATCGATCCCACACACCACGCGAAAGTCAGGCCTGCGACTGTGCGAAGTGTTAATTTGACTCAGTAATTTTCTCAGCGATAAAGCCACAAAAATATAGCATATAGAACAGCGCCAGATCATCTTCAAAACTGTTCGTTTCGGTCATTGAAGTGAAAGATTGAAGAACAGGAGCGTTGCCCGCGCCTCAACATGAGTTCATTATAGTTGGGGAGTCAATATGGATATACATTTCTCTCTGAGCACATACTCCATCTCCAAATTACTTAACCATCTCACAAACAAATTTCTTAAACCATAGGAATGTTATAACGCATTTACGCAAAGATTTATGCCCTGAAGTTTAAGGGTTTGCCCTCCCCCTCCCCCCATTCAAATGGTATCTTCCAAGTTGTAGAGAAGAGAAGCTGAATGTGAATTCGATCTTTTTCTCACCATCTTGGATTGGCGGCGAATGGACTGTGGAGTGTTTAATGTAATATAACAAAACTGCAATGCTTTATATCTTGCTGTCATTGAAATGTATTAATTACTTTTAACAGACCTGGTAATTTTACTGTTGCTCAATGTCTTGCAGGTTGTAACAACGAAAAGAAGTTATGGACAAATTGGATGAGGCCACAGCAGCCATTTTTAGAGGTAAGAAAGAAGTTGGCAACTTTTATTATGTAGTTGCAGAGAATTTGACGTGAGGCATACATATGAGGATTTTATCTTTATAAACTATTTAACCATGTAAATAGTTAAAACAGTTTAGTTAGACAATTGGTTTTTGACAACGCCATACTACATGCCTCACAGACATGCTAATCAGTGAACATCATACTTCTTGCAAATTATTTACATTGTGCTCTTTTTTAGTACTTGATTATCTATAACCATTATGTGAAGCCAACAGAACCACCTGGAAATAGACCATTAAGAGTCTGGAAATGTAAAATGCAATTGTTAATTTAATAACTTGAGATAACAGTGAAGTTACTTTGAGGTAGGCTAACGGCACTTTTACTGGAAGATGCTAGCTGCGCCGCTGTAAATTGAACCCCATTAGTTTCAATTGACCGTTGTCAATTGTCCACTCCAGACACTGTTGGCCTACGTTGAACATAGTGTCAGGCAGCGCAGAGTATTGCTGGCGATGTGAAAGCTGTGTCCACTGAAGCCACAACGCCAGAGACTCTGAATTGGGCTAGCCTGTAATATTATAGTAGCTCCTGAAAACATACTAAATATATTTTGACAGCCATGGGCAGCGGATTTTGTGGCGATTATCGCTTGCATAGCCTGCCATTTTATATGTACAGCGTATAAATTATATGCATGTGCTTATATATATATTTAACAGCTGCAAATGTGACCGACCTGGATTCTTTGACCCGAGATGATCTCTGGGATCATCACTGGCCCAGAAAACTTTACAAGACGAAAAACAATCTGGCACGCAATGCATTCTGAGGTTAGTTGTTTTCCCATGACGGTCTTATTAAATTGGAGTGTTTTAAACCATCTGTAGATATGACCGCTTCCTACATGTCAGCAAGGAGTGATTGCTTGAATGATTAGTTGGTTGATTTGTTGATTGAATGGCCAATACTTAATTCACACAGTAGCTTGTGACACTTACATACCTACAAAAAAACTCAGAGGAAGTTATCTCAGCCCTAGACAAGGTAGTATGCATACCAGAGGTTGTACAGTAGGGTGCTTATTTAGAATAGAATGTGTACCAGTGCAAAAAGTGATCAGTGCATGGGTAATATAAGCACTGTTACTGCACCTGCTACAAATGTAAACCATAGGTTGTAAGGTCGATTTAATGCTGTGGATGTGACAGAATATGAGCCAGTAAGTTGTATGAATATTTTGGTCTGTTTTTCATTCTTAAAATTTCATATGATTGTACACATCATACAAACACCTGACATTTTATTTTGCATGATGGATGTGACAAAGCCCACTTTCCATTGTTTCAGTGATAATTCAATTAAAAAAATGTATTTGTCCCCAGGGGGCAATACTGTACAGTATAGACAGTACTGTTATCAACAAGGACCATGTAGCCAGCTAGCATGTGAAATAAACTGTTTATGTAAAGGGGCTAAAATCTAGACTATCTGGGTTTAGGCCGGTATGATGTGTTGAATGTGTTGTTTTTAATCAAAAGTTTTGACCTCTGTATTAAGGAAAGGATCACCGACTGGTAAGTCATGTTGGCCTTATAAGATTGACATGACCTTATGTTTAATTTGATTTAATAACACTCAAAATGCGGTTGAATTGGAGATTATGGTGTAATGAACACTTCTTTTGTTCAGCCTTTGATGTTTTAACCCGAGCACACCGTAAATCAGGAGGACAACGCAGAAGCTTAAAGTCACTTATGTGGAAAAGGAAGACGATTTGTGGAGAGGAAAAAAGAGGAACAATATTGATGGTGCTCCAGGTATACAACAGCTTGGATGCAGAACACCCAAAGCCAACGTCAATAAATAACATAAGGTCAATATGTCTTACTAGCTGGGGATCTTAGCGAACACAATTACTAGTAAAGCAGTAATTAGCTTCATTTGCCATTTTATTGAGCTAGACAGTTATATTATCTTTCTTTTTGTTTTGTCCAGCAGCCTGATCAGCAGCTTTTTTTTTTTTTAGTCACAGAATAGCTAAAAGCTAGTTCCATTGAATCCTTCCAGATCCATACCGCATAACTAATTTTCTGTTAACTGGTAGTACACGAATTCACACAAGTGTCAACTTTAAAAAATATGAAAACATTTGCTTCCGAAGCTGCTTTGGCGTATAAACCCCAAGGACCCATGGAACGTAGCTTATGCTAAGTTAAAATACTGCCATCAGACTAGGATAACGTACATGGAAACAATAGTACATCAACTGGGTCAACCTTAAGAAAGATGGTGATGAGCTAATTTCCGAAAATTTTGGTGTGTTCCTTTAATGTTTGACAACATTTGTAATTGATTGTGATGTGTTTAATAATGCACACCCATGTTGTACTAGATATTTCATTGTGATGCAGATACAATTGAAATTTGTTCTAACCCTCTTTCACTTCGGTATATATGTCATCATTATGACACGTATAGTACTAATAAAAATGGAGAGAACATCCTTCTGAGCTCTTTGATTAACAGGTGACCTGCTAAGGGTTGTCATCTTATATTGTGGAGTCTGACAATGGCAGATGCTCTAAAATGTATTTTTGCTTTTAAATGTATGTGTTTAGATAACAGCCTTGGAGATAGTCTAACAACCCAGGCAAAGCATTACCGGAGCCTGTAGGTTCTTTGGACGAAGTCCTCAACACCCCAACAAGGAGTCGGTCTCTTAGCTTCTAGACCTTGAATTTCTTGCGGGCCAGAGGCTTTTACTCCACTCTGATGGCAGTTAAAGAAGAAGATCACATGAAAAATCCTCTGAGGCATACCCATAGGTTTCGAGAAACAGGAGCATGTAAGTCGCGGTCAGCTACATGGCACTGTTTCTTTTTTCGTGGTTGCTTATTGTATTTGGCTGGTGGTTTAATCCAAAGTGATGTACAACGGAAAATATAAATACTGTATGAATAATTAAATTAATAAAAGGTTTAAAAGGAAATTCAATACTGCAATAGTAAAAAATGAGTACAATAGCAACTCATTTCAGATATACAGTAGAGATGCGAAATTCCATTTGATCCCTCTCAGTTTTTGTCTATGTAAATGCTATTTTAGGTGATGGATGAGCCCAGGCGAATTCTGGACAGAGACAATTTGGAGTACGCTACTGAAGTGAAGACGAGATGGACTGAGTTCTGTCAAGTTCTGTCCAGTTTTATGGGGTTTTCCAGAAGGTCTTGAAATCACCTGTAGGGATTGGCAAAGGCAGGTCACCGATTTGTTACTTAAGCACTAAGCATCTACAGACTGTTGGTATACGGAAAATATTCAACAGCTATGGGTTTTTGTTAAAGGGAGTGCTGTTAAACCTCTAAGCGATTATTGTATATTTTCTGAAACAGGGATTTATTCATAAATATTTATTCTTCCACCAAGAAACTAATTTTTCTCTCCAGTTGAGTGAAGTTGCAAAACCAACTTTTGCATGGTGCAGCAATATAGAACGAAATGTGGCCTGATACATGGTATAAGGAAAATTATATACAACAGCATTGAATGTGATTCAGCCAATTATAATTAAGGATCATAACTATCTGTTTTAGAATGTTAAATATATTGTGCCAAGAGAACATTAACGTGATGTGAGATTCTTTCTGGCCCTCTCAAACTATAGAAAAAGGTTTTACAGATGATCTGGCACCAAACATTTTTATAAATCTCAATTATACTGGGAGTAGTCTTCAAAAATGAACGTCACCAAAAATAACGAATACATTGTTTCAGCAATTAATCATATTTTCTTTGCTTTGATAGCTGAACAAGCAGTTGAACTCATGTGGGCCTTGCCAGCTATCTTCATTTTCTTCCTCTGCACTTCTGGAAGGCTGGTGGGATGCCAGTGAGGCACTTCATGTTCTTCAGGTGAGATATTTAAACACACAGTGCATTATCAGGGATCCATTTAATTCAGGGTTTCTACGCTGTATGGAAATTTATGGAATTTGATTAAAGTATTTAAGTATTGGAAAATAGGAAAGAGGTTATGGAAAAATATTTGTGTTTCCAGACTATCATTAGACTATAGCTGTAGCTCAACTATTCTCTCTTAAAAGAATACTAGGCAACATTTTTAGGTTAATTTACCAGCTTCGTAGTCACTTTGACAGTTAAATGGCTAATCACGGGGTGAATGAAGGCTTTTTCGGCACCCTCTATCATTTAATCGTGCAGTTACAAGCACTTGCAGTTGGAGAACTCGGGTTGTGTTAAACGAAACCTAAATGGGACTGAAATCCCGTTTATTACCTTGTTAGTCAACATAATTCCACAAAAATGATCATCGCTGGTTCCTATGCTTTGCTGTCCATACAAATCCACATTGATTGGGGAGAATGTGCACGTTGTTGCTTTTTTTTTCCTTTCGTGCCTGTAGGGAGAGACCCTGTAGATAATTGCGTGTAAAAAGTACTTTGATTGGCTTTTTTCTTGCTTAGGTCTTATCAGAGTTCCCCAGAAATACACGCTAGAATGTCAGAACCCCATAATTTGCAATATAAATAGGTCTGAGGTGATTTCTGAGGCTTAACCCTAGGCCAGTGGTCAGATGTCTTGTAGTGTTGGGCCCATCAATGAGTGTCTGTGTGCCAAATGCGCAACGCCACTGGATATTGCAGACTTTGGACAGCTCATTTGCAGTGGTCTCAGTCAGTATCGTGGTCAGTTCTTCGGAGTTGGTCAGGTATGCGCACTCTATTTCGGTGCCCCTGCTGAGCCACAGTCCCCTGCTATAGCAGGGCATACACTATGATCTAAGCATTATGAAATTTACACTTAAGCTATAGGCTAAGCAAACTTTTGTTAAGTCAGTCCATGAGTTGCTTTCTCATGCCAAACTAATAGTGTATGCAGCTAAGCAGACTTCAGAGAACTTAATATTAGCTATTAAGGAAGGCTCTGATGCTGATTCAACACATTAACAAGCTGACAGAGGTCTGGGTGAAGCTATGCATACCACTCCAGTTCGGACCAAAGACACAAATCAACGGGCCCAATACTATCAGACTGTCCCACTGTTACTCATAAGACTGACTTAATTCTTTTGGTAAAACATGGTCAGAAAATTTTCCCGCAAAGCACTGAAATTTGAGTATGGAAAAGGTATGAAATTTGGAAATTAAAGATGTGTAGGAACCTGGGTGACTAGTTACCTAACACTGTTTCACATTGCTTCAGGAAAGAAGATCCCAGCTCTAGTCCTGAAAAAACGACTTCTGTCCACTATTGATGATCAGCCCGCAACAAACCGCGCCCTGGTTGTGGGGGATTGTCCGTCACAACATCTCTGCAAAGATCTCTCAGTGAGGGTCTGTTATATGATGCATTATTATGCACTGCACCTAATACGACATATCCTGTAAATGTATTAGTTAAGTAATTCGGCACAGCCATTCAAAGGCCTGAGGTCCTTCTTGATTCACTTCGCACCAACAAGATCAAACAAAGTGCCTTCAAAGAAGGTTAGATAAATGAGTGGAGGGTATTTGTAGGGAAGTAAAACCTTCATTTATGACTTTTTGAGATAAGCTGTTTTTTTTTTTTTTCTGCATTGAGAAGTTAATTCTATTAGTGTTGAGTACACGTTCTACATTTGCTTCTCAAAAATGAAGTTAGCCTGGCAATTTGGGTAGTAACATTGACACATTATTTATTTGTATTTGTTAAAGTTTTTCTACTCCACCTCTATCTACCTTACCAATTATTTTGATGGCAATGTATATTTATTTGTGCTTAAAAAACAATTTATCCAGGTATTTTGAGTGTTCTCAACACGTTTTGTCAAGCAAACAAGATAAATGTTAGATAATACTATGTATTAACATAGTACAACTGTGTAAAAGCTCTGTATAATTTAGTTTTACCTCCTTTGTGTAGTTGACCTTCGGGTGGGTTGGGTTCTCATATTTCTTTCTGAAAATGCTTAGCCTGGCAATTTGGGTAATACATTATTTGAATTTCAGGATGTCTTTATATATATTTATTCATCAATATTATACCAGTGGAAGTATACAAGTACGCTTAAATTCATTCATAAGTATACAATTTATATGTAACTTCGCCCAATGTTCTCAACATACTTTGTCAGGCAATCAAAAAGAAACCTGTAATAAAGTTTCTTGGTAGAAAAAGTTGTTCGTTATTCTTTTATCTAATACAGTAGATTGATATTGTATCTAGAATAGTTTTGTAATAGTTCTGCTTGATCTTAGTACTGCTTTTGAATTTGGATCATGCCATTCTCCTAGATAGACCTTGAACATGTTGTTGGTTTTAGGGAGTGGCCCTCTCTTGGTTCAGATCCTACCTTCAGGACTGCTATCAGTATGTGAATGTAAAGGGTGATTCCTTCTGAGCGCCGCCAGATGAAATATGGAGTACCACAAGGACTGCTCTTTTAGGTCCTTGTTGTTTTCGCTTGTACATGCATTTTAGGGCTCAAATATTCTGTAGTTACGAAATTAGTTTTCATTGTTTTTGGCAGATGATACAGTTATATATATTGGCTAAACCAGAAGACAGACAGCAATTGCAGAAAATGGAAAAATGCTTATGTGACATAAAAAAGTGGATGTCGGACAACTTCCTCCGGCTAAATCCAAGCCACACTGAGGTCCTTTCTGATATCATCACTAATGCCACTCAGAAGTCAGCTATCTGACATCACAGTCAGTCTTGATGGATTATCCATTGTACCAAGTACTGTTGTTAAAAATCTTGGTGTTACTTTAGACTCAATCTTTCATTTGATGTACATAAGCTTCAACATTGGGGTCTAATCATTTTCTTTTCAAGTCCTAATATTGCCAAATAAGAAACGTGCTAATACAAGATGCAGAGAAACTGGTTCATACATTTGAAATACTCCTCGAAGACTCCACTGTAATGTCCACTGGCTACCGTGCAAAAATTTCATACGACTATAAAGTACTTTCTTGACCCATAAAGCTCTAAATGTCTTGCACCCAGGCATGTGAGTGGACTATTTTATAACTACAATCCAGCCGCTGCTGCACGCCTGATTGCAAGACAGCCAGATCTTTTAGTAATACTAGAATAAAGAATATTACTGTGTGTGGGAAGACAATTTTGCTCATAAAGCACCAATTGTGTAATAAACTTCCTTGCTAGGTGTTCAGAGCTCAGGAACAATTCTTGCTTTTAAGTCAAGGCTTAAGACTTACTTGTTTAGTCAGTCTTTCGGGTTATTAAAAATCCTTTTTTCAGTTAAAGGCGAGATCTGGGGTTCATGGTCATTTGAGATTAAAGGTGAAAGGGATTGTGCTGTCATCCTACCACTCTTGCTGATTGCTCAACTTCGCAGACGGTGGTTTGGTTTGATACCGAGACCCCTGGAAGCCCTCATGTCTGTTTTACCTTTCCAGCTTCCTTCTTAGCTAGGCTGCCATAGTTACTCTAGCATTGCCGAGGTTAGTTAGTAATTTAACTTTCCTCTTCTTCTTTTTCTGAGTTGTTCCTTTGTTGATCCCGGATGGCGCTTGGCTGACCAACCTCACCGACTCCTATGGAGTTGCCCTGAGCCGGACACTGACCATCTCGACTCCTACCAAGCTGGACGCTGATCAACTGAACTCACCAGGAAAGTCCCTTGAGACGCCCTGAACTGACGCTGATCTTGTCAATCTCCCGAGCTGATCCTGACCCACTGAACTCAAGAGAGCATCAGGAATTCTATGGGGACATCATCATGAAAAAACAACTGGGATTGCAACTTATGTGGACGTTTTTATCGACTTAGCAGCACAATACTGAACCACCCTAGCTAATGTTGCTGAGAGGGTCCTGCAAGTGGCTCCATTAACAACCCAGGATTCAAATATATCCTTGACTATTTTTTTACATTCATAGCTTTTATATAACTAAATAATTCATCAACTCATCTTACCCATTGCTGTTGTGCCAATAAATGCTCAAAGTTTGGCTGCCCAGAGGAGGATGGGGTCCCCATCCAAGTCTGATTCCTCTCAAGGTTTCTTCCTATTAGAGGGAGTTTTTTGCCTTTGTTTCATTTTGAGGCTTGTTTTGTTGGGGGTTTAGGCCAATATATGTAAAGTGCTTTGTGACAATGACTGTTGTTAAGAGAGCTTATATAAATAAATTTGAATTGAATTGAATAATGGATGGATCTGAAAGTGAGTCCAGTGCATTTAAATTTAATCAGATTAAGCTAAATGCTTTTAATTCTAATGCCTGTGGAAAGTCACAGACGCTCTCCCTAATATTAGTAGAATTTCCTCAATATAAGTTTTCCCAGCCAACTTTTATCATATATACAAATTAAAATTGTCATTAAAAAAAGTTTGACTAGAATCTTATTATAAGCAATATTATCTAAAACAAATGAAAGAATTCCAAAGAGTGGGTGAGAAAAAATCAAATAAGTTTCTGAACTAGTATTGAGATGTTTATCTTCCAAAAGCTCATATATAATGTCTTATTTTAAGAAATCTTACCAAGACAAATTTCACTTGTTCCATTGGCAGATTTCTTCACTAATTACAAGCAAATAAACCTTGATCAATTGGTTCTTATTTTGGAAGGCCAATTTTTTGCAGTGCAGAGGTTCAGTTCGGTCTCACATGTTCGCGGGTAATGGCCAGGTCCTCACAGTTCCCAGTAGTTTTGCTTACGCCTGGCCTCCATCGCTATCCTCACAATTCTGGGTAGTTTGGAGGGAATTTGTCCATGCGTGGCTGGCAATCGCTCAAGGAATTCGTCTTCTCGAAGCAAGGGTCTTGCCGTTACTGCATGAGGTCGGAGGGAATTGTTCCAGGGAATTTGGTGTCCTGGCTGGGGAATCTTGCTTCCGAGGTATTCCGGTTCGTCTTGGTTTTGCCTTACACATAACGGGTCCAGCCGCTACGAATTGGCAGGTTGCAAGCTTGATTTACTAAATTTCAGCCATTAAGAGAATAAAGCACATCCTTGTTCCTGGTCTTGAAACAAAGGAAATGTAAATGGCCCTTCCCCCATGCTGTAGGTTCGGCCAGGGTATCTCTTTCAGATCAAAACCAAGCAGGGCAGGAAGAGAGAGAGAGAATTTTCAATGCTGGTGGGTTTTACTCACGTGGGCTGCCAGGTATGGAAGTGCCCGCCTCGTCAGACTCTATGCAACTCAGGCTATGCCACCTAGTGGATTGCATGGTACCTACAATCTGGATGTCACGCGAAACCTTGGTCATGGGATAGAGTTATGTCAGTAAAAAATGTTAAACAGTTTTGACAAGGCAGAAGAGAAAGAGACATTACTCACTATGCGGTAAGGATGACTTGCATTCCGCTTCAGAGCCAAGTCTAGCTAGCTAAGGACAGTCTGACTCCAAGAGACATGGTTTGATTTACATTTGGTGCAGATGAGAGTCTCTGTCACCACATTGTAAATCCTGTCCATGTCCAGGACCCGCCATGCCCTCTTATGCAGCCCCGCACCTGTGAGTTGGTGCTGCCCACAGGCAGGGTTGGCACAGACCATCTTCACTTTCCACAGCTTGTATGTCATCCAGAGAAGAAGGGGATGAGCAAAAAAACGATCGATGCAGGAGCCATGTGATAGAGAGGGCTCGGCTGTGGTGAAAAATACCACAGTTTCAAGTTGTCCTGCAGCTCCAGTTTTCCCCTGGGCCCCAGCTTGAACACGGCCCTCACAATCCATTTGTGATCTTCAACTGGCAAGACTTCTGACCATAAACGGCCTAGCTGATGTGTTGGTGCGTCTGGCCCAGAGTCAAGTCAAGTGTTGAGAACTGAATATAATTACTCATGGAGACAGCACTGCTAGCTAGATGATCTGGTCTTTCCATCAGTGAAGTCAGTAACTTTGGTCTGTAAGCTATTCAGTTTAAGTAACTTGCATTAATAATACAATTTAAATAGTTGATATTTAATTTCAATTTACCTGGATTACTCTTCACGCAGTACTTAGATTTGGTTTAGCAGCAGCAACATGGACACCACCAAATCTTGGTCTAGTAAACTAAAGGAAAAGCAAAAGGCTGGTCAATAGAGGTCTATATTCATCATCAATTTGTGAGTGTCACTAACAAATACTACTGGTGAATTCAACTTTGGTCTCCTTGCATGGGCCTTGCTGCCTGCTGCTGTCTGCTCCTGTGATGTGCCTGGAAGCAGGACGTCTACACACACACACACACACACACACACACACACACAATATTACTGTGTATTAGCCCTTATTAGCCTGTGTTAATTGGAACCCTTTCTGCAGTTGGCTGTTGCAACATGAAAGTGTAGGTACATCAATAATTATTTTTGAGACTTTAGTCTGTTTTACCTTGGGAGGGTGGAATCCACACCTACAATCCATGACTTGGCCGAACAGGGACTTCTGTCCATGTGTCATCCTGGGACACTTCTCAGTCAAAAACAGTAGTTAGTTAAAATAATAACTGATTAAATTCCACAGTTTAAATGTGTTGTACAGTTCAGAAGCGAAGCAAAAAATGCTCATGTTTTATTAACTTTTAACAGCATTATTATTGTATTTTAATTAATAGTATGCAATTTATGAACTCATACCTTTTGATACAGCTCGAACCATTTCTTCTGCCTCAGAACTGGCCTGTTCCCTTCATCTGCAGGCCAGACACCCATGGTGGCAAACTTTCTAAGATAAGATAAATAAGATAAATCTTTACTGTCATTGTCACTTTTTTACAAAGGAGCAGCGAAATTGAAGGTAGTCTGAATTGTAGTGGAGTATACAGTTAAAAAAGACAAGAAGAGAGAATATAAATAACAATAGTACTAAAAATAGTAATAAGGCATGACACCCACTCAGAATCGGACATAGTTTTGTATGATTGGGAAGTTATTGCCTTTCGCTGCATTTTGAAAGTTAAAATAAAACAAATAAACCCTAATTAAAATCGCAAAACTCACGGCGATTGATTAGCTAATGCATAGTTTACTAACAGCTACACAATTAACGCATAAGACAGTTAATTGCTACGAAAAATGAAAGGATAGCTAATGGTGATATGAATTTGCGGGTGAAATTAACTTTATTTTGTACACAGTAATCAACTATGATAACAAACACTTGACAGTGAAAAAATCGCTCGCTACAACATTGAGAGCCGCACTGGTAAAATGTTGAATGTGTTAATATGTGATTTGGCCCTTGCTCCAACATTTCTTTACACACCATGGAATAACCAAAAGCTGAATATGCTAATACAGCTACAGATGTGATTAACTCTCATACTTCATAATATCAATAATGCAATTTTGGACACCTCACGCCAATTGGTCACAGTATGTTGTAAGCAGCTTAACGTGGGTTGGCCCTCCAAAATTATTCCAGACAAATCTTGCCAGCTGGAAGCTAAGAGGGGTTATTATTGAAGACTACCTGTACAGAGGTCCTGTATTTTTAATTTTATCCATTCATTCATGACATCTACCATGCAAACCATTTATCCCAACTAGGTGGCCATATTCCTGACCTGAGCCATCCTGGAAAGTTACAGGTGCAAGGCGAGGAACAACCCTGGACAGGCGCCAACACACCGCAGGTCACCCACAATCAGATTTTTTTGAGCCATTCAGAGGTGGACTTGCTGGTGTGTTTTGGATCATTGTCCTGCTGCAGAACCCATGTATTTCAGCTTGAGGTCACAAACAGATGGCCGCATACCTCTTCTTCAGATTTTTGTAGAGAGGGTTCTACCTAACTACAGCAAGTTTCCGTCTATGTCCTGAAGCAGCAAAGCAGCCCCAGATCTATCACACTACTCACCAACTATGTTGACTGCTGGCATGATGTTCTTTTTCTGAAATGCTGTAAGCATTTTTATGCCAGATGTAACGGGATGCAATACCTAATTCAAAAAGTTCAACTTTTGTTTTGTCAGTCCACAGAATATTGTCCCAAAAGACTTGGGGAGGTGTTTTTGGCAAAAGTAAGACCAGCCTTTATGTTCTTTTTGGTCAGCAATGGTTTTCGGCTTGGAACTCTGCCATGCATGCTGTTTTTGCCCAGTACCTTTCTTATGGTTGAGTCATGAACACTGACCTTAACTGAGACAAGGAGCCTGCAGTTTTAGATGTTGGTTCTGGGTTCTTTTTGTGACCTCTTGATGAGCTTCTTCGTCATTAAAGTTTTCGGGGCCACTTTATAGGGCTTCAGCTCATTTTAGGAAGGTTCTACCATTTGGTTCTTGAAGGGTTTTTTGTTGTCAATAATGACCTCACTGTGGTTCACTGGAGTCCCAAAGCTTTAGAAACAGTTTTTGTAACCTTT
Source organism: Distichodus sexfasciatus (assembly GCA_032718565.1). NCBI lineage: Eukaryota > Metazoa > Chordata > Actinopteri > Characiformes > Distichodontidae > Distichodus > Distichodus sexfasciatus. The sequence continues at coordinate 144,370 of JAVGVS010000397.1, read as the reverse complement.
TCCAGAACGATAGATGTCAATTACTTTGTTTCTTGTCTGTTCCTGAATTTCTTTAGATCACAGAATGATGTCTTCCTTTTTTGGGATCTCTTGATTCAACAGGTCTGACAGTAATCAGCCTGGTGTGGCTGGTGAAATTGCACTCAGCTTTCCAAAAAATGTGATTAACCACCGCTACTTTTTATGATTTTACAAGGGGGGCAATTACTTTTCCACATAGGGCCATGCAGGTTTGGATAGTTTATTTTTCCTTAATAAAACAAATTATCCTTTAAAAACTGCATTTGTGTTTACTAAGACTTGTCTGAGATTTAAATTTGTTTGATAATCTGAAACATTAAGTGTGACAGACATGAAAGAAAATAAGAAAACTACAATCTGCTAATGCTCATGCCAAGGGGAGAAAGGACAAAAGAAGTGGCTATGCTATGCTAACTATGCTATGTGTGCTAAGCTAATGGCTAAGACTAACTTCCTAACTATCTCTAAAGATCTAACAAATACTAATACAGAGCAATAAGACAAGACAAACTTAACTCCAGGTAGACTCAGCAGACTGGGGCATGGGTGAGAATCACAGTATGCTAGGGCAGTGGGAGCGTCATCAAGAGGTAAAGTGAGGGCTTGGGTAGTGTGAGGGTGCACCAACAAAGACTAACACAAAGGACTGGACTTATATGGGCTGACCCAAACACATGACACAAGACAAGAAGGGGAACAACCACGGATTACACACAACTAGACACAAGGGCAGGAGCAACAACACAACAACTGTCCTGGGGGAGGCATGACAGCCGGTTAGATGTTTTATCTTTACCCAATCATTTTTTGTTAAGAGTGTTTCTGTTTTTTCTCCAAGCCAACATTTATTTCAACAATATTCTCAGCCTCTATGTATGTTTCTCGTATAACACGCTGTATTAATATCTTTAATAGTTCTGAACAAGTTCTTTTATATTGCAAATTCTTTTTTACAATGGAAGTTTTATTATGTATATATATATATATATATATATATAAAGAGAAGAGAGTATATATATATATATATATATATATATATATATTCACTGCCTCCAAAAGTTTGGAAACCCTTCTTGGCAAAGTGGGTTTTGACGATATCAGCACAAATCCCTACATTTTTGCAAATACATTAAAGCAACTTGGACATTATCTTTGGATACCAGCAATAATAATTTTTATTTTGATTACATAATAATGTAGGTCTACCCAATTGGGCTACTACGGAAGGAACTGGACCGTGATGTCGGTAAGAAGTGTCCAACCAGTGTGAATCATCTTTGGGCAATTCTTCAGGCGGCCGGAATAATATATCAAGCTTCAATGTTTGAATAAACTGACAGCTCGGATGCCCAGATTATGCAGAGCCGTATTGAAGAGAATAGTGATATTTTTGGATGAATCCAAAATTAAAGTATTTTTCTATGCATAAACTGTTTAATAAACTGCTTTGTAATAAAATATGTTTTCAGTTTGGTGTTGTCCCTTATCAGCAATATTATCGCTGTACTGCAAGGATTCATGGTAATATTGTCTAAAACCCCACTTTGCCAGGGCGTTTCCAACCTTTGAGGTGTATATATATATAGATATAGATATGCATATATATATATATATATATATATATATATATATATATATATATATATATATATATATATAAGAATGCCACACTTTCACAATTCGACAGTGATTTGGTTAGGATGTAACGGCTGAGCTGATGTAGGCTGAGAGCACGAGTAGGTTGGATTTTCCTCTTTTTTTCATTGTGGTCCTATATAATTTAGAAAAAAACTGAATTTATTAGAAGCTAAAGAACACATCTTAACCAGGGGTGCCAATAATTATGGAGGGCAGTGTATATATATTGGTGACGCTGAACACGTTTCCAAGGCAACCGTCTGTCAGAGTGTCAGAAATGTGACCTTTGAGCTCAAACTACACTTTTTGCAATACCACACAAAACTACTAACTGAAACCTTTCGATTTTCCATTTATCTCTTAAAATGCCTGTCTTCTATAAAATGATCAATTAAATGGGTAAGGTTCCTCTTTTCCAACAGTTCTCAGTCTGCCCAATATATTTTAGGATTTTCATTTTAGGACTGGCTGCATACTGTAGATGGAACTCATATTCTTATCAAGGCTCTGACATGAAGTAGATTGTGTAAATATGAAGTCTTTCCACAGTATTAATGTGAAGGCAGGCTTAATTTAATTTAATGCAGCTTAGCTTAACTTTTTCAATTATGTACACATATGTGTTAAAATTTTATGGACTTCTAACTAAAAACAATTTTCTGTCACCATGTGATAGACAAAGTTTTTAAATACTTGAATTATCACTCATGTGCCAAAGTTGAAGAATCTTACAGAGGTAAGCTGCACTGCAGTTGTGCTTTGTTCACCATTACAATTTGCAGTATTGCTCTGTGAGCGAAAAGATGCAAGTTATACCAGCACTACATCAATTTTAGGTGCTGTTTATTATTAAATGCTATCCTCAGTAGGTGTCTCAGCAGCTTCCCTTTCTGTGGCAGCTGATAAGGTGTCTTTATCGTCCTGTAATGAAAATTAACATTATGCGTGTATGCACAATCAAGATGGGTATTGTGTCTTCTTTTAGGTCACAGTCTGTTAAAGTCACAGTGTTCAAAGAAAGTGATTTTCTATTTAAAGGTTCTATTCATATAGCCAATTTACCGTTTTGATTATTGTGCTACTTATGACTTTGCTTCAGAAATTGGTGATATTACAGGGTTTCTTTATCTTTTTTGTAACCTTAAGATCTTTTAAATAGATCCAGCAACAAGTGATTGTATACACACAACTTGAGAGGAATTTCTTTTGTGACGAAGTTTAGAGATGTAATCTTTTCTGACGTAAAGGTTCTGCTCATATGCAGTCAGGCATGTTTTATATATTGTTAGCCTAATAATTAGGGCACACATTCTTCTTGTGCTGCTTTGCTGAAGTGTGTGTGTGTCAGCAGTGATCATTTGAGATGGAGCGTGGTGCTGCAAAAGATTAAACTTTATTGTTTTTACTTTGTTTCTTTAAAAAGCTTAATAAATGTGTGTATGTGTATACACAATGTTCAAAAAGGATTGTGAAATAAAGTCTTGAATAGCTAAATTATCCTTTGTCTCTGTCTTGATTGTTAAAATGAACGTTAATAATTGCCTTTAATTTTTTTATGTCTTTCAGTAAACTTGCAAAGTAAATTTGAAGGGACTTAGAAATGTAAGGCAACAAGCTGCAAAGCATTTCTAAGTTTTCTCAACTTCATTCACCATCCAGTTGTGCTAACCTGCTTTTCTTCTTCGAGTTATAATAGTTCACCCAACTTATTGTTTCAATCTCAGCAAAATCACACTTACTCTTTGATTGTCCTTGCAAACAGAAGTTGAGGAAACTTAAAGCACTGCCTTGTATGAACTCACAGTATAACTTAGAAAACCAAGTCCGCAAAACTACATAGACCTGAAGTTGAGAAAACTTAGAAATGCCTCGCAGCTGGTTGCCTTAAATTTTTAAGTTTTCGCAACTTTTTATTTTTTTTCCTCCATGGTATCCCTCCTACAAGAAGATGAGGATTTTGTTATATTATAACTTCCTGGGGGTGGGTGGATCTGAGGAGCTTCCTCCAGGGATACCCTCAGCTACAAGGTGTATATTTTATAGTCTATTTATATATTTTATAAATTTTAGTGCCTTATTTGTTCCTTTTCCCTTGTTCTTTGTAGTTTGCACTGTAAAAACTGGAGCCACGTCGTCTTGTCTCTCTGTATACTTGTACAATATATAGCAGAGATGACAATAAGGTTTACTTTGACTTTACTGATTGACCAGTGCTTTGTCTGAAGGCCATCTTTTCAGATGGTGGTTCACTGGTTCACCACTGTGGTGGAGCCTCACCTGTTCTTCTGGCCTCTGCCTTTTTCCTAATGATTAATGGAGGCAAGTTGTGAACATATCCAGTAAGCACAAATTTGGAAATGGCTTCTTTTGGCTAAGATCACTAACTAATCACATGTATCAACCCAAGGAATGATGCTAAGTAGAGCCTTTAAAACCTCCCAGTGGTTTGTAGAGAAATTATACCTACCTGTTCGGACTATATTTTTATGCTTCATTTTTAATTGCTGCCAATTATGCTTAATTTCTGTTGGGTCCAGTTCTTGTATAAAAATTTGAGAGAGAGATAGAGCATAAATTATAAAAGTGGTACAAGAAAACTAGTAACACTTCTTAAATAAAGAATGATGCGAATCTTTCTCATCAGTACTAACGCATTCACTCTGTCATCATTTTTCTACCACGCTCCTCATTTTTCTGACGTTCCTTCACGGCTGTCGCGGTATATATGTATATACTTGTGATCGGAACATGTGTTTATTAAAAGCTCCACCGCGAGTCCTTTTGTCTATCGTTGCCATGGTGAATTGTTTTATCTGTGTTCCGCTGATGACGGCTTTTTATGTCCGCATGCACACGCTCTACTTAGGGTTAACTGAACTCAGAGTTGCGTGAACTAAATCATATCACCCTTTCTGAAACCGAAAACTCAGAGTTTGACAGCTCTGAGTTAATCAACCCAGAGGTCAGGTTTAAACCCAGAGTTTCCTAAACCTGCTTTCTGAAACAGGCCCCTGGTCTATGGGGAAAAGTCAGTGGAGCTCAGTGTTGGGATTTTCAAAGACCGGATTGGCTGCCGATGGGTGCCACATCAAGATTAGGAAGCCACACCTACTGGCCTATGTAGTGCCCCCATGCCACGGTGACTAGCATGATATATAAATTATCCTAATCTCTCTATGGCACTTCCATTTTTTAAAATTATTTATATACAAGTTATTTATGGTTTAAGGTTTGAGATTAGAGATGCACTGAAAATTCAGCCACCAAAAATATTCTGCCTAAAATGGTTTTCAGCTGAAAGACTTTTAATCACCGCTGAAACAGGATGTTGTGATGTGATCAATCCAAGAAAAAACAAAAAACAAGAAACGGCTTTTAATTATGTGTGGACACTCTCAGGCCACGTCTTTTTGTGATTAAACTACACCGAAGCAAGGCTGACACGCCCATTCGCTTTCAAATGTCTTCTCGCTACCTGCAACCTGTTGCAGAGAGGGTTCTAAAATACAGGCAGAGTTCTCGGTCGCTACAATGGATTTCCGTCCATTGTACTCCAGCTGTGATGGAGCTCACAGTCTACAAAGTGATGTTATCATAAGCAAGGAATATACATTTTGGATAACCCACTTCGATAGCTTCTTATTAAAATGTTTATTATGCAGGTTTACTCACAATACAGAAATAGATCATTTCTAGTGTTTACTTCAGGCACGCAGTAAGATCAAGATTTTCAAGATTCGGGCTCTGCATGCCACCACATTGGATTTGAAATGAAACAACTGAGATGCAACTGAAGTGCAGACTTTCAGGTTTAATGCAAGGGGTTGAACAAAAATATCCTATGAAACGTTTAGGAATTGCAACCATTTTTCTACAAAGTCTCCTCATTTCAGGGGCTCAAAAGTGATTGGACAAATTAACATTACCATAAATAATATCCTCATTTTTAATACTTTGTTGAGAATCCTTTGCAGGCAATAACTGCCTGAAGTCTGGAACCCATGGACATCACCAAACGCCGGGTTTCCTCCTCTGTGATGCTTTGCCCTGACAACTGTCTTCAGTTGTGGCTTGTTTGTGGGTCTTTCTGCCTTAAGATTTGTCTTAAATAAGTGAAATACATGCTCGATCGGGTTGAGATCTGGTGATTGACTCAGCCATTGCAGAATATTCCACTTCTTTGCCTTAAAAAAACTCCTGGGTTGCTTTCGCAGTATGTTTTGGGTCATTGTCCATCTGTATTGTGAAGCACTGTCCAATTAACTTTGCGGCATTTGGCTGAATTTGAGCAGAAAGTATATCCCTATACACTGCAGAATTCATCCGGCTGCTTCTGTCTTCTGTCACATCATCAATAAACACCAGTGACCCTGTGCCATTGGAAGCCAAGCATGCCCATGCCAACACATTGCCTCCACCCTGTTTTACAGAAGATGTGGTGTGCCTTGGATAATGAGCCGTTCCAAGCCTTCTCGATACTTCTTCCCATCATTCTGGTACAGGTTGATCTTAGTTTCATCTGTCCAAAGAATGCTGTTTCAGAACAGGGCTGTCTTCTTTAGACATTTTTGGCAAAGTCTAATCTGGCCTTTCTGTTTTTGAGGTTGATTAATGGTTTGCACCTTGTGGTGAACCTTCTGTATTTGCTCTCATGAAGTCTTCTCTTTATGGTAGACTTAGATACTGATGCACCTTCTTACTGGAGAGTGTTCTTCACTTGAGTGGATGTTGTGAAGGGATTTTTCTCCACTATGGAAAGGATCCTGCAATCATCCACCGCTGTTGTCTTCCTTGGACGTCTAGGCCTTTTAGAGTTCCCGAGCTCACCAGTGCACTCCTTTTTCCTCAGGATGTACCAAACTGCTGATTTGGCCATCCCTAACATTTCCACTATCTCTCTGATGGATTACTTTTTTTTCGGCCAAAGAATGGTCTGTTTCACTTCCATTGAGAGCTCCTTTGACCGCATGTTGTGGGTTCACAGCAACAGATTACAAATGCAACACCTATAATCAACTGATTGCCTTGAATTCTTGCTCTAGAACAAATGAAGAGTTTGGTTCCAAAACCAAATTCACAACTGTTAAATTGAGAAAAAGGTGTTTTATTTCCCAAAAACTGGTTGCATGAAACCCAATAGTTTTGAAAGTTTCAAACTCCAATATTTCATCATGAGTTTAATTACCTAAAACATTTATTAAACACATTCTTTTTGTTGCTATATATATCCATGACACGTTTCTACCCCCAATTGTCATAGCGCTGTATAGACGGAGTCAGGAGGACGCACTTGCAGGCAGCGCTGGACTGGCCATCGGGTGGGCCGATGGTAATTTTGGGCCGGCCAGGTCATTTTTTTTTTTTAAACTAATGGTACTAGTGATGGATGGTATTAGTCATTATACTTATACATCATTATACATCAAAACTGGTAGATCGGCCCATTAGACATGATTGATTATGGGCTGGACCAATTACCGCCCAGGGCCGAGGCCCCCTCCCTCTTGGGCCTCGGCTGTCAATCTCATACAGCGAGAGACGAGATCAGCGAAATGGAGACTGGCAAGAAACAAAAAGGAGGCACAGAAAAAATTAGAATTAAAAAAAGACAAGCCCTTCAGGCAGATGCTGCCAAATGTGTTAAAATAACACAAATGTTTTGCGGTGGCAATGGCGGAGCTTCCTCCTCCTCCGCAACAGCATCACCCGCAGGTTACAACAGCAGAGGCGGCCAGCAGGTGGATGAGGGTAAGGGGAGGCAGGAGGAAGAGAGACCCGCAGCCGGTGCAAGTGGAGGGGAATCTGAACTGCAGTCTAACGGGGGGCAGATATGTATCAAGTTTGGGTGTAGTTTATTTTCGTTGTGTTTGCTAACAGTCAGTAGTTAAAAGTAGTTAGATTTTATTATAGATCCATCATGCTAGCTAGCGATGGAGTTTCTCTACTGCTGGGCGTTTTTGCTATACTGATTGTGAACTTTCTCAACACTCCAGTTCATCAAAAGCAGACTCCGAAGCAGCCTGTCCACAAACAGGCTGGAAATGTTTACGCTGATGGCCACTGAAAAAGACATTCTCATGTCATTGGACTCTGACATGGTCATTCACAGGTTAGCTGAGAAGAGTGAGCTGTTGAAAAAGCCGCTTTTGTAGAATAATGAGGTGAAATAAAATGATCGAAACACTTATTATAATGTATCAGATAAGATGAGAATAAACTTTATTGTCATTGCAAAAAGTCCAAAGAGTCCAAAAGTTTTGCATCTAACTTGATGTTTAGAAAATGCTTCTATTAGAATTAATTAGAATTAGTGCATCTTAATGGGTCTTAATGCATAAGACACTAGGTAGAATAAATATAAGAATGAGGTATTATCTATACAAATAGCTGTTTTCTTCCAGCCTTTACCTTTCACTGGTGGGTGAAAGCCTGACGTGGTTTCGTCTTGGTAAGTACAGTATAGAATACATGAATAAACTATCTTTTTAGATTAAAGATAACAGTACTGTGATCATCTGAGCAAGTCCATCAAGTATTATTCTTTCTCACCTTTCTCTGTCTGCCTCCTTTCACTTTTTAAAGGTTACCATGTTTGAAGAAATATTCGTTGTTGCTGTTGCTTACTGTTTATTGATGTGGTGAGTATACAGTCTGTGAAAATATCACTCAATCACAATCTGTCATTTATAAAATTTAATATTCATCTCATCTCTGTTCCTCTGTGTCATATTTTTCAGGATCCCATCATACTTCGTTCATTGTTTGTCTAGGTGGTTCCTCTAAGTAAGTACTGTATAAAGTATATGACCCAAGTATTTTCCCACATTTTTCTAGATACCAGATCATATAAGCTTCCTCACCATCTTTTCTCTGTCTCCTTTCACTTTTTAAAGGTTTGAGGAAATATTCTGTGTTGTTGTGCTGTTTATTCATGTGGTGAATAAATGGTCTATGAAAATATCACTGAATTCACTAATTCCTCTCTGTCCTAATTTTTAATTAACTAGACCAAGCAGCCTTTTGGTTTACACTAAGTAAGTAGCCTACTGTATAGAATAACGGCCTAATTGTCTTTCCATCAATACCTGGTGGGCCGGTCTTGGCTCAAAATGCCCTGTACTCGTGACCGGAACATGCGCTCATTAAAACCGCAAGTCTTTTTGTCTATCGTTGCCATGGTGAATTGGTTTATCTGCGTTCCATTAATGACGCCTTTTTATGTCAGCGTCCACGCGCTCTACTCAGGAGTTGCGTGAACTAAATGTTATCACCCTTGTTGTTTGACAGCTCAGAGTTAATCAACCCAGAGGTCAGGTTTAAACCCCGCGTGTCCTAAACCTGCTTTCTGAAACTGCCCCTGGGCTCCACAGCCATGTTTTGCCAGTATATCTGCTCATGCTACGTGATTTTAGTTAACATCCAGGGAGCCGGCTGCACACCACACCGCATCCCTGCCCAGCCTTCAATGCTGGGTCAGCCCAAAACTCACAGCCATGAACCCAGGCCTCTCTGCTCACAGTCGCGGACCCAGGCCTCACTGCTCACAGCCACGGACCCAGGGCTCCCCAGCCCCAAGACTACAGTTCAAAGCCATGGCCCCAGTCCAAGCGAACTCTAAGAGTCTGTTACTGTCTCTATTCTCTCTTCCCCAATTTCCTAACTGAACCCAACATTAAAATTCAATTTGTACGTTTTATCTGGTCTTCGTGTCAGTCTCAGAGTCTTGCAGTTCGACTCAGTTTACAACAATACAATCTGGAAAATAAGTAAAAGAATAAAAAGAACTGGATGCAAACTGAAATGTAAGTTTCAAAGAATAAAAAATAAATAAATATACAAATAAATAAAAGAGCTATTAAAAGAGCTATTATAGCTATTAAGCACAGAAATAAAAGTTAGAATAATTTAACATAAATCCAACGGCTCTCTCAAATTTTCTGTTGGAAGCATGAGTTCGGCTCTTTGGTGCAGAGGTGTATTTACCAGTATCAATGCGAGAGAGCTTGGGCTAGTTCCCATTCAGTTTTGCTCTAAAATCAAGTAGTTGCCTCCAGAATATGCAATAATGCTCTGCAGGATGGAAAATATATGTACGTTGCTTCAGGATTGCCAACATTTTCATGTACTGGCCCAGCAAGCGCGCACACAACGTGCTCAGTACGTAGAGCAGACGACCGTTGATAATTTAGGTGTTCTTTTGTTGCTGGTTCAAATCCGTTTTGTTGCTGGTTCCTGAAGGAAAGGAAAGGTTTTTTCTTTCTACCCTCCAAAATTTCATTGATGAAAATAGTGACAGATAATGGAACTAAAGCACTGGCTTTGTCTGACCGGTAATCAAACTTGGGCCACGGCGGCGAGAGCGCGAAATCATAGCACCTAGACAATCTTGGTCCACCTCCATACCAGTTGATGGCGGTAATCCACCGCTTTGTTGTTTTCTGCAATAAAAGCGAAGAAGAAGAAGAAGAAGAAGAAGACGTACCGATTCAGTTTCGAGCCTTTGGAAGTTACAGCTACAGAGTGTTTTCTTATCGGCTGCTCTGACTGCATAGAGTTTAAACACTGAAGGTCGATGAAAATGCCAGTTGCGGTCATAATGGGGGAAAATTACGAGAAACTTCTGGAGCAGTGCGAGACTCAGGAATTAGAGGTAGACTTGAAAAGGATGACCTACTAAATCAGAAATGGAGCGTTGTTAGCTTCCCGGTTAGCTTGCTGGCTTAGCCAGATTTGAGTAAGATCTGTTTGTTGCTTTGCAGCCAGGTGTCGTAGGCACCGTTGTATTAACCATTCGGTCTGATCCGTGTCGCAATAAAGTAACTACCTAGCTAGTTATAGCTGCGTCGGCTACGCTTTTATTATCTCTTCTCTCTTCTGTGTCTTAATCATCTTACTTACTAGCCTGCTAGCGTAGAAAGCTGTGAGAAAGTTGACTGCTCTGTCGTATTGAACTAATTAAATAGCTAATCAGCTTGTTAATCTGGAGTTTTATTAACCGTTCTGTCTGCTATGTCTAAATTATAGCCATGTTAGCCATCAGATACTGTGTCAGTACCCGAGTTGAACTCGTCGACTGCTCACGTCTTTTGTCTTTGTATTTAAGTAATGTATACATTCAGAAGGCTTGGCAGCAGTCAGTCTTGAGCATGGGTTGGTTAAGTGAATCTTTATGAATTAAATTTGGTTAGTTTGGAGAATAATAGGCAAACACTTCAGGTGATGGTGATGGAAAACGTGAGGTCACGTGTTTTGTGTTTACTCACGTTGTCTTTTTTTCCCCTTGTGCCTAATTTGTTTGGAGATCAGTAAAGTTAACAAAAAGAGGAGTCAATCACTTTTTCACTGCACTGTACTTCCCATTCATGGCTAATATTATCTGAAGCAAACACAAGTATCACAACACTAAAGCCTTAAACTTTGGTAGTGTTGTTTATAATATTAAATAAGACATGAAAAAACCTTAACTTTATTGATTAGAAGACCAATATTTACCGTAATGTTTTGTTATGCTGTAGGCTCCAGGTGGCATTGCAACTCCACAAGTGTATTCACAGCTGCTTGCTCTTTACCTGCTGCACAATGATATGTGAGTATTTACTTATTGCTTCTTTAACATGTTCTCATGAATTGATGTACTTGCCATTGGAAATTAAACTTACCAACGAATCAGTTATTTTTTAAATTGTTAGTTGCAGCCATTCTTGCCATACATGTAGTCTACTAACTGATTATTTTTATTTGATTTGTGCAGGAATAACGCCAGGTATCTTTGGAAGCGGATTCCACAAGCAGTCAAATCGGTAACTGTCAACACTGCAAGAAAATTACTCCACTTTAGTTCCGTTGATACGATGCTTATAATAATCATTTTCATTCAAGTGATAAGTTCTTTGGTCTTACAACAAAGGGCTGGGAGAGAATTCACATTAATTTGTTTTTGTGAAAACACAAACACTTTTATCACAACGTCAAAACTAATGCTTCATCTGTGACCCAAAAAAGCCAGTACCAGCAGTTATTTGTAATTACAGAAATGTTGACAGTCTGTTTCCTTGGTCACGTATCAGCTTTTCTGGTCAAGTAATGGCAGCGGCTAAAGATGATGAAATAACACAGAAGAAAGATGTAGTCATGTCACTTCGGTGATATGTATATGCACAGTACTAGAGATGGCTCCGATATGTGGATCGGTATTGGTTCGATAACTGGATCGGGTATCAGTGGCATTGGGCCGATCTGTAAATGCGTACACATTCAGTCAGTTATGCATCAGAAGTGGCATTGCGGGATAGCTGGTTTATTGTTCGACATTTGTGTTTATTTTTACATATTGATATAACAATGAGCCAAACAAGCAACACGTTACAACCCCAAAAGCAAGTCACAGGATTATACTGTTCCTTAACAACACCAGCTCTCACTCTTCAACTCTGTGTTCCTGATGGTTTTAGTGCCACTAGATTAGGGACCATCACAAAATTACTGAACTGTGTTTAAACTGCTATTTTAAATTAAGCATATACATATGGATGTGTAATTATCTCATTGTTTTAGGTAGGAAAACAGTATTTAAGTCAAGTATTTCCTTAAGCCTTTCAGACATTTTTGCTGTTTAAAAAGACTCTGAGACTGACGGATTTGTATCATATCGGCAGATGTCCAAATTTACAATATTGGTATTGTATTGGCAGTGTTTGCCCAGTACCATGTTATTAAGTCATACTTGGGACTGTTCAAGATTCTAGCAAGCACAAGCTATTTCATTGTGAAAATGGGCAGCATGTCTTTCCCAATATGAAATGCCAACAGTTCTGTGTTGCTTTTTTATAAAGATTTACTTGCTGAAATGTTATGGACCTGTTTCAGATTTACCATCATTATTACTAGGCAAGTTAGCCAAGCTTAAGTAAATTAAAAAATAAATTAAAAAGAAGGCTGTAGCATTGTTTGAAACTATGAATGATGACTGTAGCATTCCTTTTGGTGAAAGGTGATAGATAAGGATTTAACAGACATAATAAATAATCTTTGTTTTATTACCATTTTGCTAATTCAGCTCTGTTGAGAGTTTAAAAATTGTTTTTCCATTTAAATTTGGCTTTTAGCATGAGTACATGCCATTTCTATAGAAATTTCATGAGTCTCACTGAACAATTACTTAACATGAAAATTATTTTAGGTTAAACTATTTACAGTAACCCTCTAAACACTAACCTTGCCATTTTTTGCGCTTTTGTCCAGTCTCTGCTAAATAAGTTACATAAGTTCCTATAGCAAAAAAATGACCCATGAAAAATGAATTAGTAGCTTAATCAAATGTATTTGTAACATTAATACATATAATCACAATAAAAATGAAGTAACTTATTTGACTAATACAAATTGAAGAGAGTCTGGTCTTTTTAATTGAAAAGAAAATGTGCAAATAATTCCCTCAAAAACAACAGCAGGGGAATGTTAAACAAGACTTCCACTAACTATTAAAAGAAAGTTTACAAGTGCTTTAAACCACAGTGCGTATAGTGAGTACACACTAAATGACTCGTGTTCCTCAAAATTTGAAGTAGACTATGGCGTTTCATTCGTTTATAAATTGAGCACATGTTAAAATGCTCCTAATCTTCAAGACCCTTTTCCAGCACACGTTCTGAACTGTACGATGGTATTTTATACATTCAAAAAGCGACTTTTGAATATACTCCGTCTTGATTTAATGAGTCAGAAACTACCGTCCCTACTGCTCCTTCACAGATGGATAAAATGCACAGGTCAGATTTCATTGTGGTGCTGTGGTATGTTCACAATGACAAAAGAATCACTCACTTAACTACTGTAATTCACTGAGGTTATTGAATGACCTGGCATTTGTGTTCCAATAGGCAAACCCAGAACTGGCAGCTATATGGGCAGTAGGACAACATATCTGGCAGAGAGACTTCCCAGGCATCTATAGTGCAATTGCAGGCTACCAGTGGTCTGAAACCATCCATCCTGTAATGGAGTCACTAAGAGGTACCTTTTACCATGCTGAAAATTTTAGTTCATGTACATGATGCACATAGAGGCGATACTGTGATGACTGTTAATGAATAATAATAATGATGTGTAATGAATTTAATGTGGAAATGCATTCTTTTTCATCTCTTTGTGCTCATTGTACATGGATTGTCATTGTTTAAATTTGATAAAATTGTTGGCTTGATTGCATATAAATATATGAGCTGTAAGGAATAGATTAATGATCTATCTGTTGATGGCTGATAATCAAACTGGGTTATAGGCTTTCCTACTACGCTACATCAGGCAGACTTCCCTTGTACATTAGTCATGGAGAATGACAGACAGTTGGTACCGTCTGTTTCATGTTACAGTATATCAGGATGAAACCTTTGGCGTGTGTGTGTGAGAGAGGGACTGAGTATGTGAGCGGTGAGAGAAGGCGAGTACTCTCATTAAAATGTTGTTGCCTTGTACATACCGGATTAAAACAGAAGATGGCACCAGAGTTACGTTTACGCATTTAGCAGATGCTCTCATACAGAGCAACTTGCGTTTCCAAATTTGCCAGTTACATATATTGGCTTGATTCTTTTTATTATATCCAGCATTTGAAAAGAGGATTCTTGCTTATGTCTGGCACCTAACTACCTTTTTTTGCAATCAATTGATTGTACTATTGTACAGCATAGCACCGACACCCAATTAGGCTTTTACTCAGCTGCAGTCAGCTTTTAATACTGTACAATCTCATTTTGGGATTTAAAACTTGTTTTAAATTCAAACAAAACAAAACTTGTTTGTTTGTTTTTTTCCCAAATTTCTAAATCAGTCACCCAACCTGCCATCGTTCACTACTTATCAGGGTACGCAGATTGAGCTTTTCTCCCAGTAGAAATATCTGGGTTTTTTTTACTTGATGTGTGCCTTTCTTTTACTTCTCACATTTATGTTGGTGAAAAAGTTGAAACTGCAATTGGGTTTTTATTTTCAAGTCTTATTTGTCTTTTGAGACCAGAAAGAAGCTTGTAGATGCTACTTTTTGCGGGTCTTTTGTCTGTGCTGGACTATGGTGATGTGATTTATATGCACGCGTCCTCTCAAAGCCTATGTGCCTTGGATACTGTTTATTAGTGTTGCGCGGGTCAGCTTTTTTTTAACACCCGCCCCAAACCGACCCGTCAGGAGATCTAAACCGCCCAGCCCAACCCGCAAAAATGCGCATAGATAATGACCCAAAACCCGACCCGACCCGAGAAAAAAACAAACAAACACCAGTGAGCCTGTATTACCATGGAACCTACCAATGAAGTGTCATTTGTGACACTGTAACCCATAGATGACATAGATTTGTGCTAGATTCGCATTGAAGATGACACAATTTTATGCAAGATTAACTGTGTCCCAAACAACAACAAAGAAACCGAAAGATCGATTTTTACGTCGTTATTTATTGAAGGGTTGCGGAAAATTGGGTCACGGGTCGACCCGCGCATCACTACTGTTTATCATGGAGCCTTGAGATTTATTACAAGTTTTTTAACAACTCACACACCACGATCGTTAAGGATGGTCTGATTTGTCCACTCGCAGACTGAAGCACTGGCATGTTTTAATCTATAAGGCTATTTTAGGTCAGCTGCCTTCATATCTCCAGACCTGTATCTGTACTAAAAGATCGGGTGGTTATAGTCTCCGGTCCCTGTTCTGTCAAATTTGTGTTGGTAAGGTTCGTACTGCTGCCTGTCTTGGCCAGGATACTCTTGCAAAATGGATTTTTATCTCAAAGAGTTTTTTTTCCAGGTTAAATGAAGGTTGAATAAAATAAGTATTTATCATTACAATTAGCGAACAATCTTTGGTCGCCATTCTTATTGAGTTGAACCATTCTTGTAGCTGCGCTTTTAAAAATATCATTAAAGAATGGGAATCTCTGTTACAGTTGGCCTGATAACTTTCACAGCTCCTTAAAGTAGCAGTAGTAACAAATTCAGTACTCATTCTGTTAGACCTTCCTTTTTGCTAAATCTATAACATAAATTTATAACACCAAAAAAGGTGACAAGAAAAGCTTAATTACTCAGTTAACTCAAATGATGCTTTTATTGTTAGTAAATTCCATCATCTTTATAGTCTGTAACATGGAATGTGTTTGTGGGCCATATCAAATTACAGTGGTTGTGAAGTTAGCTTCTAGCACTATCGCAGAGCTGTAAACTGTGTATTGCACAAAGTTAAGGTAAAGCAACAACAAGGTTAAAGGTTGTGACAGAGGACTCTTGCTTATGTCTGGCATCATCATATTAAATCTTCATACTCATTGTGGGAGTATGATCATTTCACAGTGGAATCACTGACAGCATGATTTCAATGATCTACTTGCCAGTAACTAAGATTCAATATTTTTTAAACATTGCAAAACATATCCTTTCATTATCTGTTCTTTAACTAGGAGAATCTAGTTTTACATTTTTGTTTTGTCATGCACTATATTTTTCACACACCATTTTTAATGTCCATGTGCCCTGCACCTGACTCCCACACTGGATGCTAAATATAGTTCTTTCCTCTTGTGGCTATATGTTTTGGAAATCAGTTTGACTGTTGGCCAAATGTTAGGATACTTCACAATTAACATGAACAGTTTGGTCTTCTGAATATTAATGTAAGCTCTGAATCATTTTGAGCAGGCTTTAAATGAATTTTATGTGCCCCCAGCATAGCTAAAGTAGTCTTTTAAAATGAAAGTGTATCTAAGAACAAAACTCTAGCTTATCTAATAGTGTGTACCAGACTGATCAAATCCAGAAAAGGATTTTTCTTTAAATGTTTATGAGAATGTAAGTTTGTACTTTGGGGCCATACATCCAATTCAGATTATCAAACTGAATTCAAACAAAAATGGGAAAACTGCAGCAGTAAAATAAAAATCTCTAAACCATTTTTAAATGAGTTTTAAAAGTTTATTTTTGTCAGTAACTTCAAATATGTTATTAACTTTAAACATGAGTTAAGCATGTTCTGAAATTGATGTTTAAAATATTAATTTAATTTTGTGCAATATTTTGGCCTTGTTTATTTGAGTCAGATGTTTTCTTGGGCTCTCTATATGACACATAATCTGGTGGGAGGACAGGGCGTGTTGTCTCTCCAAAAACAACTTAAAAAAAGCTAAGAATGTGTGCCCTGATTGGTTGGAGGTGTCAGATGTTGCCAACTGCCAAAGGATTGTATAAAACCCTAGGCTGTAGTGCCCCCCGGCAGAAGTGCCAGGTGAAAGAGCATGCATACACCATTCTGCTACAGGAATAGTTTTGAGTGAAGGCAGCAGTTGCCATAGTGGTAGCTGAAATGGACATCCAGAGAGCAAGTGCTTTAATGGGAACACCTAACTCCATGGAGAGTCTGGAAAAGCAACTCAGTTGTCCAATCTGTCTTGATATGTTCACCAAGCCTGTTGTGATTCTGCCTTGTCAACACAACCTGTGCCGCAGCTGTGCCAGCGATCTTTACGACTCTCGAAACCCCTACCGTTTCTCAGGAGGCGTCTTCAGGTGTCCCACATGCCGATTTGAGGTTGTCCTTGACCGTCATGGAGTACATGGACTTCAGAGAAACCTTCTGGTAGAGAACATTATCGACATCTACAAACAACAGCAAGAAAGTGCAGGTAGGACCCCAGAGGCTCCTGTAAAGCTTAAGAGCTCCAATGAACCAATGTGTCAGGAACATGAAGATGAGAAAATCAACATCTACTGTGTGACCCACCAGATTCCCACTTGTTCCATGTGTAAAGTGTTTGGTCAACACAAGGACTGTGAAGTATCACCCCTTGCTAGCATTTACCAGACCCAAAAGGGCGAGTTAAGCAATGCCATTGATGCTTTGGTGGCAGGAAATGGAAGACTACAGACCCTGCTCGACCAGATGGATGACACCTGCAAAGCTGTTCAGGACAATGGCCAGCATGCCAAGCAAAAGCTGGGGGAGCATTTTGACATGCTCTATGCTGTGTTAGATCAGAGGAAGAACACACTTTTGCAACGTATTGGCAAAGAGCAAGACGAGAAGATTGCAGCCCTGCGAGGGCTAGCCAGACGATATGGAGATTGTCTTCAGGCAGGGACAGAACTCACTGACACAGTAGTCCATGCCCTTGAGAAAAGTAGTGCTGCAGAGTTCCTGCAGACCTCTAAGGACTTGATCGCACAAACTAGGGATGCTGCCAAGAGTTCGTTAGCCCAGGAAAGACCAGAGCCTGGTTTTGAGAAGATGGACCATTTTTCACTCTCCACAAAACAGGTTGAGTTATTGTTGGTTAAAATGGACTTTGGGACAGATAGCTGTGAAGAAGGAGAAGATGAGGAGTGATGTGGACCTATAGATGAATGTTAAAAATTATAGACAAAGCAGATATGTCCAGAAGACATTTATGTCTTACTGCTAAGCAGTATAAATGCTGAAGATCTTTAAAGATTAGTGTTTTTGCAATGTTTGCTCTGTATTTTGCCTTAACAAAATGAAGACAGGTCTGGAGGATGTTTGTACTGACATTATAGCAATTAATTAAATCAGAGTAGTATGTTATAATAAAGATTTACATATAATACATGTCTGCAAATGTTATTTAGGTGTTGAGTTAATATCTGTACAATTTAAGAAACAGGCAAACATTCTTACCCTTTCTTAAAAAGAAGTCGTTTTTTTTTTTTTTGGCTTGTAAATCAGCCTTCTATTTATAAAAGGGCAGAATGTGAGACATGATAGAGGAGACCTTGGAATCGCATGACCGTGTAGGCCGGAGCTCCCTTTCCAAGCCCCCCTCACCCTGCACATACTCAGCAACTCTTGGTGCTTAATAAAGAAGACATAGAGTAACCGGACTCATTGAGTCATGCACTACTTACATATTGTGGTTAAAAAGTTTTTCAACTCCCATTAACCAGATATTGTTCCCTAAATGCAATGAGAATTTCTGTGCTTCATGATGTCAGTATGTCCACCATTTTGACCATGATAAAGAATGAGTATTTTTACAGTTTTCACCTTCTTTATTTGCTGGGCCAAAATGGATGTATTCAGGCTCAACATCAGGCATGTTTACTTATATTTTACAGAAAGCCACTAATAAAAGTACAGGGATTAAAGTTCTCCGTTGCTACGACGGATTCTGTCCATTGGACTCTCGGTGTGATGGATTTCCGTCAGTCAAATGCGGATCCAATGAGAATTAAAATGTAAACTCACTGTCTATAAAGTGAGTAACTGTAAAGTTATCAGTAGGCAAGGTATAAAGGTTTGGAATAGCCCACTTAGATACCCTTCTTATTAGAATGTTGATTACACAGGCTCGCAGATCAGTTGTCTGCTTATTGTTGAAAAATGTCCCAGGGCCTCTGTGCTTTTACTGATGTGCCTATTCTACATTATGGATTAACTTTTTCAAAACTTTCATGCACATGTCTTGCGAGGGTTATTGATTAGTCAGAAAACTTTTACATACAGAAACCTCACGCATACCGTCAGAATCACAAGGCTTGAACTTAATGGACATTATATTGATTTCTCTTTATGTGAAAACATCATTTGTGAGTAATTCCTTGCTCAAAAACAGAAGTAATCGTGTAAAAATGCACAAGTGACATTTTTGGCAATGTAAATGCACATTCTCTGTGTGTGAGCGCTCGTTACTCTCACATGGAACACCACGACTCGGTAAAATGCTATAGTTCAGTCAGATTTTCACCTTTATTACAGACAAAACTTATATTTTAGCTGATGAACAACAGTGTACGCTCAATACAGCTTTTTAGGCCCCATCAACACAGACGTTCGAATCTTTGATAAATGTTGTGTTTTGTACCTGCGCTTGATTGACTTCAGTGAAGCGTTACATTGGCATTTGGTTGACGCTGTTTAACGCCAACCTGCAATTTTGTATCTTGTGTGTTAACTTGTAGGGGCAGTAATCAGACTGTCCATATGTTTGCTGAAATATAAAATTAAAAACACTACATGTATATATGTGTATGTATATATATATATAATATATATATATATATATATATATATATATATATATGTGTGTGTGTGTGTATATATATACATATAAGCAACATATATACATATATATATGTGTATATAATATATATATATATATATATATATATATATATATATATATATATATATATATATGTGTGTGTGTGTGTGTGTATATATATGGTTATATATATATATTAGGGGTGTAGCAGTACATGTATTTTGGCAGTTCGGTTCGACATATATGCGAATACAGTCACTCCTGGCGTCGAAGAAGTATGCGTGATGTCTGCGCTAACTGCACAATAGGAAAAAGCAGAAAGAAAAGAGCACGCAATCCAAAACAAAATGGAAAGTTCAGACAGCACTACGAGAGCTGAAGACCATGCCTTTGTTTAAATCTGTGAATAATGGGAAAGTTCGGGTTCCTGTGTATATGACAGTAAGGACAGCGGTTGTGGGATAGGGCGATTGCGATTGTGTGGCATTGTAAGAGCAGCACAATACGTGCGTGAGTGAAGCTCGACCAACATGCTCTTGCTATCAGGCGACATCATCCAGACATCGCCATGCCTTATTTATTTTGGAGCATTTTCGGCTAAAAAGAAATTTATTTAAATTTCTTGAATGCTTGTACCACATTTACATGCACTTTTTTTAAGAATTTGTTTCAAGAAAGGTTGGTTTAACGCTTTGAAAGTTTAACTGATCTCTCTTAATTCAAAGTTTTATTTTCCATTATTCTATTTATTTTGTACTTTAACATTACATATTGACCAAATACTACCAAAATTAACAGAAAAAAGCAAGCACTGAGGAATTTGTTGCTTCTTCCTGTTGCACGAACCGTGTCATTCGTGACCTAAAACCGAGAATACGTGCCGAACGTGACATCTCATGTACCGTTCACGTATATATATATATGCATACACACACACAAATATAAATGGAAATTTTGGTATACGAGAAGGCGTTGCATACAGCATTGTTGGCATACATCGAACTGCATGGCAGGCGAATGCACGGGTCATGACGCCAGATGGATATCAAATGGATAAGAAATGCTGCTGTGTAACTTCCAACTTACCAATAATATA
The DNA here is from genome assembly GCA_032718565.1 of Distichodus sexfasciatus. Taxonomy (NCBI): domain Eukaryota; kingdom Metazoa; phylum Chordata; class Actinopteri; order Characiformes; family Distichodontidae; genus Distichodus; species Distichodus sexfasciatus. Next base: position 123,575 of record JAVGVS010000397.1, on the reverse strand, counting down.
GTATTCTTACTATTTCTAGTAGTTACATCTACAGTTTAGATTTATTTTTTATACTAGACAAGCTAAACACACACACACACACTCGGTACGTATTGTGGTTTTTGGACCACGGTATCGGTGCGGTTTTGGTACATTAATGTTATCTTAGTTCTAACATCCAGTAGGTTGTAGTAGAGGATGCACCGATACCATTTTTTGAGACGAAATACAGTACCAATATTTGTTCTTGGTACTCACCCGTTACCGATACCGATACCTGTGTAGGTCTGTTAGTAATAACAATGACATGCATATGGAATTAGTAGGAATAATGAAAATCTTTTTTTTACTAATTTTAAGTGTCTTTTTTAACGATAGCCACTTACACTATAGGCGCCCATTCTATAAGGCATGAAAAATGTCATTTATGTTTAAAACTCCTAAGATAAGCCGCCCCATTATTTATTAGCTGCCGTTCTGAATTTTCAATCTGAAGTAAAAGCATCTATATGATTAGCTTACGCCCTGGAACATAGCAACTCTATAGTGGAGATGTACAGTCGGGTGTGCCGAATGGGTTATTGACCTTGAGCGGCCAGCGAAACCAGAAAGCATAGAGAGCGGTTTTCGCAAAGCCGAAATTCTTCCTCCACCTACAAGCCCACCAGCAGCACCAGCAACGTCTGCAATAGCCGAGGCGATACTGGTGATGAAAGCGTGTCCGACATCAGCGTCAGCAAAGCACCACAGGTTACAATAGAGTTGTTCGGCGACGACGATTACGTTTACGGATCTGAGTTTGAAGGATTTGAAGAAAGATAAGCCTAATAATTTTTGCATTTCAGTGTTGCTAATTTTATACTGAAGAATTTACATATAGACAGATGATTGACATTGCTGTACTGCAGTACCCTCACCCTCCAGTCATTAAACCGAAATCACAAACCTATCTTTTCGCAGCCATCAATAAACTTTTGCTCCTTTTATTTCTGTTACATTTGTTTTTTGCTAAGCTGTATTATATGCTAGAGATGTAATGCTAATGTAAAGCCTAGATGTTTTACATTGCAGCAGTGAGGCTGGATGTGTGGCATAATTAAGTGACAGAACATCACTGATCTATCTTTGTTTTTTGCCTTGCTTTTAGAACTGTTGCGTTGCTGCATAAACAGTACATTTTAAATTCATGAAGTCATTTGGGTGATTGTCTTTTTTGTGCACTGAATGATACTTTTTAACCGTCGTGTTCATCGTGTTTTAGTGTTGGCAGCCACCCCATTTAAGCAAAGCTGCACCCAATATAGGTTTGTAAAATTGATGTATAAACCCATGACCTACTCGTTCAGAGAAATACAGTAGTCTAAACTAAAAAAAACAACTTTCAAAAACCAAAATATAAGTAAAGTACACACTTGAACCATTAATATGGACACATAAAATAAATGATATAATTTTATCATTTATTTGTTCTATAAGTATCAATACATAAAAAGCAACAATTCAATTAAATATTAAAATTTTTAGTTTTACTTTGCTGCTGTCATCCATTGTTAAAAGTACCTCCAACAGGCTGGGCATTTTTGTCACGCACAGTTTACAGTTTATTTGGCAAGTGTTGTGGCATTTACACTGCCTCCGCGTGTGATGAACATAACTGCATCATATCTTCCATATGTGGTGTGGTAGCAGAGGTATCAGGGTATTTTTTGTTCTAAATCTGAGTAACTGCGGTGAGTGGTATGTTTGCCGTATCGGTGTGGGTGCATCCTAGTTCTAGGTTGTAAAACAATTGAATACCTCAATTTAAGAATACTTTTTCACTAAAACAGAGCATGCTCCGCTTGTTTTCACACAGGCGGCTTATTAGTGACTACGCGTTTTCAATGGAGCGATCAAGGCCAGACCCGATCCCTCTGTATGTGAAAGTATTTGCGAGATATTCCGTGCACAAGTAAATGCATCAAAACAACGCAAAATGACATTTTCGTGCTGTTTGTGAGTGTGTGCACATGAGCGCCGTTACTCTCTAAAATGTTCCAGTTCAGTCACCCACATACTGTATCACCCAGACAGGCCAAAAGCAGCACATTTTATAGGCCAGATTGATTCAGTATGACCCAAAACTGAAGTATTTCTTGATTTTCAATTGATCAGATTTTTTTTTCAATTTTGTAATGTTAGAGAATAATCAGTAGAAAAAAGCCAAAATGAAGATTTAAATGGATAAGTGTTTCCACCATAGAATGTTAAGCCATAGAATACACAATAAAAACCCAATAAAATAGACAGTGTTCTTACTATTTCTAGTAGTTATGTCTACAGTTTCAGCACTTTTATTCTTCATAAAGCTAAAAGAAACTTAACATTTCTACAGGCGCAAGTTTTCATCAAAAATGTTCTGATTCAAAGGCTGTGTCAGCATTTACACATCAAACTATGACAAATTTGAGGAGTGCAGGACGACCTGAACACAACAACATAACATCTTCACACACACTAGAATAGCCTAAAACAAGAGTATGGAACAGACAAACAACAAACAAACATCTGGCCCGACAACTATCTTTGAGTTAGTATTAAAAGTGTAACAGTAACACCTATTACTTTGTGACAGGTGTGCAAAATGAAATTATATGGCTTTTATTTTGAAGGCCATTGTTGTTTTTTCTTAATTAACGTCATCAGTGCGCTGATGCACTTCAGCAAATGTGTTGGACAGCTTCCAAGAAATTTGCTCCACGCCCTTAAATATGTCAGCTAATGTTAAAAAACAAAAAATGTATGTAGAGTTTTTAAAAAGGCATGGACTTCTAAATATTTATTTGCTGAAATCAAAAGCAAAGCTGTGTGCTTAGTGTGTGGAGAACATATAGCGGTGTTTAAGGATTACAATTTGAATCGCCATTACGAGAATAAACACAGGGAACAATACAAGAATTTGACTGATGCTGAGCGGGCATGAGCATTGGAAGGTTTGCTAGCTAAACTGCAAAAGCAGCAAGGATTTTTACAAAGCTCCACTCATCCAGTGATCACGGCAGTCAGGACCCTCGAAGTGCAACTGTTTTTGTGATTGTTCAGTAAGCCATATATATTTCACGATTTCTATAGTGGGATATCATATATATTGGAACTTAATTATAAGTATTAAATTATATCATTAATTCATTCATTTCCGAACCGTACATATATGCATGTATGTATGTATTCGGCTCTAAAACCATTCCAATTTCTCATCTGGTGTGATGGAAGCGGAATTTGCTTTGATAAGCGGCCTTCAGGTCATCTGCATTGTTGGGTCTGATGTCTCATCTTCCTCTTGACAATCTATGAGGGTTCAGGTCAGGCAAGTTTGCTGACCAATCAAGCACCTGTTACACCATGGTCATTGAACCAACTTTTGGTACATTTGGCAGTGTGGGCATATGCAAAGTCCCGCTGGAAAATGAAATCAGCATCTCCATGAAGCTTGTCAGAAGAAGGAAGCATGAAGTGAAGTGCTCTAAAATTTCCTGGTAGATGGCTGCGTTGACTGTGGACTTCAGAAAACACAGTGGACCAACACCAGCAGATGACATGGCACCCCAAATCATCACTGACTGTGAAAACTTCACACTGGACCTCAAGCAACGTGGATTCTGTGCCTCTCCACTCTTCCTCCAGACTCTGAGACCTTGATTTCCAGATGACATGCAAATTTACTTTCATCAAAGGACTTTGGATCCTGAGCAACAAGTCCAGTTCTTTCTCGTCCAGCCAGATAAAGTAGCTTCTGGCGTTGTCTCTGGTTCAGGGAGTAACCAGCATGAGAATCGACATTTGTAGCCCATGTCTAGGATTAGATCTGTCGCGTGAGTGGCTCTTGATCTCGCTGACTTCAGCCTGAGTCCACTCCTTGTGAAGCTCCCCAAATTCTTGAATGGATTTTTTGCTTGACAATCCTGCGCTTATTCCTGTTGCTGGTGCACCTTTTCCTACCACAATTTTTCCTTCCACTTAACTTTCTATGAATATGCTTTGAAACAGCACTCTGTGAACAACCAGCTTCTTTAGCGATGACCTTTTGTGGCTTAACCTCCTTAATGGAGGGCCATGGGCAAACTGTCTTCTGGACATCTGTCAAGTCAGCAGTCTTTCCCCATGATTGTGTAGCCTACTGAACTGAGAAACCAATTAAATGCTCAGGAAACCTTTGCAGGTGTTTTGAGTTAATCAGCTGATTAGGGTGTGACACCATGACTTTCCAATATTGAACTTTTTCACAATATTCAAATTTTCTGAGACACTGAATTTTTGGGTTTCGTATCTGTAAGCCATAATCATCAACATTACAAAAGAAGCAAAAGGCTTAAAATATTTCATTCTATGTGTAATGAATCTATATAATATATGAGTTTCACTTTCTGAAATGAAGTAGGAAAAATTTTGAGCTTTTGCACAATATTCAAATTTTCTGAGATGGTCTGCGTGTGTGTATACATATATATATATATATATATATATATATATATATATATATATATATATATACATACACACACACACAATACCCTTTGCCTTCAAAACATCAATTCTTCTAGGTACACTTGCACACAGTTTTTGAAGGAACTCGGCTGGTAGGTTGTTCCAAACATCTTGGAAAACTAACCACAGATCTATAATCCTACAAAATAATATAATGACTATAATCCTACAAAATCCCTGACTTTGTGCAAGTGTACCTATAAATTGATGCTGGTTTGAAAGCAAGGTAAGTAACACAAATATTGAAGTTTGATTTAGATTTTCTTTTCTTCGCTTACTTGCATTGTAAATTGATAAAATAAACAATCATTATTTATATTTCTGAAAAGCAGTCTTTGTTTACAGCATTTTTCACCTGCCTAGAACTTTTGCACAGTAATGTGTGTGTGTATATGTATATGTGTGTGTATATGTATGTGTGTGTGTATATGTGTGTATATATATATATATATGTGTGTGTGCATATGTGTATATACACACACCAGTGGTGGCACCACTAGTCTTTCCAAACAGAAGCTCATATTAGGCCTTAAATCATAAAATTGTATATTGTTGTATGCTAAGAAATTCTGCCCTCCGTTCCTTTTTGAACCGAATCTCTGTAGTGCGGTGTATTAGTGTTAATTTTGTCGCCCATTTTTTAATTTAGCCTTAGTGTTAGTCTTGTGTCAAAGTTCCTTATTGAGTCTTAGTCATATTTGGTCATTCACATATCAGTTTTTGTTAGTCATGTTTAGTTGATAAAGTCTCAACATTTTAGTCAGATTTTAGTCAAACGAAAACTTCAGTATTTTAGTCAAGTTTAGATTAAAACATTCTAGTCTTTTTAAATTTTTATTTCGAGATGATTTTTGTTTATCATTCCAGTTTATGTTCCACACACGTTAAAATATTGATTAAATGTAATAATAACCTCTGTGAAAGTAGTTGCAGGTAATTTTCGGCCCGGAGGAAACAGGAACTCTGACGATGAGCGAACTGCTGCTTTAAACACATGACGGGGTCTGGTGGTCTCTTGTGTAGGCAACGAGGAAGGAGTTTTTGTTTGGATTTTTCATGCAAAACATTTTTAGTCTTGTTTTGTTAAGTGAAGCAATAAGGCACGTGCCTGATCTTAGTCCAGTATTTTTTAGAACGGTGCAGTCTGTCATCATCTCGTCTTAGTTGTGGGAAAGAGGGTCGTTGGCGAACACACTTTGTCTCGTCTCGTCTGACGAAATTAACACTACGGTGTATACTTAAAACATGCTGTCAGTCAAAAAACGGGTTCCGCCCTTTAGACAGCTCCTCCAGTTGTCATGCAGCAGCCCAGCGTCCTAGCCTACCCACTGCTCCATTCACTCCCAGAGAAGCTGAGCTTCTCTGGAGTTACGATTTTGTGGTGCACTTATCCAATCACCGTCCAGCTTTTCTGCAGTGAAAAAAGTTCCTCTGTGCTGGGCCATAGGAGTCCAGTGAAGCTGCGCTTCAGGAGGGTTTAATGCACTGTGCTGCACGGAAATGTATGACAAGATAATCGCGTCAAACAATCTACAATAAATAGCTGATTCCGAACGAGCTCATCATGAAGTTGAACGTGTTTTAGCGCACTTTTAGTAAAACCAATATAAATCGACAGTGCATATATGAGCATTTATTTTCTGTCTTAGAGCGATGCGCCACTGAGACCAACCAATGACATATATATATATATATATACATATATATATATATAGTGAATATTTATACCTGTAAAATTGGAGTATGTAGCTTAATGACAGCTTTTCTTTGTCCATCCAGTTCAGTTTGTCTTAGTGAATGTCCTTTTGACCTAAAGTTAATAACTCACCGTTCTTTTGATGCACAGAAATCATACACACAGTCAATCACACAAGATAATGGTGATTATAATTACTGTATAGGAAGTATTTGTAATTCTGTGTGTTAAAACACCCCAAAATTTTGTAACTGTGTTAAAATATATGATTTATATGTGCAGTTATTTGCCCGGTGTCCTAGTGTTCTTTAATGGCCACCAGAGGTCGCTATTGTGTTTTTTGTCTGCCCTGTCTTGTATTTAGTGTATATTTCAGTATTGTGCTAGTCCCGTCTTCACATTGTCTCTGATTGATTTTTTTCCCCAGATAATCTTGGTTTGTTAGATTGTTCACTGATTTTCCTTTAATTCAGTTTCATCAGATTTATTGGTAACATTTTCATTACCCAGAATTCCAAATGTGATTGGGGCACTGGATTGTAGCCGGATCCGAATCAAAGCCCCATCAGGTCCAAATGAACCGGACTATGTGAATAGAAAAGGCTTCCACAGTATTAACATAAAGGTAGTGTAACTGAAAATAGCCAATAGGCATGTGGACATAAAGTTTTAAACAAAATCTTACACAGAGACAGTATTATGGTCCGATATTTTATTTCACACAAAATGTAAAATTTCTTACCAAGACATTTTACTGCCCTTCGGCTTATAATTGGGATCAAGACCACCCAAACTGAGACCGAGACCAGACCAAGACTAGAGTGTGTTGAGACAAGACTCTGAAGGGCAGAGACTGAGACCAGGGTGGGGAGAGACTGAGACCGGACCAATACACATTTTACACCACATGACAAATAAGTGGAACATGCTAAGCCTAAGCGACATTAAACGTGTTTCTCTCTTACATATCTATACTGAGGAAATAGCTTCACTGGAAGCAGTTATCCAAACTGATCACATCATATATTAAACTCAACAAACCACAATGGCAGAACACTCAAGACCAAACTAACTGTTTTATTGACCTTATTGGCAGAGTTTTTATTTTGCAGAGATATTCTGTGGCACAGTACTATGAAGAAAAATAAGGGTTAGTGCCGGGTGGAAACCGTTTGATATCCATTTGATATCTATCTGGATACAGAATAAAATTATTTGAGAACAAATAATACATTTTTCTATATGTATTTTTCCCTATTGATTACTCTCTAACATTATAAAATGGGAAAAAAATATTTTCTGATCAGTTGAAAATGTGAAAAAGTTTTGGGTAATTTTCAGCTGATTTGGACTCATTTTAGCCTATAAAGTGAGCTGCTTTTGGCATTTCTGGAAGAGAACTACATTGTTGCGCTTGATGGCATTCCATATTAAGAGTTGTGAGTGTGAACGAGTGTTTACATCGCGAATAATGTAATTAATGTCTTTTTACACAGTTACTTCAGTTTCTGTGCACGGAATTACTCAGAAATAATGCCTGCATCGGTCTCAAAGAGTTTTAATAGTAATAAAAACTAATAATAGTTTTAATAGTAATTGTGGTCTTGGCTGGATTTCGAAATAACAAAAAATAAACAAATCAGCTAAGACAAACTTAAATTATTCTCTCCATAGTGACATTTATCTTATAATTAAAGTGTTTATTTGTAGTATGGTGTGTGTTAGTTGAGCTCCAGCTGAACAGTCGGAGTGGAACACGCCCATCGGCGTCATTGTAAAGCCTACAAGTAAACAAACAAGCCCAAAATGGCCAGAACAATAAAAATATCCTTCATCTCAACAAATCCTTGCACAAATCCTTGTTTTGCGAGACAAATGAGACAAATGATTCCCAAAGTGCATTTTTCCAAACCTTCAGGTGTGTTTAGCTCTGTGCTTGCATTTGTATGAAGATCACACCTCTCAGTAATGCAAGTAATTCACCTGAAATTGTTGAGGTTAATATGGATTTTTTGACAAGTATGCTCTTGAAATTTCCTTAAATTGTGGACTAACATAATAAATATGTTCCCAGAGCAGACTGTCTGTGGCAGTGGCATTTTAAGATAGCATGTTTCTACATTCTTCTCTCGTCCTCGCCCTGCATGTAGTGGCTGTAGAATGTAAGAACATTATAGTGGCCTAATGCTATTTAAACCATTTTCCTTTCAGAGATGACCCGCAGAAGAGCATATGGACTTGTGTCCCAAGCTTACACCTCAATTAGTGCCCAGGACTTGGCCTCTTTTGTAGGCTGCTCAGTTGAAGATGCAGTAAAAGGTAAGACAGTATTTTATTGTTTTGACTTCACCCAAGAACCATTCTAAATACTAGAGATGCAACGGTTTTCGGTATTTTACTGAACCCTTCGTTACGCCCTGTTTGGTTCGATACCCCCAGGTGAATCGCGATAGTTTGGTAAACCCGACATTAAACTTTAAAAATTGTAAAACGTGGTCATTGTGCATGCATTCTTAGGGATTAAAGTTCTCTGTCGCTACAACAGATTTGCTCCCATTGTACTCTAGCTGTGATGGATATTCGTCAAACGAACTCAAAGGCATGTTTGAGATAAAGGCAGATCCGTGAGAATTAAAATGATTATGCAGGCTCGCTGGTCAGCTATGTAAACACGGGTGTAGTGTGTTTGAGATTTTTTCATCAGTTTTATAATGTTAGAGAGTAATCAATAGAAAAGATGTAATAAAAATGTGTTATTTAAAAAAATTCCATATTCTTATGGAACTGAAAAAATCTGATCAACTGAAAATGAACAAATACTGAAGTCTGGGCTAATTTCAAACCATTCTGGACTTGTTTTGGTCTATAAAATGAGCTGCTTTTACTTCTGTTTTTGTGCACGGGATATCCCACAAATACTTTCACATACAGAGAGATGAGGTCTTGCCTTGATCACACCACTGAAAACATTGTGCATCGCTAATAAGCGTCCATGTGAAACACAAGCGGAGCATGCTCTAGTGAGTGAAAAGAATTAAATGAAGCTTCGATTCAAGAAAAATTGCGTCGACCATTTTTTAAATCAAATTATTTGAGTTATTCGAATAATTGTTTCAGCCCTAGAAATAGAAAAGGCAAAGAACCTACTAGGTGTTAGAGCTAAGATAACATTTAATATACCGAAACCGTACCGATACCGTGTTCCAAGAACCGTGATACGTACTGAACCGTGAGCACACTGTACCATCCCTACTAAATACATTGTGTTTTGCTGGCTAGAAACACTTTGTGTGCTTGTAGTCTTAGCCTTATTCTATTTGTCTTCCCCTTATGTGCTTGACTTAATTATTTCCAATAATTTGTAAATTGGATGTGTCCCGTAAATCTAACTGTAAAAAAAAATAAATTGCTTGTTAGTTTACCCCATCATTATTGGGATGACACCGGGCATTTGAAGTACTCGCTTCAAAATATGTTCTTACTTTTCCCTGGCTTGTATAGGTGTGGTCAGTCATGGGTGGAGGGCAGACCCCAACACCAGAATGGTAATGCCGCAGAAGCCAGGTGAGGGCACTGTTACATTACTTTTTCCTTTATTTTAATAGAAAACAGAATCTTTCCCTTTGCCCGAGTGAGTCATTTCTGTAAAATGCTCCAGTCACCATCCCCCTCCCCATGTGCAAAAACATCTTTCTTCACCATGGTAATGTCATTAGTCACATGGGATGTGATGTAGTGCTTAACCACACCACCCCCGCATTCTCTCTCTCTCTCCCCCCCTCTCCCCTTTTTTCTCTTCAAGTTCAGCTTGCATGTTTTCATGTTTCAGTCTTTTATATACAGGGGTTTCTCTTTTTGGTTTCATCTGTTTTCCTTATGTTGTGAGTGTTACATAAAATTTGGCACCATGTTCTTTGTGCTTATACTCAGAAACCCTTTGCTTAAAAGAATCTCTTATCTAACTGTCCCCTTTTTTCCTCTCCAATCTCTCGCTTTTTCTCTATCTCCAGATCCGCCCCCTGTCTCACTGGTTCCAAATGAACAGCAGCTGGCCAGACTAACTGACTACGTGGCTTTCCTTGAGAACTGATAAAAAAAAAAAAACTCTGTCTAAAAGACGCAAACATGTTCTTCCTGTTCTTTGCCTGAGAATAACGATCTTGGATCGCCTCTACCAGATACATAGACGAAAGTATTCTGCTCAGGCCAATGATGTCTCTTCACCATCTGTGTTCTGTGTGTTTTGTATAAAAAGTCTAGTTGCTTGTTTATGCTTATGTACATCTCGGACACATACAGGTCAGACACATACCATCAAAAATATTTATTTTGTTTGAGTCAATTATTCTGCATAAAGAGGCTTTTTAGTTTACTTTCATGTTGGTGTATAATGGCTTCAATTTGCTAACGAATAAATAAGATCTGGAATAAATTATTCACTGGTTCTGGATTCCAAAAGGGAACATGGGGTGAAAGTCAAATCCATTTTATTCCAACATAAACAAAACGGCCACTTCTCAATGGTTCTAGTGTTCGTCAGTGAGTGACACATGGCTAGTGGATAAACTTGCTTATGTCTACTTTATTGGGAATGCTTACCTTGCAGATGTATGCGTGTTGCTTCTTCCCATCCATAAAACACAATGGCATGCATTATGTGTAAGCAGCTAGCCCTAACAGTTTATGACCACAGCTTTGCTCTTGGCTGGAGGTTTGGGGGCTTTTTTTGATTACTCAGCTTAGCCATCATCCTGACAATAAAGGAAAAAAAGATTTAAGCAACAGCTGTGCCTTATAGACTTTTACAAGCTAAATATCCACTAGCCAGGCAATGGAACTTCAGTGTTGAAAATGGCCCACCACTGTAATTTGCTGAACTATTATGCAAGACAATGGCACATACAAAACTTTACTAATAGAGTGACTGGCGTCTGTATGTTGTATACTGGAAGACAGAATATGAGAGGCATGTGCAGGGGGTACAGTTGCAGTCCCAAACAGGCTAAAATATTCCCTTAATATTAGTTGTATTCAAGCCAATGCAGAATGTTTATGTTATGAACAGCTGTAAATGGCTATCAGTGCCAATGTGTATAATGGATTTTCCCAGTTGATTAACATGGTTCTTGATTTTTTTTTTTGTTTTTGTCCTCATTCAGTGGACCTCATTTAGCCAAGTCAAAAACTAAACTAAACATCTCAAATATATAAAAAGTATATAGAGAGACGAGATGACGTGCCTCCAGTTTTTACAGTACAAATACCAAATAAGGCACATACAGTAAGCATATATAAATAGACTATAAAATATAAAACTAAACTAGAGGTAGAAAAATAGACCGTGCCATTTAGTTACACTATATTCAGTTAGAACTGTTTACTTTATACAGTTCACCTTTCTAGAGAGACTTTTTGAAGCCCTCTTGCAGTACAATATACACTGAGTCCACAGTTATGTGAGTTTTTTTCTCATCACTATTTCTTTGCATATTTTCCAACTCACAGCTTTATAAACTTGAATGCTTATTGGATGCAAGCATTCTCAGGTGAATAACACCAGTGTCCGTAATTATTATGCAGCTTCTTCACTTTAGGCAAAATGGGCCAAAAAGAGGTTTTACAGGCACAGAAAATTCTGAAATTGTAAAATGCCTTTCAGAGGCATGCAATGATCTTGAAATAACTAAACCTTTGAGGTGTGATCACTGAATAATCAAATGTTTTGTTGCAAAAAGTCAACAGGGTCATAAAATACAGGTGGAAAAGAAATTAGAATTAACTGCAAAAGATTAATTAAATGTGAAGCTACTAGAACCATTCTCCTCCAGTGCCACCATATTTTGTGCATTTACTTCTGTTTTGTGCATGGAATAACAAGACCCATACTGTTTTTCTTTGGAAACCAATTCGTCTGCTTCCATCTCCAATTAATCCTCAGAAATCGCATGGATATTCACGTCTCTGTCTGCATGCTCACGTCACTCCACAGGTACAAAACATGCATGTGCTTGAAGAGTGTTCTGGATAGGCGGAGGAGTGAGGATTTCTACTACATATTCACAGTGTAGTCATTTACTACAATGCACATGGAACAAGCTAAGATATTCATTCATTCATTCTTTATCCGAACCGCTTAATCCCAACTGGGCCTATCCTGGGAATTTAAGGGTAAAAGGCGGGGAATAACCCTGGGTAGGCGCCAACACACCGCAGGGCGTACACACACACACAATCACACTTACATCTTACGGGGCCAATCTGGAGTCACCACTTATCCTATATATTGCATGCTTTCGGACTGTGAGAGGAAACCGGAGCACCCAGAGGAAACCCACACATGCATGGGAAGAGCATGCAAACTCCACACAGAAAGGCCCCACGGCCGACCCAGAGCTCGAACCCAAGACCTTCTCGCTGTGAGGCAGCAGCGCTAACCGCTGTGCCACTGTGCTGCTCCACGCTGAGACATGTCAAGTATATTAGGTATATCACCCACCCCTACTCCAGGCTACACCATTTAGTAATGTGACAGTCTTGGGACTAAAACATCCACTATTCAATCGCTATATTCAGCACCAGGCTTGATTCTCCGTTTTTCAGGTCAGTAGACATCTGGTTGCCATCTTTCTTCTCGTGTATATCTTATCCTTGTCCAAAGGCAAACACTTGGATTCTCTCAGCAATTGCTGCCAGAGTCGGTATATAAAAGCATCCAATGTTGGCAGACAACACATGCTTTTAATATGCAATTCAAAATGTGCTTTCACGATTTTTTATGTTGTGGCTCCAAGGCAGATTCGTTAGGCAGGAAAAGAACCACTTTAAAGTAATTTTTTAAACATTTATTAAATGTTCACATGTAAATTAGAGCTTGTTGAATTTTTTAACCTTATTTGGCAAAACTGACTCAATGCTGGAGATTCAGTTTCTAGGGATTTTTGGTAAGACTAAATAAACGTATCTATTGTTGAAGGCCCTTTCATACTAAATCCAAATTTTCCAGTCAAATATAAAATTTAATCGCAGTTCTGAACTAATGTAAACCAAAAGTCCAGCGTTGTATTTGTGTGCACTTTTTACCATCGGAATCTGGTTCGGTTTTCGGTTAGTCATTCATTCAGTATCCAAACCGCTTAATCCAAACCAGTGGTGCAGGGGGTACCGGAGCCTAGCCTGGGAACTAAGGGCGCATTGGGAGGATCAAGCCTGGGCAGGCGTCAACACACTGTAGGGCACACACAGCCACACAATCACATGCTCAATCACACCTTACAGGGCCAATTTAGTCACCTTTGGTCTGTAAGAGGAAACCGGAGCACCCAGAGGAGAACCACGCAAACATGGGGAGAGCATGCAAACTCCACACAGAAATGCTGCATGGCCGACCTGGGGATCGAGCCCAGGACCTTCTCGATGTAAGGCGGCAAGCGTTAACCACTGCGTCACCATGCTGTCCTTTATTACATCATCCAATAATATAAAATCCTTCATTCATGGGATTAAGGCAACCCACAAAGTAGCATCACTTAAGAATCTGCTTTCGGAAATAATAAAACAGTATATGAATGATTTTGGCCTATGTGATGTCTGGTGTTTTTGCCACATAATGCGTAGAAAATATACTTTCTTCTCGCCAGTTCACAACTCCTACTCCCGATTAGATTTTTTTCTCACTAGCAACTCAGTCTTGAAAGACATATGCGACACACAAATTCACCCTATCTCAATAAGTGATCACGCCCCAGTCACTATGATTATCACTGATAAGATTATTGCCCCACCTTTTAGAAGGTGGAGATTAAATATGTCATTACTCTCTGATTTAGAGTTTCTACAAGTCTTTTAAAAAGACTAGAAAACTTTTATTGAAACAAACGACCTGCCTGGTATCTCGGCGTGTATACTCTGGGAGATGGCAAAAGCTGTAATACGAGGTAGAATAATTTCATATTCAGCACACAAAAAGAAGAAGGAAAAAGTACTCGAGGCTGAATTAGAACAGAAAATTAAATCCCTAGAAGCAGCCCGTATTGCCACCCAAGAGGAACATCTTTTGAGTGAGATGAGGAAATGTAAAATGACACTGCAGGAATTAAGAGACAAAAAAACAATTTTACTTAGATTACGCCTAGACAACTTTGAACATGGTAATAAATCAAGCAAATTTTTAGCAAACCAACTAAAACAGAATAAAGAAAAAGTAGCAATCACCTCAGTTACAGACCCCAGTGGGAAGACAACTTATGTCCCCGAAGAGATCAATAAAATATTTAAGGATTTCTTTGAAAAACTGTACTCACCTAATATTAACCCAACTGACTCTGAAATAGAAGAATTCTTGAACAACAATGACCTACCAAACCTAACAATGAACACATAACTGCTTTATTCCTCTCAATAGAGGAACTTTACACTGCCCTACAAAGTATGCCTAACAGGAAAGCCCCAGGTCTGGATGGCTTTCCGGCAGAATTTTATAAAACATTCTGGCCCATGCTAGCACCAATATTCTATAGAATGGTGAAAGAAATCAAGAAACATCCAGTCTTCCTCCGCAGATATCAACCTTCTCCTCCAACCGGATAAAGACCCTGTGTGCTGCCCTCCTAATGGTGTTCTACAACCAGAAGTAGACAGCCAGCCAAACTCCCTCTGTAAACAACACAAGAGTCAGGATTTAGCTTTCTAGCTGCAAGTTTTAATGCAGACTCCTGAAGAGCATGTTACTTAATGAGAGGAGAGTAAAACTGAAATATCAAAGTACAGAAGTACATGTTACTCAGGAATTAACATTAGCTAAATGTAAACACAACTATGTTATCTGTAATCAATATATATCAATTTGAAAATATACACTTAGAAATAGTGCGAGAAACTTACAAATTGTGCTTAAGACGGGCCAAATCTAAGGATTACATCAGATTACAGTGAACCACTTCAGAAATCTCCTTACAACTAAACACATGGCATTGCATCCTACTTCCTGTTCCTGAATTGCAGTACCACTTTTTACCATGGGGTGGCGCCAAAACAAAACATTAAACCAACTGCCTGGGCCAGAACACTCCCCGCCTGGCACAGATGGTGCCACTAACAACTATTCATATCAGTTCGAAACAAAGTCCCTACTGCATTCATCTTGAGATCTGTCTCATCCAGGACCAGCTCTGCCACTTCTACAGCCAATATTGCAGCACACCTATTGCTTGAATGGAGGCATCGGAAAACACACACAACTCCTTGTGCTTCAACTTGGAGAGGGATTTGGATGTGTAGGTACGTGGAAAATGTAGCTGGTGTAGCCCCCGAAGCGAGTTGCGCCATGCCACCCACACACACCATTTCTCTTCAGGGAGTGGAGTGTCCCAATCACCCTTGTCACTTGTTAGTTCTCACAGTAGAATCCTCCCTTGCACTGATAGGGCAAGCTAGACCTAAGGGGTCAAAGACGCTGTTTACCGTGGACAGGACTCCATGCCGAGTGAATGGCTTCTCACTTGCGGACACTCTGAAAGTGAACGTGTTGTCGGCTATTTCCCAACGCAACCCAAGACTCCGTTGTACTGGTGGTGTCTCACTGCTGAAGTCCAGATCTCTTATTCCTTGGGCATGATCTTCTGGTGGGAGGGCTTTCATAACTGCAGAGCTGTTGGAGACGACTTTGTGTAGTCAGAGGTTTGATTCTGCAAGAGATGCTTGAGTTCTTCGAAGAAGGCTAATCAGTGGGGAGTGATACTAGTCCATCATCCACATAGAAATGTCTCTCTACAGACTGATGTCTGTCTGAGCCGTATTCACATTCTCCTTCCTTAGCAGCACGCCTAAGTCCATAGATGGCAATGGAGGGTGAAGGACTATTGCCAAAAACGTGGACCTCCAGTATTCAATGACGTCTTTTGTCGGATTATTTTCTCTGAACCACAAGAATCCTAAAAAGTCACGATGATCCTCTCTGACAGTGAAGCAGTGGAACATCTTCTGGATATCTGCCATGATTGCCACTTGCTTTTTTCAAAAGCGAATGAGAACTCCCAACAAACTCCCAGGACCAGTCAACAGCACATTGTTGAGAGAGACGCCACATTCTGGTGCGCTAGAGTCAAATACCACCCTGATTTGATCAGGTTTCTGAGGGTGACAGACTCCAAAGGTGGGGAGGTATCAACATTCTTTATCTTGTTTCAAAGGAGGGGCTAGTTCCTCAAAGACTTTCCCCATAAAGGCCAGAAACTGTTGCTTCATCATGGGTTTCTTATTGAGAGTACGACACAGAGAATTAAGACGAGTAAGTGCTTGACCCCAGTTGTTTAGAAGGCGTCTCCGTGGTGCCCTGAAAGGCAGTGGGGCAACCCAGCTATTGCTGTCGTCTCTGTATACCTCTGAGTCCATGATCTTCATGAAATCCATATCCTCGATGGACAGGGCAAGCTTATGGTCACCTTCAGTTGTCTGAAACACACTCTCACCCAAGTTATGCTCTGTAACCTTTCTCACGTTAGGTTTGCATGTAGTGATGAGACTACTATTTTGCTGCCCGCCATAACACACTGACTCTTTAAATCCACAAAACGGTCACAATGTGTCAGATAAGAAGGTCTTCCATTCTCTAATACATTGGTCTTGAAAGTATTCACAATTGGCTTGTGAGCCTTCTCAAGACATACTTCTCCAACCACAACCCGCCCCAGGTCCAATCTCTGGGCAAAAGGAGCGTCATGTGGACCACTGACCTGCTGTCTCACTTTATGAACCCTTATGAAGTCTCTACCCAGCAAGAAAAGGATATGAGCATTTGGATCGAGTTTGGGGATATGCTTTGCCACAGATTTCAAGTGAGGATGAAAAGATACTACTTCTGGAGTGGGAATTTCAGACTTACTGGTGGGAATCTGGTTGCACTCAATCAGTGGCTGTAAAGTGAGAGTAACACCTCCTTCGACTGCTTCAATCTGAAACCCTTCTGCTTTTTTGCCAAATGCATCAATGACTCCAGCACATGTTCTCAGTGAATAAGGTGAGAGGTGACTCAACATCAAACAAGTCGAAAAACTCTTGCCAATGAGTGGTTGCTCTGGTCATCAATTATGGCATACATGTTGATCGCCTTGCTACGCTGGCCATTGGGGAACACTTGAACCAGACATATTTTAGAGCAGGACAACGGGGGTCGATTTTCCCCATAAACCTTTGTACAGTGTGACGTGACGGTCCGTGGAGACACAGGATCACTCCCTTCGACACTCTGCTCCAGCTTTGAGGTTTGATCTTTTTGCTCCTGTGGTACTGGACCAGGGTGCATAGCTGAGATATGGTGATTGCTGTCACACTCTCTGCATTTCATGAGGACTTTGCAGTCCTTGGCCAGGTGTGAACGCGCAACACCTGTAACATATTCCATTTTCCCTGAGAAAGGCTTTCCTCTCATCCAGCGGTTTCATTCTGAATCCACAGCACTTCTTTAAAGGATGTGGTTTGTGATGGAGCGGACAGTTTTTCGCTGGATTCTCGAATTGCTTTGGAGAAATGTTTGTATCTGATTCAGCGTCTGGGGAGATGTCTGTCTTATGGACTGAAACAGGGGTTCTTGCTGTCCGATATGCTGATTTATCTCCGACAAGGAAGTTACCATCACTCTGAAAGTTGAAGCTTGGGTCATTCCTGGCACGTACTTCACAGGAGATGAAATGTGCAAAAAAGGAGAAAGGTGGGAAAAAGGTTATCTATATTGGAAATTTGTGGAAATGTGTATAATTTGCTGAAAAGAGCATTCTCTATTGCCTCCGGTGAGCCATAGCACTGATTCAATCTATCCCACGCTTTCATCAGTGCTGCTTCAGGATCATGAATGTGTGCCTGTCGGATTCTTCTAACATGTAGAGCTGATTCTTTGCCTAGCCACTTTGACATGAGGTCTAACTCTTCACTGGACAAGAGGTCAATTCCTGTAATGGCATTGGCAAAGGAAGACTGCCACGCTCTGAAACTTTCAGGTGTATCATTGAACTGGTGGAGCCCTGTATTTACCAGTTCCCGTCGAGCTAGGAACTTAACAAAATGTCATCACAGGATTATGGGGGGCCTTTGTCTGGTCGTCCTGCGGTGTCACGGGGGGGTGTTGGCCGGGTTGCGGCGGTTGGCCCTGGCCCCTCACTGTGGGCCCTCCAACGGGGGTGGGGATGCGCCCCCGGTCGATAGGGGCCTGTGGTTCCAGCACGATTTCAAGATTCAAGATTCTTGTCACATGCAAATTATACAGGTACAACATGCAGTGAAATGTATCCTGATCTGCTCTTTGACCATGCAATTAAGGCAAAAAAAATTAAAATAAAAATAATAAAATAACAAATAAAAAAGAAAATAAACTATGACATATACAATAAGGTGCAATGGATTAAAATGGTGCAATGAGTGCAGTGTGCAATGTTTTTAAAGTGCCAAGTGCAGCTGCACAGCAGATGATTGAACAGTAAAATGTCAGACAATATAAATGATCATAACAATATGGAGTTAAGAGGCAGTATGGAATGACAAATTAAGGCATTTAGAGAAATGTCCTTGTTTAGAAAACGGATGGCCTGAGGATAGAAACTCCTCCTGAGTCTCTCTGTTTTGGCCATGATGGTGCAGAACCTTCTGCCTGATTTCAGAAGATGAAAAAGTCAATTTCCGGGGTGAGCTGAGTCTTTAACAATCCTGATTGCCCTGGTCCTACATCTCTTGGTGTAAATGTCCTGCAGGGAAGGAAGAGCTGACGTGCAGCAGCGCTCTGCTGCCCGGATCACTCTCTGAAGGGCTTTCTGGTCCTGAACACAGCAGTTCCCGTACCAGGACAAGATGTTCTGAGTGACGATGCTCTCCACAGCGCCAGAATAGAAAGCTTTCAGAATGATAGGGGAAACCCCAAACTTCCTCAGCTGTCTAAGGTGGTACAGACACTGCTTTGCCTTCCTGACTTGAACATTAATATGTTCAGTCCATGTCAGGCCCTCAGTGATGTAGACGGCAAGGTATTCGAAAAAACACCTTATCCACTGGAGCACCGTTGATGATGAGGGGTCTGTAGTCACGGTGTTTCCTGCTGAAGTCCACCACCAGCTCCTTCGTCTTGCTGACGTTCAGCTGGAGGCAGTTTTCCTGACACCAGAGTGCCAGGTTCTCCACCTCATTCATGTAGGCCGTCTCATCGTTGTTGGAGATTAATCCCAACACCACTGTGTCATCTGCAAACTTGACAATGTTGTTGGAATTGTGAGTGGCCACACAGCGAAGAGAGCACACACCCTTGAGGAGCTCCTGTGTTGGTGGTGATGCTGCTGGAGACACACCTGCCCACCCGCACCACCTGAGATCTGCCTGTGAGGAAGTCTAGCACCCACATGCACAAGCGGTAGTGGAGTCCTAGGTCTCTCAGCTTAGTAAACAGTCTATAGGGCACTATTGTGTTGAACGCTGAGCTGTAGTCAATAAACAGCAATCTCACATAGTTTCCCTGTTTCTTGTCCACGTGGCTGAGGGAGGTGTGTAGGACGTGGGAGATGGCATCCTCTGTAGGTCTGTTGGCGCAGTAGGCAAACTGGAGTGGGTCTGTGGTGCTTGGGATGGAGGAGGAGATGATGTGCTTAATCAGTCTTTCAAACACTTTCATAACTACCAATGTCAGTGCAACAGGGCAGTAGTCATTCAGGCATGAAGGTTTGTTATTCTTGGGCACGGGGACAATGGTGGATTTTTTGAAGCAGGTGGGGACCACGGACTTCGCCAGAGAATCGTTGAAGATGGAGGTGAACACACCTGACAGTTGGTCAGCGCAGCAGGCGCCCGGAGGTACCGTCTGTACCCACCGCCTTCCTGGTGTTCACCCTCCTCAGCGCCGTGCGGACGCCGTGCTCTGCGATGCTGATGACATCACCGTTCTCAGTTGCCGGGATGCTGGTAGTGATAGCCGTCTGTTTAACCTCGAAGCGGGCGTAGAATGCGTTCAGCTCGGCAAATGCAGAGTCAGCGCCGATCGTTGCAGTGTCTTTAGCTTTATAGTCCGTTATTGTGCGCAGTCCATGCAACAAGCTTTTTTGCGTCACCCTGATGAAATTGTGATTCGAATCGCTGTCTGAAATTGTGCTTGCAAACTCAAATCCGGCGGCGAAGGTCGTAAGAGGCCGCTTTCTAAGCACTCATATCGCCGGTAATGAGAGTGGCGTTGTAAGCAGCGGTTCGGGCGTTCACAGCGGCACGAATCGATCTGTCCACCCATGGCTTCTGGTTAGGGAAGGTTCTAACTCTCACCGTTGGGATTAGCAAGCTTGCTAACAAAGCTAACTGCTACATCCGCAAACTCGTTGATGTCGTCTGCGCAGGCTCGGAACATGTTCCAGTCTACGTCATCGAGCGCGTCCTGCAGCGTAGCCTCTGATTGGGCAGACCAGCGTTGCACCTCCCTCATGACCGGAGCCTTACGACGAAATCTTTGTTTATATTCCGGTATGAGGAAAATGGCGGAATGAACGGATTTTCCAAAAGCTGGCTGAGAAGAGACTTTATACGGCATGTAACAGTGGTCTAGTATGTTAGCTCCTCTTGTCGTACATGTCGATTTGCACGGGTGGGGGTTGCAGGCCTGACTGGGGCCCTTGCCGGTCGTCCCTTCTTTGCAGGCCTTCTTATATAGAGGCCTTCAGCCCTTGGTCCCTTGTTGACTCTTCTTTTGGGTTGGGTGGGTTACCGTCTCGGGAGCAGGTGTCTGGGGGCCTTTTGCCGTGGGGGCGGCTGGGGGGCTTTGACTACCTGGCCTTACCTGCTACCAGTTTGCGCTGGGGGGAAATGGGGCACTGCTTCACCCTGTCAGCATCAAGTACGACCCACTTCCAATTGACAAACCAGTTCACACGCACACATACACATACATGCACACATGCATGCACACATGGGCTGCTAGTGGAGTATGTTTAGCAGTTATTGCTGTTATTATTATTGTTTTTATTATAATTGTATATACATCGGTGCATATTATAATTTGAGGTATTCATTAATTTACTATTGTTATTATTATTATCATTATTATTATTATTGGACTAACTGCATATTAGAAAATATTGTAATGGGGAAAGAACAATGATGGTGATGGTGATGGTAATAATAACAATGTTCCCAAAAAGAGCCATATGTCAGTAAGAACAATGGAACCCATTTAAGACCCTTTTTCTTTTTCTTTCTCTCTTTCCTTTTTTATCTCTCTATTTATTTTTTGCTTTTGTATCATCTTGTTTTGTTTCTTTTTTTTTTTCTTTTTTTTTGTTTGTTTGATTTTTGTTCCTTTTTGCCTTTCTTGCTTTTCCCTTTTTCCCTCTCTTTTCCCTCTTTTCATGTCTCCCACTCTATGTGGATGTTAGTTTGGAGCGGATTGTGCATATATATTCTCATTGTTGCATCGTTTGGGATTGTGCCCAAATGAAACTTGTAATTAAAAATAAAGTTGTCCTCTGAAGAGGGCTGGTGGTGGTGGGCTTAAAAAAAAAAGAGAGAAAAAAAAAAATCTGCTTTTTAATACCACCTGTATTAACAATTTTCCTCATCACTGGGACAGCCTCCCTTTAGCTGTTTCTTAACAATATCAACTACCTTTGTTTTAGATATACAAGTGAAGATTGAGGTGACATCAAAAGACACCATGGTTTCATCCAAAGCCAGTTGAAGCTTGTGGACCTTGTCTTTGAAGTCTGTCGGGTTGATAACGTGAAGAAAAGTGTTTCCCACAAGTGGAACTAAGATGGTGAGGTGTTTTGCGATGCTGTAGGTTGCTGAATTTATTCTACAAAGTACTTGTATCTTTGTAATTCCATATATGTATGGTGTCTCCTCCCAGGGGTAAAGAGTATGTAGGGCAGTCGATGCTTTCCTTATTTTCTAGCTGTAGGCAGTTTATTACCTTCTTGTAACTGCTGTGGGGTCTTACCGCAAGCATTTCCATCAGCAGTTTGGTTATCTTGATGTGGTAATTTGCTGCATTGAGAATGATGGCGCCTCTTCGCTTCTCTTCTGGTAGTGTGGTAATACTTTGGCCTTTGCTTAGGGATGTAATGTCTTCTTTTCTTGGATGGCGAGATTACAAGGAGGCATTTTCGCACTGCTGAAGGCCTTCCATACTTGATTTGTACATTTCTGAACTGGCCCTTGGGCTTCCTGCATCATTGTTCTTGCAAATTAGGAATTGCCAGGCTTGTCATTCTTTGTCTTTAATATATTGTGCCTGTTGTACCTAGTCCACAAAGTTTGATTATGTCTCAGTAATGGAAAAAGGTAGCAGACCGTTCTTCTTCCCTTCTTGTTTATTAGCTCACATGCTGTTTTCGCGTAGTTGTGCACTTCCCCGTTAGCTCGCTCCCTACTTCTGGGTCTATTGTCTACACTCTGTGTCCACTATCTAGTAGATCACTCTCCGATTAGATCTCTCCTACTTCCTGGTTTTGTGTACAGTCTGTGCGCTCCCTTCCTAGTAAGTCACCGGTGGTTTAGATCGCGTGTTTGCTTTTGCCATTATTTCAAACTCCTGGTTTTGATTTTGTTCTGTGTCCTGATTGGTTTATGAGTTTATTACCTTGTTTTGTTCTGTTATTTTAACCCAGTCCGATCTGGCTTTACTTTGCGTTTTGTTTCCCTCATACCTGTGTCGTGTGGTTCAGTTCTAGAGTATTTGTCTTGTTTTCGGTACTGGATTTTCCTTATTTTTTCTGGCTTCACATTTTGTTTCTCTTTGGACCCAGGTTCGTTCTACCTGCTAACCACTAACTGTGGCATAGGTTCGTCTTGGACTTTATTGAGAGTGGATCCTTACCATAGCGGGGGCATGTGACCTTCAGTTTTGTTTGGTGAACGTGAGTGATTATTTGTCATCGTGAACACACCACAGCACCACAACGAAATGTGACCTCTGCATTTAACCCATCCGTGAAGGAGCAGTGGGCAGCTAACAAGCGCCCGGGGAGCAGTGCTTGGGGATGGCACCTTGCTCATGAGTACCTCAATGGTAACTTTCCAGGTCCTGGATTCGAACCTGCAACCTTCTGATCACGAGGCAAACACCCTACCATTACGCCACCAACTGCCCAGTGTTTTTTCAGTCGCCTCGTCTGGAGCATGTTAGGTCTGGGTTTTTCTGTTTTCATTAAAAACCCATCATCAGTCCGCAAATGAATTGTTCCCCATTATTTATTTTTTTATAAAAACAGAAGAAAAACAAACTTCTACAATGTGGCGGAGTTTCCCCTGCCTCCCGACGAGGTGCCTTCCTTGGAGCAGCAACTCATGGATCACCGTCGACAACTTGGCCATCTCACGCAAACCGCGGAGGAGGTTTACCGATACCTGTGCTCCATGGCAGAACCTCCGGCTCCTTCTGCTCCGCCACCCAGCCCATCTGCGTTCAGAGCGCCAGTTCTCGCATCTCTTCCAGAGAGGTACTCTGGAGACCCTAAGGGGTTCCTTTTGGCGTGTGAACTATTTTTTTGTAGAACAGTCAGAGATGAGCGATATGCAAAAGATCTCAATGGTGATTCAGTGACTCGGGGCGGGCCCTGGACTGGGCAGGAGTCCTGCACTGGAGTCTTACACCTCCTTCAAACGCCACCTCGAGACAGTCTTTGACCATCCTAGGCAGGGGCAGGGCAGCAGCAGCTGGCTCGTGGATCTGCGGCAAGGTACGGGAACTGTCTTCAGTTATTCCATCACTTTCTGTATTCTTGCCGAGATTGTGGGTTGAACGACGCGGCGCTCTGAGACCTCCGCAGAAAAGGATTTCAGAGATTCAGTGGGAGCTCGTTTGCAGGGACATGGGACTGTCCTTGGACGAGCTCATTTGGCTAGATACCTCTCTGGATAATCATTTCCGGGACAAGTGTCATCCACGATCCCCACAGTGTCGTCCCCACCTTCCAGAGCTAAAGCGTTGTTTCCAGTGTCCCTGCCCAAAGCGATATCGCCCCGGAGCCGATGCAGCTGGGGGCGTCTCGTCTGCCCAGGGACGAGCATTGGTGGAGTAGGGAGGCAGGGGCCTGCCTGTATTGTGGTCAGACGGGCCACTGGAGGGACACATGTCCCCTAAAAAACTCCCAGGACCGTAAAAATCAGGTGGATTTTTTAAATTTAGAAAATCAATTTGTTATTTCAGTTGAGCTTGTTGTGTCTGATTCTGTTTTTTCTGTGTCTGCCCTTTTAGATTCCGGATCGGCTGGGAACTTTATCTCACAGACCCTCGTGTCTTCCTTGTCTATCCCTGTTCATCCCAGTCAGGGTGCATGCCTTAGATGGCCACCCAGTCTGCAACTTACCTTTACGTTTCATCACTGAACCCGTCACTCTGAAAACTCCTCCTGCACACACAGAACACTTATCTCTCATAGTCCTGCCCCAGTCCTCGCACCAGCTTATTTTAGGTATCCCATGGTTATGTTTACACAATCCCATCATTAATTGGTTACATAACACCATCTCCTGTTCCCCATCTTGCACCCACACCTGTATTACTGGTCCACTCCCGCTGCACTCCACATCCATTGAAAGTCCCCAGCCCGTAGATCACAGTGAAATCCCCCATCAGTATGAGGACCTCCAGGAGATCTTTTCGGCCACTAATGCAAACTTCCTTCCTCCTCCTTTGCCCTGGGATTGCGCTATTGATCTCCTGCTGGGTAAAACACCTCTTTGGTCATGTATTTATCCATTGTCCGAGCTGGAGAATCGGGCAATGGAGGAGTATGTGGCTGAGGCCCTCCGGCAAGGGTATATTAGCAAATTGCGGTCCCCTGCTTCCACCAGCTTCTTCTTTGTCAAGAAAAAGGATGGCGGACTCCGTCCCTGTATTCACTACCGGGGGCTCAATGACGTCACAGTGAAGTATACCCACCCACTTCCGTTGATCCTTGCTACCTAGGAGATGAGTGGAAGACCGCCTTCAGCACGGCTTCCGGGCATTACCAATACAATGTGTACAGCAGCGGTCACTAACAGGCGGACTGTGGTCCGGGTTCGGACCCAGAAGCTGTCCCATACGGACCCGGACCTATAGCCAAAACAGAAGGTTATAATTTAAAACCTGACCGTGCGCGTCTATTTTAACTGGCACAGCTTTTATAGTCTTTTCGGTAGCAGTTTAGTAGCTGAGGAAACGTGCAGACCAATTGCATACAAGATAAGCCCTCCCACGTCATACCACTCAGCCAATCAAGTATGTGCGTTCCAGGCGGTAAACATTGTGACTCTACACTGAGGTCAGACAGATGAGAGAGTTAGAGGCAAGGCAAATGGGTGAGAGACGATAGAAAGAAATAGAAAGATAGCAATACATGAGCAAACAAACGGAGAGATACAGACACAAGAGAAAGGGAAAGATACAGACGCGAGAGAAAGGGAGAGATATAGAAGACTGAGTCGCAGTAAGTTGAGGAGAAGACAGGTGAGACGGAGAAAGAGAGAGAAAAATAAGAAAAAAATGGCACTGTTCAAAAAAAGAAAAGTCGACAGCGAAAATAGAGCATTTAATCTGGAATGGACAGACACATGTGTACAAGAATGGCCCTGACTCTATTCAAGCCCAGGTTTAAAATTCTGGCAGGACAAGCTAGAGCTCAGTTCTCTCACTGAACAAAAAAGTGGGGGAGTTGAATATAAGAGAGGAAGAAAGTGAGCCTCTAAAACTGTTCAATTGTTAAGATGTGTTGAGGTTTATTTTCTGTAAAATAGTTTGAGACTGAGTCAAAATATAAACAAAAAAGGGGAAATTCAAGCTTTCCTCCCATTATTTTTCTGAAGTTCAGCATTTACTTAAAAAAGCACAATTTTCATTTTAGTTATTTTCTCATATTTTGAAATGCAGCCATACTTTTATTTAGGAAATGAGAGAACATACATATCGGCAGTCATACATGTATGTTCAGTTCTATGTAACGTGATAATAAATGTTGTCAAAATGTTTTGAATTGTACTGAATTAATTTGATTTGACAGTCAGGTATTGATGACATGAAATGTTGATACAACATTTACTTAAATATGTACCACACTAAATAGTTATACATTATGATCTTCTGGACCTTTGCTTCTGGAAATTTTCTCTAACTGGACCTCTTTAAATTTTAGTCGAATACCCCTGCCGTATGGGCTCGCTAACGCCCCCTCTCTATTTCAGAGTTTTGTAAATGATGTCCTCCGGGACATGCAGGACCGATTCGTGTTAGTACTGTATATATAGATGACGTTCAGATTTTTTCAAGGACCCATGTCCGGAGCGTGCTGACTCGCCTGCTTGAGCAGTGGTTGTACATAAAAGTTGAGAAGTATGCATTCCACCAGTCAGAGGTCTCTTTTCTCGGCTACCACCTCAGCACTAAAGGGATTTCTATGGAGGAAGCTAAGGTGCAAACAGTCTCTGAGTGGCCAGAGCCCAGGTTGGTGAAAGAATTACAGTGATTTTTGGGGTTCGCCAATTATTACTGCAGATTTATAAAAAATTACAGCATGGTGGCCACTCCCCTTACATCCCTCCTCCAAGGTAAGCCGAAATGTATCCAATTTACCCCGGAGGCCCAGGAAGCATTTCAGTCACTGAAAAGCAAAGTTATCATGGCAATTTTTTTGAAGATCCCTGACCCAGAAAAACCATTTAAGGTGGAGGTGGATGCCTCGGAGGTGGGATTGGGGGTGGTCCTATCCCAGCTACATTTGGGTTGCACCTTTTTCTTGAGGAAGCTGAAGGAACCAGAACAAAATTATGATATAGGTAATCACAAGCTGCTTGCTGTTAAGGCTGCCCTGGAAGAATGGCGCCACCTTCTGGAAGGAGCGAGGTACCCCTTTGTAGTGCCCACCGACCACCGAAACCTTTAATATATCTGGCAAGCGAAAAGATTGAACACTCGCCAAGCTCGGTGGACTTTGTTCTTTTCGAGGTTTAACTTCATGATTACATATTGCCCAGGTAAAGACAGTACCAAGGCGGATGCTCTGTCACTACAGTTTGACTCCCCAGAGACCATTCTACTGCCCTCTGTACTGGTCTCTCTCATCACGTGGGACTTAGATGAGGAGATAGCCAGAGAGACCCGGGGCACCCCGGGCCCTCCTGGTTGTCCACCTTGTCTGGTCTACGTGCCGGAGTGACTCAGGCAGAGGGTGATAGAGTTGGCTCACACAAATCCTGCTACCAGTCACCCCGGGATTACTCGAACACAAGATTTAATCATGAAAATATGTTGGTAGCCGTCACTATAAAAGGAGGTTCGTGCAGCCGTCATGTCATGTTCCATCTGTGCTGTTTCAAAAAGCTCATGTCAATTACCTCCTGGAAAATTAATGCCCCTTCCAATACCTGACAGGCTGTGGTCACATATCTGTTGACTTCATCATGGATCTGTCCATAGCTAAGGGCTACGTGTTAGTTTTGGTGGTGGTGGACAGGTTCTCAAAGGGGTGCCATTTTATTCCTTTCTGTTCTCTCCCCTCCGCTCTCCAGGTGGTGGAGGCCCTGTGCCAGTCGTGTTCCTATATTATGGCATCCCTGAGGAGATCCTGTCTGGCTGGGAGTTCAGACAGTTCATCTCACGGATGTGAAAAGCATTCCTGACGCACCTGGGGACCACGGTCTGCCTGACCTTGGGATACCACCCCCAGTCCAATAGTCAGGCAGAGCGGACCATCTAGGAGCTTGGCAGATTCCTCAGGGCGTACTGCCATAGCCGGCAGGTGTGGGAAGGAGCACACACCTCCATCCAGCAGGCAGTTCGTAGGTTTGAACATCAGGCCAATCACTGCAGGAGGGAGGGACCTCTGATTAAGGATGGTGACAGGGTGTGGCTGTCTACAAGGGACTTGTGTCTTAACCTCCCCTGTGTTAAATTGTCTCCCTGGTATGTTGGTTGATTCCTTGTGTTGTCCCAGGTTAACCCCATTTCCTTTAAGCTCCAGTTGCCACCCCATATGCGTGTTCACCCTGTGTTTCATGTGTCTCTCCTCAGACCAGTCAGGGCAGGACTGCTGCACGAGGGGGACGCGGCCGAGACCCCTCCAGAAATTCTGGAGATTGAGGGTACCCCCGCTTACAGGGTTCATCGCCTCCTGGACTCCCGTTGGTGAAGGGGTGGTCTGCAATACCTGGTCGACTGGGAGGGTTACGGTCCCAAAGAGAGAAACTGGGTCCCAGCGCGTGACGTCCTCAGTCAAGAACTGACTGAGGACTTCCACCGCACGCAACCGGATCGCCCAGCTACTCGTCCTAGGGTTGTCCTCCTGGTAGGGCCCCGCCTCATCGTCGGGGTACACAAAGGGCCGGTTCCGGATGTCCTCTGGGGGCTGGCGGCCCTGGGGGGGGTACTGTCATGGCCGCGCCCTCTTCTGCGGCTGTGCCACGTTCACGGTCCCCGGAGTACTGAGTCCGGGGAGTAAGTTTGTCTCTTGGGTTCACTTTCAGTGTCCTCCCTTCTTGTTTATTAGCTCACATGCTGTTTTCACGTAGTTGTGCACCCACTAACTCGCTCCCTACTTCTGGGTCTGTTGTCTACACTATGTGTACACTACCTAGTAGATCACTCCCCAATTAGATCTCTCCTACTTCTGGGTTTTGTGTCCCCTTCCTAGAAAGTCACCGGTGGTTTAGATCGCGCGTTTGCTTTTGGTATTATTTCAAACACCTGGTTTTGATTTTGTTCTGCGTTCTGATTGGTTTATGACTTTATTACCTTGTTTTGTTCTGTTATTTTAACCCAGTCTGATCTGGCTTTACTTCGCGTTTTGTTTCCCTCATACCTGTGTCCGGTGGTTCAGTTCTAGAGTGTTTGTCTTCTTGTTTTCGGTCCTGGATTCTCGTTATTTTTTCCAGCTTCACGTTTTGTGTTTTTCTTTGAACCCAGGCTCATGCTACCCGCTAACAGCTAACCCTGGCGAAGGTTCGTCTTGGACTTTATCGAGAGTGGAACGTTAATCTACACTTCACACCACATGGGGGATACATTCACTTTCTATCTTTGACAAGGTGTTAAAAAACAGCTTGAAATTTTATACGGTTTTGAAACCGTGGCTTCATTAAACCACGGTATACCGATATGGGGTAACTAGCCTATGCCTAGTGAGTTTGTAATTTGTTTCTGGTGTAACCAAAATTGTTACTTTTTATGAGGACAGATTAACCAAAACTTCACGTTTGATTTGTGATTTTACATTTTAGATGGGTTTAAAATGGCTTTATCTAGTGTTGAATTACTCATTCTGCTTATAACCCTGCAAAAGCCACGGAAATCGACCTCTTACTTCTGTTGCCTCTAAGTCTCTTCAGCTGTCAAACATATGGTATGAAATGGTATCCCTACAGGGGCTGCCTGCACTACAACACTGTCAAGGACAATGTCCATGGCCATGTCATTATGCTTGCTGGGAGGAAGAGATAAATAGTCTTTTGGTTGATTGTTTTTTTCATAACAATTATCAATTATTGTATCCCCATTTTACAGACAGTTGTGAGGATATCCCTCATAAACATTAAATTAAAATTTTTAGATAGGTACATTGTAGCATCTGGTGGTGAATTTAATTGAATTGGTGCTTATATGTGTACTCTAAGACTTACACCTGCTCCTTCTTTGAGTTAGTTTAGATAAAAGGGCAGGATGTCAAAAATGTTACAATGTACCTTAGTAATACTGTCATTTTTATGTAACTTATGGTTATATTTTCCCTCCATTAAACATCAGTACAAGGCAGTTGCAAAAACACAAGACACTAACTTTACCTTCATCCTCTGCAAGTGATAACACCTTCCTGCTATTACATCCATACTCACTGGACATTAAAAAAAATCATAATTTCTGTTGATCAGTCATTTTTGTCCTAATGTTTAAGGAGAAACTGGTGTTCTCACCAATTTAGTTCATGTTTCCAGATGTTGTTCAAAGCAGATGCTGATGGTGTCATTGTTTCCATTCATGCTGGAATGGAAAGGAAAGCAACTTAATTAATGAAACAATTTATATTGCAGACATATACTGTACATCTGTAGCTGCATCTGTAGTAACATTTTACTTTTTGAGGTTGACTGTTTAAAAAAGGGAAAACTCAAGTTAAAAAACCTTTCAGTCAACTTACAACTTGAGCATTTATTTGCATACAAAAACATCTAACTAAATGCCAAAATAATTTTTCAAGTTGACAAGTAAACTAATCACCAACCAAAAACAAACTTAGTTGCACAAAGGCAGCAGGGAATGGGCAAAGAACCTAAAAATATAAGATTTTTTTTCTCCTCAAGCTCTGTAAGGCTTCAGTTTATTTAATTTATGTGAACACAAACCTCCTCCACAGCTTAGGAGTAAATGTTTCCATGTGGAAGGATGAGTCAAAGCTGGGCTAGGGCTGACACTGATTCATGCAACTCAAAAAAGCTTGTGTGTTTTTGGTTATGTTGGAATCTAGTTGTGATTCAAGTGATCTCTTAAAAAGCTGTGTCGGTGTTTATTTACTGCTTAGACTAACTTAAAATGCAAATTCTAGAGGCTTGTTGAACTATATGTAAAGGTCTGCTGAAGACAAATGCTTTTTCACCAGTGTAATTTATTAAAAACATGAGTGTAGTAGCCTTGTGCTGAAATGGTAGAAATAGCAAATGGTGCTGTAGGGAAGCATGTTTATAACAGCCATTTTCTGAAACTAAACTAAAGGAGCAGTTCCAGAAACAGTAATGAGGCCACTGGCCTTATATAGAGTTACCATAACTTGCGCAGAGAATGTGTTTCTGCCCTGGCTATGTCATGCTGGCTCCAGCTCTGCCTCCTCCATTGTGTGACTGTGGCAATGTATGTTAAATGGATGTTTACATTAGAATCTTTGGTTGGGTGTTCTGAAGGACCTCCGGTAATTAATGGAATTGGCAAAATTTTTAGAGCAAGAATAATAATTCCTTTACTCTCCAACTCTGCATGTGATTTGTGAGGAAGAGTTCAGATTTTTTTTTTTTAATGACAGAGGTTCAGTGGATAAAAAAATTAAGTCATATTAAAGCTTACCTGCATATGCTGATTCATATGATAATGAATTTCAGAGTTGGGTTTGATATGAACAAAAAGGGCAAAGTCAGTAACAGAGAATAGGGCAGAGGTTGGCAAACCAGTACAGTGCAATAAATCCGGGACTTTGTCATAGCTACAGGCCATGTTGATCAGACTTCACCATCTTTGGCTTATGCCCAAAGCTCTAAGTGTACATGAATTCTACCAAGTTTGGTTTTGTTTTGATGTTTTTCTGAGTAGATAAAGGCCTTGCAGTGATTATGGGCCACACCTAGATGCCATATTTTAGGAATTGACTCGTGAGTGAAGATATATGAAGACTACCAAACTTCAGATTTTTATCTTGAGCGGTTCTTGAAGTACTAACATGTTTCACTTATAGCACCTCCTATTGATCAGATTGCACCCGCTTTGGCTGGTGTCCAAAGCTCGGAGTGTACATGAAGTGTACCAAGTTTGGTTTAGTTTGGATGTTTTTCTGAGAAGATATAGGCTTTACAGTAATTATGGGCCACACGTAGCATATAAGTTGGTGCATAACTTTGTAACCGTTTGTGTTATCAAAATTCTGTACACAACTTTTTGCCTAGACAAATCCTAGATGAAGTGTACCAAGTTTTGCAATAATTGGACGAATGGTGTCGGAGTTCATTTTAGTTTGAAGGTGAGTTTTTTTCAAAATGGCGGGAAATTTTGGCAGGTGAAATGGACATGGCCATATCCATTAGATTCGGGATAACATTTATCCCACACTGTTCAGGAGATACAAGCGGAAACGTATTTTGGTTTGTAATAGTGCCACCTATAGGCGGACAGCTGCCATTTTTGGTCTGAGGTCTGACATCTTTTTTATTTGAACAAATACAAGTGCAAATATAGACGCAAGCGGCAATAGAGGGGTCCAAGCAAAGTCTCCAAAAGCAGCATAAAAACAGCTGATGCAAAATAAGCTGTCTGGCATCGGCAGAGAAGATTTGGCAAGTTTTTAATGGGTGCAACCCACATACTCAACTCTGCTGCTCATCCCACCTTTGCATTTTCTTCAAATGTGGCAACATTTGAAATGGAAATAAACATACTTTCCAGTGGTATAAGATTTATTGTCAAAAAGCTTTGTTACAACATAGAAATAATCAGAGGTGGATAGTAACGTGCTACATTTATTCCGTTACATTTACTTGAGTACCTTTTTGGATAAACTGTTCTTGTAAGAGTAGTTGTTATACAACATACTTTTTACTTTTACTTTAGTGTATTTGTTAAGAAATAACGCTACTTTTACTCTGTTACATTGAGCGACATTCCGCTTGCTACTTTTATTTTTATTCATCTGTTATCCAATGCATGATCTGTTTGTTTTGTCAGAAAACTTGCTCCTAAATGACCGTTCCACCAATCAAACGGAGCTTGGCAGTCACATTACCACACCCAAAGTTGCACGGACACACACAGATACACGCACACACACACACAGACAGACACGCATACGCGCATACATACACAGACACACACACACGCATAAACACACAGACAGACAGACACACGCACATACACAGACAATCAGACAGACACGCACACACAGGCTGAATTAGCCTTAATTTATGTTACTTTGTATAGATTTTTTAAAAAAGTTTTGTATGTAATATTGTTTGGTAATATTCAAACACATTGTACATTGTTATTTTATATTTTTGCATATTTGATTATATGATAAACCAATTAATCTTTAATTTACTCAGAAGTTACACAGTACTTGAGTAGTTTTTTTTCACTTGAGTACTTTTTACTCTTACTTGAATAAATTTTTGGATGACTACTTTTTTACTTTTACTTGAGTATTATTATTCTAAAGTAACAATACTCCTACTTGATTTTTGGCTACTCTACCCACCTCTGGAAATAACTGACCAAACAAAAAGAGTGGTTCAGGATATATTTCAGTGCATATTGTACTTGTATAATTATGCATGGGGCAAATAAAGGATCTTGAATCTACAGTACCCAGGGCTTTGTGGACTGTTATGGGTTTTTTTTTTAAAGCTGATGCCGATGACAATGTGTAGAAGTCAGGGTCAAGGCTGATAATTAGATGTTTTCCCCTCTATTTGCATGATAATGCATCTTTATTTTCATGGAAATGTGGCTGAACGCAGACATCGCGGACTCAGCTATCCAGCTAAACGGGCTAGCATGCTATCGGGCTGATCGAGAAGCCTCTTTGTCTGTGCGTCTACATAAACAAACTGGTGCACGAACTCTGCTGAAGTGAGTCGCCACTGCTCACCACAGATAGAGTTTTTTGGTCATAAAGTGCCGCCCATTCTACCTGCCAAGAGAATTCTCCATGGTGCTAGTCGTAGCCGTGTACTTACCGCCTAGTGCTAATGCTAGCCTGGCGCTAGCCTAATTGTACGAGGCTATTAACAAGCTCCAGAACGTGCACCCGGACGGATTTTTCATCATTGCCAGCGACTTCAACAATGCAAATCTGAAGTCAGTTCTCCCCAAATTACATCAACATGTAGACTTTGCTACGAGGGGGGAGAACTGCCTGGATAAAGTTTACAAAAACGTGCGTGGTGCCTACAAAGCAGCAGCAGCGTGCCCTCACATCGGCTCTTCTGATCATGCTACAGTGATGCTGCTGCCCGCATACTCAGTGCTGCTGAAACGCAAAAGATCTGCCAGGAAAACCATCAGAGTCTGGCCTAGTGGAGCTGTCTCAGCACTCCAGGACTGTTTTGAGTGCATGGACTGGAATGTTTTTAAAGAGACGGCGATGTACAGCGGCTGCATTAACCTGAACGAGTTTGCAGAATCTGTGACTTGCTACATCAGTAAATGCACAGAGGATGTTACCATCTTAAAGAATGTCATCACTAGAGCCAACAAGAAGCCCTGGTTTACAGCACAGGTGCATGCACGGCTAAGAGAGAGAGATGCTGCTTTCCGGTCTGGGAATAAAGCTGTTCTCAGAACAGCCAGAGCTAACCTCTCTCGTTCCATCCAACAAGCAAAGTTAGCACACACAAAATATCCAGAACAACTTCAGCGACACAAAAGACCCTCGCAGCTTATGGCAGGGCATCTAGACTGTCACTCAGT
Organism: Distichodus sexfasciatus; assembly: GCA_032718565.1. Classification (NCBI taxonomy): domain Eukaryota; kingdom Metazoa; phylum Chordata; class Actinopteri; order Characiformes; family Distichodontidae; genus Distichodus; species Distichodus sexfasciatus. The sequence continues at coordinate 89,232 of JAVGVS010000397.1, read as the reverse complement.
ACAAGCCAGCACCAAGCAGCTGTGAGGGGGATGCCACACTCCCTGAGGAGCTGAAAAAGTTCTATGCACGGTTTGATGCACTGAACAACATGCACATGATGAAAGCCACGCCTCCCACCACCAACCAGATCATCTCTCTGCCTGCAGCTGACATGAGAAGAACCTTCACCAAGGTCAACCCACGAAAGGGTGCCGGTCCAGACAACATTCCAGGTTGTGTGCTCAACGACTGCACTGATCAGCTGGCTGAGGTCTTCACAGACATCTTTAACACATCACTGAACCAGATGACCTTCCCAACATGCTTCAAATCCACCACCATCATCCCAGTCCAAAGAAATCTTCAGTATCCTGCATGAATGACTACCATCCCATCACTCTGACCCCCATCACAATGAAGTGCTTTGAGAAACTTGTCATGGCACAGGTGAGAAGCAACTTCCCCCACTCACTGGATCCACTGCAGTTTGCCTACCGCACAAACAGGTCAACTGAGGACGCCATATCCACTGCAGTTCACCTTTCCCTTTCACACTTGGACAATACTCTTATGTTAGATTGCTGTTCAGACTTTAGTTCAGCATTCAACACCATCATTCCTCAAAGACTGTGTGTGAAACTGAGCGATTTGGGACTGAGCACTTCAATCTGCAACTGGATACTGGATTTCCTGTCAGAGAAGCCTCAGTCCATTCAAATCAGTGACAACATTCCCGCACCATCAGACTGAGCACAGGAGCTCCTCAGTTCTGTGTTCTCAGCCCACTTCTGTCCCCCTCCTGACCCACGACTGCACAGCTCAAACCACATCATCAAATTTGCCGACGACACAACCGTGGTGGGGCTCATCAGCAACAATAATGAGTCAGCATACAGAGATGAGGTTCATCAGCTGGCTGCCTGGTGCAGTGAGAACAATTTATCGCTGAATGTGGACAAAACCAAAGAAATGATTGTAGACTTCAGGAGAACTTGCTCCACCCACACACCACTCAGCATCCACAGTTCCATGCTGAGACTGTAAAAAACACCAAGTTCCTGGGAGTTCACATCTCAGAGGACCTCACCTGGACCATCAACACCACCTCCATCATCAAAATGGCCCAGTGGCGTCTCCGCTTCCTGAGACGGCTGAAGCGAGCCAACCTACCCCCTCCCACCCTCACTGTGTCCTACAGGGGCACCATAGAGAGCGTCCTGACCAGCTACATCTCCGTCTGGTTTGGTAACAACAAAGGATTGTCAAAGCAGCTGGCAACATCATTGGAGCATCTCTCCCACCACTGCAGAACATCTTTTATATATGCTGCATCAGGAGGGCCTCCTGCATCGTGCTTGACCCCTCACATCCCTCACTTAGACTCTTCACACTCCTCTCATCCGGCAGACGCTACCGCAGCATCAGGACTCGATCCACCAGAATGCGTGATAGCTTTTTCCCACAAGCCATCAGACTCCTGAGCACACTTCCTGCCCTCACACTCCCCCCCACACACCCAGACTGACTCTGTTGCACATGCTGCAATACAGACTCATTTATGTTGCACTGAAACTGTCTCTGGAAAGATGTTTAAGAATAACGTTTATGTTTACAATCTACAGTATCATCACTCCAAACTGTTGCTGATCTGGCACACATTAAATGCCAGACGATTGAAATAGTATTCCTCCTCCAATGACTGTTACTACAACACTGCTACAATAATTGCACAATTTTTGCACTGCCGCTACTTATTTGCATTGAACATTGAATGTATATATCACTGGTCACTTTCTAACTAACTGTATTTGCACAAATTATTGAAAAATTATTGCACAGACTCTGGTTCTCCACTACTGTTAAAATATCTGCACAAACTTAAATGTTACTCATACTTTTTAAGAGATACTGTTTTATTAATAGACAGGATGTCACGCGCACTCCACTCTGTGGCTGGTAGTTGGAATGGGATGTGGCCGGTCGCGGTTCAAAGGGTATTTAAGGTTTCACTTCCTCGCGGCGCATCACTCTGCCATTAGAGTCCACCCGGCCCTCTTCCGATTCTCATTGGCATCAACTATGAGTACTCCAGTTATTGGGTTCATCTCTTTGTTAGAGTGTGTGTCGCTAGAACGCGTATTATTGTGGTAATCCTTACTCTTCACGTAAGAGAGTTCTTATATCAACTCGCGTGGCTTTTCTGCCTACTCACGCTCTCAGCCGAGTTTGGGCTAACCAGCATGCTACAAGAGCTAACGAGTAGCAATTCATTACATCCTAACCACATCACTGTCAAATTGTGAAGTGTGGCATTCGGTTCATATCCTAATCAGATCCCTGTCCGAATCGGAGAGCATTCCCACAGCCGCCTAACCCGGCCGCTGGAAGTTTGTGTGCGTCTGCCTTTATCGTCAAATCCTTACCAGATCCCTGATGAATCTGACAGAATGGCAGAGCCATTAAGTGTTAGCCCAGCAGAATTCGCTCTTTTATGGGACGTGGTAGTGAGCCAGGCAGCGGAGATGGAGCAGTTGCGAAGTTAAGTCGCGTCTCTGCGTCGCAGCAACCAAGACCTGGCGGCCGCGCGCCGCGAGGTGGAGGAACTGTGGCGGGAGGTCTCAACGCTCCGCGCAGCTGTTTCAGAGTTGTCTGACCTGCGCCATGCTCCCGTAGTGGCGAACCGTTCTCCTCCCCCCAAATCACATTTGGTATTACCGGATAAATGGAATGGCATAGATGGGAAGTGTGATGTGTTTCTAACTGTGCTGGATCTTGTGTTTGAGTTTCATCCCACCAGATACTCCACGGACCACCAGCGCATCGTGCTTCTTATCTCCCTGCTTTCTGGGCCTGCGGCAGAGTGGGCCACAGCTATGCTGCGTTCCAATTCAGATGTCAGCCACTCCTACCTGGAATTCACCCGCCAGCTCCACCTCACTTTTGAACATCCCGACAGTGAGGTGGAGACCGACCTGAGGCTTTACCATCTGCGGCAGGGCTCAGCATCCATGCAGACCACCTGGGGAGATGCCGCGCTCCGGACCGCCTACTTCGAGGGGTTGGCTTCCCGGATTTAGGACAAATTTGCCAGACGGGAGCTCCCAGCCATGCTGGAGGGACTGATCCAAATTGCCTTGCAGATTGACCAACGCCTTTCCTCCCTTCCGAGGCCAGCTCCTCCGCCAGCCTCTTCTCCGACTCCTCAACCCACACCACACTGCTCGCAGCTCACTACCTACTCCCCGGCACCGGCTCACACCTCGACCACCCTGACGACGGCGCCCGGATTTGTCAGTTCCCCACCTCCCACCGTGGCCTCGCACTCCGGAGCCGGGGAACCCATGCAACTAGGGCACGCCTCCTTAACTGCTGTGGGGAGGGAAAGACGTTATCGGAAGGGTCTCTGCGCCTACTGTGGCTCCCCCAGCACCATCGAGCAGTTTGCCCTCTCTGTCCGGGAAATGGCCCCGCCCAGTGAGTCCAGAGAGCAACTCACTGGGCCCACTCCACCTCCTCTCAACCCAAACTGCTGTTTCCTGTCTAATGGTTAAGGTACACCTCCAGTTTGCTAACAAACAGATCCGAAGTTCTGCCTTCCTTGACTCCGGTGCTGCGGGGAACTTCATGGATCAGGCTTATGCCAAGTGGCTGGGGGTGGAAAGCGAGGCATTATCCCAGCCCGTTCAGATCACCTCAATCGACAGTTGGCCCCTCTCCAACTCACCTATGACTCACCAGACCCAACCCCTTCACCTCACCATCGACAACCACCGTGAACAGATCCGGTTTCTCCTCACCTCCATCGCATCTCCCCCATCATCCTGACGTACCCCTGGCTGCTTCAACACGACTTCCTCATCTCCTGGCACCAGAACCAGATTTTGCAATGGGGTCCAACCTGTTCCAAACTCTGCCTGCGGGCTTTGGCTGGGACTCGCTCTAGGGAGTCCGAGGCCCCCAATATTGACACAGAGGCCATCCCAGCACAGTACCACGACCTGGTGGAGGTCTTTTGTAAGAAGCGTGCCATCCAGCTGCCACCTCATCACTCCCACAACCTCGCCATTGACCTCCTGCCAGGCATGGTACCACCCCGTGGCCGACTCTACTCCCTCTCTGCCTCCGAGACCCAGGCGATGGAGGAATACGTCAACAGCGGCCTCCGCCAAGGTAGCTTCTGGCCATCCTCCTCGCCTGCCACTGCAGGGTTCTTTTTTGTGAAGAAGGACAGCGGCCTCCGTCCTTGCATCGATTATCAGGGGGTTCAACAAGATCACCATGAAGAACTGTCACCCACTTCCTCTCACCAACACCGCCCTGGATGCTCTCTCTGGTGCCACCTACTTCACGAAGTTGGACCTCCGGAGCGCCTACAACTTGGTGTGCATCAGGGAGGGCGACGAATGGAAGACGGCTTTCATCACTCCCACGGGTCATTATGAAAGCCTGGTGATGCCCATCGGCCTTTGCAATGCGCCAGCCGTGTTCCAACAATTCATTAATGACATGCTACGGGATATGCTGGGCCATTGGGCATTCGTGTATCTGGATGATATTCTGATTTATTCTTGCACCTTAGAGGAACACCACCAGCAGGTCAGGGCAGTTCTCAAGAGACTGCTCGCCCACCAGCTGTGCTGCAAGTTGGAGAAGTTGCGCATTTAACAAGCGTTCCACCACGTTCCTGGGTTTTGTCATCTCGTCCCAGGGCATGGCCATGGACCCGCAGAAGCTCGACGCTGTACATCATTGGCCCCTACCTAAGACACTCAAGCAACTCCAACGGTTTCTTGGGTTTGCAAATTTCTACCGATGCTTCATCCAGGGCTTCAGTACGGTTGCCGCTCCACTCACCACCCTGACTCATCCTTCTTTGCACCGCTTCACCCTCACTCCAGAAGCCATCAGAGCATTTCAACTCCTTTGTCACCACTTCACCACCGCACCCATCCTCTTGCATCCAGATCCCACCAGGCCCTTCATTGTGCCTCTGATGTGGGCACCGGGGCAGGCCTCTCCCAACGAGGTCCAGGCTAGAAGCTACAGCCCTGTAGCATTTTCTCCAAGAAGTTTGACCCCACTCAGCAGCGTTACAGCGTAGGGGACTGTGAGCTGTTGGCCATCAAGTGGGCCTTGGAAGAATGGTGACACTGGCTCCAGGGCAACAGTGAGCTATTTACGGTCTGGACAGACCTTCAGAACCTCATATCCATTCAGAACCTCAAACAGTTGAATCCTCGGCAGGCGCGTTGGGCACTTTTCTTTGAGCAGTTCAACATCCATCTATCCTACCGTCCAGGGTCAAAAAACACCAAAGCCGATGCCCTTTCTTATCAACATGAGGTAGACGGCCCCCGGACGGACCCCGTGCCTGTCCTCTCCCACACCAAAATCATTGCACCTCTCCGCTGGGACTTGGAAACAAGGGTGCACCAGGCACAGGCCTTGGAGACACCGCTGGCAGGTGTGCCGCCTGGACGGCTCTACGTTCCCACAGCCGTTTGCACGGAAGTGCTCACCAGGGCCCACTCATCCGCCCTTTCTGGCCACCCAGGGGCCCAACGCACCCTCCAGTTTGCCAGCCGAGCCTTCTGGTGGCCATCCATGGTGAAAGATGTTAAGGAGTTTGTCCAGGTGTGCCCAGTGTGTGCCAGGGCCAAGGACTCCAACCAACCATCTCTGGGGGAACTCCAGCCTCTTCCCATCCCCCAGAGGCCCTGGTCCCACAGTGCCGTCGACTTCATCATGGGCCTGCCAGTCTCTGAAGGCAAGAATACCATCCTCACCATCGTCGATCGGTTCTCCAAGGCTGTGCACCTGGTGGCCCTCACCGGACTCCTGTCAGCTAAGACCACTGTGGAGCTGATATTAGAGCATGTAGTCCACCTGCATGGGTTCCCCAAGGACATCATCTCTGACAGGGGGCCTCAGTTCACCGCCCATTTCTGGAAGCTTTCTCCCATTTGATCGATTCCACCCGCAGTTTGTTGTCTGGATACCACCTCCAGACGAATGGTCAGACAGAGTGGACCAACCAACAACTGGAGCGTTACCTGAGATGCTTTGTTGCCAATCGCCAGTGCTTCTGGGCCTGCTACCTCACTTGGGCTGAGTTATCCCACAACCTCCATGTCTCCTCTGCCACCAATCTCAGTCCATTTGAGGTATGCTACGGTTACCAGCCTCTGATGTTTGACCACCAGGAGCCAGAGGTGGAGATACCGTCGGCCCAACAGTTGGTCCGCCGGTGCCGACGGCTCTGGAAGCACGCCAACGCAGCCAGTCACCGTGCCAACACCTGTTACACCACTCAACACCGCCGTCAGCACCCACCGGGATGTTTGTACCACGTAGGTGACAAGGTATGGCTATCCACCCGTAACCTCTACCTGCACATGGACTCCTGCAAGCTCACCCCGGTACATTGGACCCTACTGCATCACCCACCGGATTAATCCCGTCACCTACCGACTCCAACTGCCTGCAGCGCTCCGGATCCATCTGGTGTTCCACACCTCACAGCTGAAACCCTTCGTCACTTCACCAATGGTGCCTTCCACTCCTGCCCCTCTGCCCCCCCCCGCATCACTGAGGGTGGTGCCGCATACACCGTGCGTCGGATCCTCGATTCACGTCCTCGGGGCAGAGGTACCCAGTACCTCATAGATTGGGAAGGTTACGGCCCTGAGGAGCGGTCGTGGATTCCGGCCCGGTTTGTACTTGACCCGGAGCTGATACGGGACTACCGTCATCGGGTATCCTCCCAGCCGGGTCCGTCTGGTGCCGGTCCTGGAGGGGGGGGGACCGTCACGCGCACTCCACTCCGCGGCCGGTAGTTGGAATGGGACGCGGACGATCGCGGTTCAAAGGGTATTTAATGTTTCACTTCCTCGCGAAGCGTCGCTCTGCCATTAGAGTCCACCCGGCCCTCCTCCGATTCTCATCGGCATCAACTGTGAGTACTCCAGTTATTGGGTTCATCTCTTTGTTAGAGTGTGTGTTGCTAGAACGCAGATTATTGTGGTAATCCTTACTCTTTGCATAAGAGAGTTCTTATATCAACTCGCATGGCTTTCCTGCCTACTCACGCTCTCAGCCGCGTTTGGGCTAACCAGCATGCTACAAGAGCTAACGAGTAGCAATTCATTACATCCTAACCACATCACTGTCGAATTGTGAAGTGTGGCATTCGGTTCATATCCTAATCAGATCCCTGTCTGAATCGGAGAGCATTCCCACAGCCGCCTAACCCGGCCGCTGGAAGTTTGCATGTGTCTGCCTTTCTCGTCAAATCCTTATCAGATCCCTGACGAATCTGACACAGGATATAGAATTTTTCATATTGAAACTGTTTCTAACATCTTGCACATGTGGAAAAGTCAATTTCCACTCTTGTAGGTAATACTGCATCCAAATTGTCTCTTCTCTACTTTTAGTCCTAGTTCTAGTTTTAAATTATATTTAATACTCCATTTCTAGTTTAAAATGTATAGTTTGTATTCTATTTATAAATTTTTTATTCCATGTGCCTTATTTGTTCTTTGTTCCCTATTTCTTATTGCACTGTAAAAATTGGAGTCATGTCATCTCGTCTCTCTGTATATCTGTACAGTATGTAGCAGAGATGACAAAGTTTACTTTGACTCATGAGCAAGGTAGCGTCCCCAAGCACTGCTCCCCGGGCACTCCCCTGTTAGCTGCTTTTTCATGGATAGGTCAAATGCAAAGGTCACATTTTGCTGTGGTGCACTGTGTGGTGTGCTGTCAAAGACAAATAATCTTTCACTTAGTTTCTGGATCAAGAGGTGACACTTCTGGCCATGCTGGTCAATGGTTTACACACGGCCTAGCACAGGATCATTCTCCTGCTCTTTTTTCTGTTAGGTATCAATGGCTTCAGTGGTGATCTCCATGGTGACCTGACTGGTGACAGCAGCCCATGTCTCAACTTATTCGCGTTCTTCTGCCTTGTGGCAATGATGACAGATATGGGCAGAAGAGGTAGATTGCTTGTATCAACTCCAAGTGCTTATGACGATTGACACAATACTTGCACTCTGCTTTCTTTAGCACACTGCTGAAATAGGTAACAACCTGCTCATCTTGTTCTATCGCCTGAGACAGCACAGCACCAATGGCCTCATTGCTTGCACCCATGTCAAGGATGAATGGCGCTACTGGATCATGGTATGCAAGCGTAGGGGGAGTAGAGAGAGCATCACAGAGCTGATGAAATGCTGTTGTACAGGCTCCAGTCCATGCAAACATGCTCCCTTCTCTGTGACCTGGTGCAGTGGGCTAGCTTTGGTGGCAAAGTCTTTAATGAAGAGCTGGTAATATGATGCCAGCCCCAAGAAGCTATGAAGCTCAGACACATTATGTGGTATTTGTCAGTCTCTCACAGTGGTTACCTTAGCTTCCACTCCCTTTTCACTGACCACATGTTCCAAGAAATCATGTCTCATGTCTCAGCAGTCCTAGCGGTCCTAGCAGGATTAAGAGATCATCCAAATCCACCACACACTTACTGCAAGGGATCTTCGCTAGAACCCAATCCATCAGCTGTTTAAATGTAGCAGGGCTGCTGCAAAATCCAAATCGCATGACTTGGAATCGCCATAGTCCTTACCCAATAGTCAATGCAGATTTGAGTCAAGCGTCTGAGGTCAAATCTAACTGCCGGTAGCTGCTACAGAGCTCAAGGGAGCTGAACCAGCAAAAGCCTGATATGTAGTCCAGTGCATCATCAATTCAGGGAATTGGGTAAGAATGACAGCATTCAAATGGTGGTAGTCAACTTGTGCATTCCCTTGTTACAATTGCAGGTTTTCCCATTGTCATTTTGCAGCTATGCTGGAATTTTACAAGCATGTGTGGTACTACACCAGGGAGAATGATGGTGATGGCAGGGGCAGTTTGATGATAGCTTATGGTGGGGCAGGTGTTGTTGGCCATTGAGTGATCATCCTTGCCTGCGATCACCAGCAGGAACATTGCCATGAGCGGTGTGAGTACTGTAAAGCCTCAGAAGCCCAGAGTCCCTCTCAAGACTCATCCTCATCCCCAAGGCATACTTCAACACCTGTCTTATTCTTCTCCCACTGCAGATGTTGGTAAGGAGCCAATACAGATAGGGCACTCCTGACTCATGCCAGAGGAATGTGAAAAGCTCATGACCCTGGGTTTGTGTCTCATGTGAAAAACACAGGTACTTCTGTAGCAACTGTCACAAATGTCTAGAACAGTCTCATCTCCCAGGAAAAGATTATGTCTTCTTCAGCTTCTGTGTTCTGCTGCAATGTGTTGGTCTCCCTAAGATGAACCCCAGTCTCCCCAGCTCAACTGCAAATTCACACCATGATTGACTCCGACTCTGCTGTGATTGCATCCTCTTGGATTGCACCCTGGCCTGCCAACTCAGTATCCCCTCTCATCAATTCAAATCCCCGCATACTGTCCAGGCCTTCAACAGGACATGCTTCAGAAGCAGCTACTTGTAGTACTTACCCTGCCCTTGCAACTTACCATTGCTGACACCCATAGAGAACAATGCTCCTTTTTCCTGATTGACACACCCTATGATCCTGTGGTCCTTTGCTACCCTTGGCTAGTGGAGCGTCAACCTATTCTGGACTGGGCGACTGGCTCCCTCATCCAATGGGGACCTGACTGTGCTGGCCATGTGACTGTCAAGCTGTGACCGTCACCATGTGCCATGCCTCTCTCCCTGCTGCTCCTGTTGCAATGGACTTCTCAGTTCCCCTGAATATCACAACCTTGCACCTGTGTTCAACAAAGACAACAATGCCTATGACAGCCTTCTTCAATAATGTGCTGTGAGACTTCCTGGATCGCTTTGTCTTTGTCTATCTGGATGACATCTTTATCTTTTCCCCTGCTCTCACTACCCATATCCAACATGTTTGCCAAGTCCTCCAATGCCTCCAAACTGTCTGTACCACCCCACAAGGCATCGCCATGGAACCCACTAAGCTCTCTGCTGTTTTCAGCTGGCCAGTTCCCACTACCATTAAACAACTGGAGTATTTCCTGGGCTTGCAAATTTTTACTGTCGCTTCATCCACAATTACAGTTCCATGGCTGCTCCTCTTACATCTCTCCTCCATGGTTCCCCAGCTACACCCCAGCTTTGACAGCCTCAAAAATTCACTTCTCCCCCTATTCTTGTCCACCCAGACCCACCCACACTGGAGTGGGAGTGGTCCTGTCCCAATGATCCAACACTGCCCACAAATTGCACCCCTGTGCCTTCCTTTCCCAACTTCTGTCACCCACAGAGCACAGTTATAACGTTGGGAACCGAGAGCTTCTAACAATGAAAATGGCCCTTGAAGAATGGCAGCATTGGCTGGAGGGGGCCCAACATCCTTTCATCATCTGGGCAGACCATAAACACCTGGAGTATGTCTGTGAAACTCAGTGTCTCAATCCCAGGCAGGCTCGCTGGGCCTTGTTATTCCCACATTTCCAGTTCACCCGCCCAGTGTCAAAAAACACCAAACCTGTTGCCCTCTCCCTGCAACACCTACGCGGCTCATAAGAATGACAACTGTCGACCCCAAAGATTCCTGCATCCCCAGCAGGACCCTGATGCAGGGGATTGAGTCTAGGTTTCCACTTAGAGCCTGTCAGCATCTGAAAATTAGAAACTTGTTCTCCGCTATGTGGGTCCCTTCAAGGTGGTCCGACACATCAAGTGTCCATCCTTGGTCCATGCGAGTGAGCCCTGTGTTCCATGTTTCCCTCCTCTAAAAAGCTCTCTCACCTATCTGTTCCCTATGAATGCTCCTGGGCACCCTACCCAAACGGACTGCCTACTAATGTAAGAATTTTGTCTGCTCACTGTTAATGAGACTTCCTGGTGTTTTTTGTACCTTCTCTCAACCTCCTGTGTACTTAATACCCCCATCAACTGTGTGATTAGTCCCTACAACACTGCTTGCATTTGTGTGCTGCTTCCTGGCCTGACAAACTGCATTTTACCTACCCCTTTAATTATAATATATATATTAGTGGTGGGCCGTTATCGGCGTTAACGTGCTGCGTTAACGTGAGACTCTTATCGGGCGATAAAAAAAATATCGCCGTTAATCTATTCACAAAGTTGGGTTGGGAGCTGGGTGTATACTACGCAAGCTATGATGACTTTCACCTTGATATTTTAGCGCGGATGTATCAATAGGGTCTGGCTGCAGATTTGCACTTGCACGCTCAGACACCTGCACTTCCACAAGTGACGTCACTTGCAGTGACGTCTAATATAGTGGGATCTGTTGGATTAAGATTTTATATTGTACTATTTTATAAAACTATTGTCAGTTTATCCAATAATAAAAATTGTTAATACAGTAGTTGTAAATTACGACGGCGTTTTAGTGCCACCTGTAAAAAAATCTAAGATTACGAGATTAAACTCGTAATATTTCTAGAGTAAACTCGAAACTACGAGAATAAAGTCAAAAGCTTACGAGAATAAAGTCGAAATGTTACGAGAATAAAGTCGAAATGTTATGAGAAAAAACTCGAAATATTACGAGAATAAAGTCGAAATATTTCGAGAAAAATCACAGAATTGCGAGAAACTTTGGATGTGGAGGATCTATCAAATTATATCAAACTACATTTACAAATGTGTATGCATACCAAAGAGATTTTATTAAACCTTACCTTTGACGGTTGATGTTTGCAAGGTCTTCCGTAGAGCTAACTCACTGGCGCAGACCTCCACGGCTTGGTACAGAACATATCTTAAAACATTCACGCAGTACCGACTCTTATTTTCGTAATTTGACTTATTTTCAAAAATAATACGATTTTAATCTCAGACATTATTGGGTTTATTCTCGAAATATTTACTTTTTTCTCGCAACATTTCGACTTTATTCTCATAAGATTGACTCTTTTATTCTTGCAACATTTCGACTTTTATTCTCCTAAGATTTTGACTTATTCTCGTAACATTTCTAATTTTGTCTCTATTCTCAAAGACTTACTTTAGTCGTTATTTAGTCATTTAGATTAATCTCCAAGATTACAGCAGATTAATCTAGATTAAAAAAAAATTAATCTATGCCTATCACTAATATATATATATATATATATATATATATATATATATATATATATATATATATATATGTATATATTTATTAAAACGGAACCCAGAACAAGTAAAAGTGTGTGTACTGACTATTTGTTAAGTGATCATGAATCCATGAAAGTTTTATAAAAAATACAATGATTAATCTTGAACTAATGTTAACTTGTGTATTAAATGTTCACACACCCCAGTTGCCCAGAGAAGGATGGAGTCCCCTTTCGAGTCTTGGTTCCTCTCAAGGTTTCTACTTACAAGAGGGAGTTATCTTTGCCACTGTTGCCTTAGGCTAACTTGTTGGGGGTTTGGGCCGGTTAAATGTAAAGCCCTTTTTGACAATGACTGTTGTTAAGAGTGCTATATAAATAAAATTGAATTGAACTGAATTTTCAATCACCAATCTACAAGAGAAGTCTGTCTAATACAACATTATGAATATTACAATGTCAATTTATTTCCAAATTCGTGCAGCTCTAGATCACTTTACATTATACGTCAAATAAATCTTTCTAATTGTCATAGTTTGTGTCTTAGAAAACCACACACCACCCTTTCTATACAGTATTCTTTAAAAAGTTTAAAATAGTTCATGATCACTTGACAGATACTGAGTACAGTATAAATACCACTCACACTGTACTTGTTATAGGTTGTATTTTATTATATATTTTAAAATATTATAATTAAAGGGTTACTTGTTGCTTGTATTGTACTTCAAAGTTGAACATTTAAATATACTGTGCGTATATTAGAGTTTGTATTAAGACCACCTAAACCGAGACAAGACCGAGACTCTGAACCATCCCCAAGCACCATGTCGCACTGCTCCTTCAAGGATGGGTCAAACGCAGAGGTCACATTTGGTTGTGGTGCACTGTGTGCTGTGGTGTGTTCACAATGACAAATAATCACTCACTTTCACCAACTTTCTCACTTTCACAACTCACTCTCACTGTAGCGCTGACTACTTAATTTAATGAAGCTTGTGAAATTATATACCGTGTCAGAAAAAATGAGACCACATAACTTCGCTCCTGATTCACTGGTTTAAAAGTTTTGTATATTAGAGTTGGGATCAAGACCACCTAAATGAGACTGAGACAAGACCAACACCAGAGTGTGTTGAGACCGACACAAGATCAAGTCTCTGAAAGGCAGAGAACGAGACCAGGGCGAGGTAAGACCGAGTCGAGACAGACACCAGGCTAATGCTTGTTTTACACCACATAACAAATAAGTGGAACATACAAAGCCTAAGCAACATTAAACCTGTTCATTCAATATTTCTCTCTTACATATACAGTACATAATAAGGAAATCACTTCACTGGAAGCAGTTATCCAAACTGATCACGTCATATGTTAAACTCAACAAACCACAGTGGCAGAACACTCCTCAAAACCAAACTCACTGTTTTATTGGCTTGCAGTTTTTATTCAGTAGAGACAAATTACGAGGAAAAATATGGTTAGTTCCAGGCGGAAACATTTCTTTATCCATTTGGTATCTATCTGAATACAGAATAAAATTATTTGATAACAAATAATTCTTTCTGTATTTGTTTACTTGCTAACATTAGAAAATGGAAAGAAAATAAGTAGCTGTATCCTACACTTTCTGTCAAAATGTGATTTATGACCCTTTGATTTATGACCCCCAGATTTATGACCCTATGACTGACAGATATCAAACATGTCTTGATTTATGGTATATTTTCCTATCTTGATTTTATGATTCTCCCTACCTTGATCATATACTCTCTCCCCCCTCACCCCACCCCACCCCTGACCCAGGCCCACAACCACCCGCTGTTAAAAGGTGTTAGATAAGACAGACCCCCAGTATTGTTAAAGGTAAGACACTTAGTTCTTCCTGACCCAGTCCTCTCCCTGTTAAAGATAATGTATTAGTATACTTTGTGTGTGTGTGTAGGGGTGTGTACATCATTACAAAATGTAAAAGAGACCCAAAGGAAGGAGTCTAAGGCTTCTTATATTTTCAATCTTGGGCGGCAAGAACATCAGCGAAGAAAACAATCCTGTTATGGAAGCTTTCACTATGAGTAAGTATACGTTTTTGCATTTACATATCTTTGCCGTGTTTCAATTTTCAATAATCTGATTATTATTATTTTGTTATAACAGGTATGCTTATCTCATAGGTGAAACAAGCAATACAGCTCCAGAAATTATAGGATTCGACCAACTTAGTAAGTCACAAACGTATAATATGTATGAATTCTATTTTGCCACTATGTACAATATCGATAAATTATTTGTATTTTATTTATAGTAACTGGCGAAATAATCACCCCACCCATGTGTCATCAAAATGATACACCAGCCACAACTGTAGGCCTCGGGAAGCATGTTACGTGGTGCTTCAGACTGTTTCTTTAACACATCATGCTATAATATTCTAACGCTAACATCTGTCATTCTAGCAGCACTGCGTATGCTTGTGGATAATATTGGTGGGCCCGACGCATCCGCCTCAATCAGAACAAATTTCTGAAAACGACTTGGGGGTACAATCCAAACCTATTGCCCGAAAAGCCAGCCGAAAGAGAAGGTATTGTGAGGATGATTCCGTAAACAAAAAGGCAAAGAGCACTAATGTTTTGGAATGGAGTAATATAGGTAAGTTTGCGTTATCCTATAATACACTATATTACACTATTAAAATAAGACTATTTTATTGTTGGATGTTTGTGATAGTAAAAGTTGTTTTGTGCATTTTTGGTAGATCAACAAGTGGTTCAAAGCCTCAACAGGAGTGGGACTACGACTGCGACCGATGTGTGTGTTAGTGGTTGGACTGATTCAGATATCACAGCTTGGGACAATGCCACATTTGAAGAAACATCAAATCTCTCTGAAAGTGGCAAAATAGGACTATCAACCAAATCTGCAAAACACACTTGTGCAGTTATTGAAGACTCACTGGACATACTCAACAATTGCTTGCCTGGGAACCAGGAACACGCATTGAAGCTTCAAAGGTATGCAAAGCTATGTGATGTTGCATCCAAAAGACTAACATCAGAAAAGTCGGCAGATGTGTATAGTCTTGTTCAGAAAGAGATTTTGAAATGGGGTATGAAATTTGAGAAAAGTCAGCAGGAGATTTTGAAATGGTGTATGATATTTGAGAAAAGTCAGCAAGAGTCAAAAGCTAGAGACGAGGTGCTTCACAAATTGGTGATAAGTCAGTTTAAGGGGTCAAAAGCTAGAGATGAGGTGATTCACAATTTGATACAAGTAGTAACAACTGTACTGTATGAGTTAAAGGAGTTAACAGTTAGTGGTCAACAAGATGCAAAGAATGTGGTGTTAAAATGCGTGCATAGTTTGATGAGTGTGTGGAATAAGCATACGACTATGCTGCGTGAATCCGAGGGTTTGTCTAAAGTGGATTGGTACAGTTTGAGTGATGCTTTAACAATCCTAGCAAAAATGTCGCATGGATAATTTTATAACAAACTACATGTACATAATTCTTAAAAAATAATAAAATAAATAAAAAATTAATTTAAAAAGCGTAAGTAACTATGGAGCGCCTGTGCAATTGCAGACGGATTGCTGATGAAGTGTCCGATATCAACAATAAAATCTCTCAGTTTTTACAATCTGTAGCTATGGAGCGACCCCACAAACGCAGACGGTTTGCTGATGAAGTACCCGATATCAACAATAAAATCTTTTTTACAATCTGAAAAAATGAATAAGCTGAATGATGCTAACACAGTTTTCTATAACAGAATACAAGCAGTACAAAACAGTTGCAGGAACCCGGACAAGGTGTCTGTCTCTACTCCGGTCAAATCTGATATAGATAGACTGATATCTCAAGGCGGTGTTGTTAGTGAAAATAGAGTAGTGTCAGGACCCCGTTCAATAGCGTGGTTTTACACAGATCGCTTAATTTCAGAGATGTGCCAGACACAGACATGGCAGCGTATATAAATCATTTACACAACACTCTGGAGGACATAGTTGATTTCTCTCGAAAGTTTTCTGGTGATGGGGGTGTAGTTAATATTTCAATGAGGGGTCCCAGTCTCACGTCTGATGTAAATGCCATGCTAACATCAGCAAACGGTTATGATCTAGCTGATTTTACTGGCACTGTTGAAAAAGTGTTACAGAGTAATGAAGAAATCATGGTGGACGAGTTCAGAGGTTGTCGTTTCTATAGCGCATTGCAGAAATGGTGGGGCCTACAGGAAGTTACATGATATCGCTCATAACGATATCATTAGGAAAAGGAGAATGAATTTATTCTGTCCTGCTAACGTCACAAACAATTTGTGTTTTGCAATTTGTCTAGCACGTCATCTGAAAACGCGAGAACCATTTGATGTGTTAGAGAGGCTAGTTGCAGACATACAAAGCAGTGTTGGTTTTACAGAGGAACAGAAAATCGGTTTTAGTGATGTTACCAAGTTTGAGTACAAGCTGGGTGTTAAAATCATTGTGTTTCACAAATCAGATACAGGCGAATTGCAGAAATATCAGACGGGTATGAAACCACAGCCTAGAATGGTGTACTTATACCTCCACGATGGTCATTACTATGGCATAACGAATCTCAAAGTATTCTTAGGTGTCCCCTACGTGTGTCAGTTTTGCTATGCAGGGTATAGTAACCACAGGGATCACTCTTGTAAATATTGTTGTCCAGTGCATAACAACTTGGAATGCTACAAGAACCTCGGCAAATCAAAATATTGTGATGATTGTGGAAGATATTGCAAATCAGATTTTTGTTTTAAAAAACACAAGCAGGCAGTCCTAACACCAAAATCGACTAAGCTAGTGGCACCATACGATGTCACAAAATATTGCAAGTTGTGTAACAGACGTTACCACGTTAGCATAGATGATCCAAAACCCCACAAATGTGACTAATCGTTGTGTCCATTGTGGTGTCGACATGTTACCTGATGTAAAACACGACTGCTACATACAGCCTATCAAGCTGAAAAAAGCTGAAACAAGGTATATATTCTATGACTTTGGGACCCGGTCTGAGGATGGTAAACACAAGGCGAACTTTGTCCATGCTATAACTTACGGTGGGGAGAAGTTTACAGCAGTAGTGTACGAAAAAGCCTGAGTAGCCAGGCTTTTGAACAGATTTAGAACCAAGAAATATGAAGGCTATACATGGACTGCACACAACGGCGCAGGGTTTGACAATTTTATCCTGTTGGAACATTTTTCCAAAATGGGTATCACACCAAAAACAACAATGATGGGGTGTAGGCTGATTTTCATGCCTGACGAGTGTTTCAAACAGTGGTACATAGACAGCTATTCATTCATCCCAATGCGTCTGGCCAAAACAACTGCTGCATTAAATCTAACAATAGCTGAGAAGGGTTATTTCCCACACAGATTTAACAAACACGAAAACAACAATTACAGTCCTTACCCCGACAAGTTTTACAAGTTTTTATAAGGATCGGGTGGATTTTGTGTTTTTGACTTTCAAAAAGAACTCTACACCTATGGTAGAAATGACGTCATGGTACTACGAGAAGCATGCATGATATATTGTGACGAATTCATGGAATGCATAAAACTAGACCCGTTTAACCAGACCACACTGGCGTCTTGCTGCATGGCTGTCTACAAGACACATTAACTTGAAAAAGACACATTAGCTCTCACATACAACAATGCGTACATCGAACAGCACAAGGCTTTTTCAAACATATCCATTGAACGGTTGGAATATACCAAGGCATGTAGAAATGTCAAGGTACAACATGCGTTAGCCGGCAGTGAGGTCTTGATAGGGAAATATTATCTTGACGGCTATTATGAAAAAGACGGTGTTAAATTTGCTCTAGAATTCAACGGCTGCATGCACCACAGTCGTGCGTGTCGTTATAGCCCGCACCACTTACACTCTTTGTGTCACGAGGGGCACGGGCATGACACGAGGCGAGGTCACGATGCAGGCCATTTATTTACAAAGAACAAAACATAGAACAAAAACCGGCACGAGGGCCACAAACAAAACCAAACTGCTTGATACCAAAGACTACACAAGAAACATAAAACTGGAACGAAAACCACAAACAGAACAAAACTACTTCAACATAACAAACTTACGAGCAGCACAGCAACAGAGAGAGGGTTGTGTGAGGGTGGGCCAACAAGAAACACTGGGAAAAACTGAGCTTAAATACTAACACACAAACAAGGGGCTGGACCAATGAAACAAAGGGGAACCAATGGGAGAGCGATCACAAAACAACCAATAAAGGGACAACAAATGGGAAGGAGAGGGTGTGACTACAATAAACGAGCACAGGTGAACAAACTGATGAACAATGATCTACCAATAAGACACAATGGGAAGGTGGGACATAGACTGATTGACAGAAGACAGTACACACAACATGGCCGAACACTACAGACACAAAATGGCTGACACAGGACAAACAACATGGCCGAACACTACAGACACCACAGACACAAAAATGGCCGACCACACACAAGACACAACAGGCTTCAGGCGAAGCCCGTCCAAAGTCCAGGGGGAGTCATGACACTTTGTCGAAAGTACCTTATGCTGTTTTAAGACAACATTTTGATGACAAGGTAGAAACGCTCACTGCTGTTTACGGTTTAAAAGTTGAAATTATGTGGGAGTGTGAGTGGAAACATGCTAAGCAAAACAAACCAGATGTCATTGCGTTCATGTCAACGTACAATCACCCAGAGCGCTTCAAACCGAGAAACAGTCTCTTTGGCGGTAGAACAAATGCATACAAACTTTACTACAAAGTTGAAGGTGATGAGAAAATACAGTATGTAGATTTCACAAGTCTGTACCCCTACTGTCAGGCTCGGAAAACATACCCGATCGGACATCCGCAGATCATTTTGAAAGACTTTGACCCTCTTGAAAATTATTACGGGTTAATCAAGACTACTGTCTATCCACTGCACGTATCGTTTTACCCTGTTCTACCATACCATTGTAACGGTAAATTAATGTTCCCACTCTGTAGAACATGCGCCGAACAAGAGAATCAGACTACATCCTATCAACACAATTATGAACAAAGAGTGCTTTCAGGTTGTTGGGTTAGTATTGAGCTAGCTAAAGCTATTGAGAAGGGTTATATGGTGGCCAAAGTGGATGAAGTGTGGCATTTCTCTCAGACATCGGACACTGTTTTCAGACTATGTGAAAACATTTTTGCAATACAAACAGGAATCTAGTGGTTACCCCGCATACGCCATGTAAGATGCAGAGAAACAGGCCTACATCGATGACTGTTTTGAGAGAGAGGGTATAAGGCTGAATGCTGACAAGATATATGTGAATCAGGTGAAGTACACACCTTAGATGAGCCTTGGCTAGATGTAGAACAGGCACTATGCAATAATATAGAGATTTCGGATCTGCCATTCATTAGCTCAATCATCAAATGACTCGTATGCTTCAAAAGCATCAGTATCAGCTCTTCTCTGACAGCATGGTGGGAGTTTCTTAAAATGACTGAGTCTTCACTAATCCCATGCAAACGTACTCCTATCTGGAACAACCCTGACATATTACTAAACAACAATATGATAAACTTCACCGACTGGAGTTGTAAAGGCATTAAATACTTAGAACATATATTCGAAGGGACAGACTTTATTCCGTTCGACATATTAGTTAAACAATATGGGATTAACAAGAACAGATTTTTAGAATATCAACATGTTAAATCTATAGTAAAAAGGACATTTAAGTCTAATCATATAAAATTACAAATACCACCAAGTGTGGCAGAATTCCTTAACCTCAAAACCCCCAAATTATTGTCTAAAATATACAGGACATTTTGCAAAATAGATGAATCAGTATCGTTCCCTATTGTAAAATGTGAGGCAGATTTATCAGTCAGCTGGGACCACAATTTCTGGTCTGAGATATGCTTAAAAACATTTAAAATGATTAGAAATCCCGATTTACAATTAACACAATACAAAATCCTGCATAGAGTACACTACACAGGTCATCGCATGTTTAGGATGGGTTTTACAGCTTCTAACAACTGCTCACACTGTCAAGGCAATACACCTGACAATTACATCCATGCTGTATGGTTCTGTCCACCTGTTCAGAGGTTCTGGTATGGGATTTGTGAAGACTTATCAAAGTGTCTTAAATGTTCCATTCCAGCCTCTCCTTCAGTCTGCTTGTTGGGCGACCTAGATGGGGTCACTACAGAGGTTAACACAATCCACATGGCCTTCACCGCCTTATGCATTGCTAAGAAGACTGTCCTCATGAACTGGAAAAATCAATTAATATCAATCAATATAGAGATCGTTTGTTGGACTATATTAGTCTTGACATAGCTTCTGCTGCCAAATTAGGCCAATCTCTCTGGGCTCCTTTGATCGGCTCCATCACCTAGTGTGAGTGGGGGTCACGATTCTGTCCGGCTTTGGTCTTTGTTGTGGACGTGGGGAGGGCCATATGGGCTTGGGGAGTCTGGGGGTTCCTCTGGGAGGGGATTTCTGGGGGATCAGCTCTGTGGCTGGGGTCCTGGCCTGGATGGGGTGTGTTGGTGGCTCTTGGGTGGTGTTTTTCTGGCGGCTGCGTGCGGCGCTGCTGGGGAGGCCTGTGCCGGCAGGCGTGGGTTTCCGGTCTGGCGGCCGTACTGCTCTGGGGAAGATCCGGGGGGGCTTAGGGTCCTGGGGGCACCCTGCCTCCGGGCTGGGGTTCCGGCTGGGCCTGGGGGGCTGGGTCCCAGTGGGTGTGCTGCCGGGAGTGTGGGTTGGTGCTGCGCTGGGCCCGGCCCTGGTGTGGGGGCCTTCGCCACATCGGTGAATCCGGGGGCCCCTTTCGCTGGTGGGGATGTTGTTTACCATCTGTCAGGATGCACACTGCAGGGGGGATCCAACAGAGGTGGAGGACGGGCCTAACCTGGGTGTCTATTGTCTTATGTAGTTTGGGTGATGACTGAATGTTGGGGTGGGGGTAGTATTTCCTCTGCTGTGGGGCCTGGTGGGCCTCCCCGAGCTCTGTGGGGGCTGGTGGTGCCGCGGCCATGGGCCCTGTTCTGGATGGACCTGTGCCCCCCTGCCCTGGGTAGGTCTTGGGCAATGGGGGTGCCTATGGGGGTCAACGGGGGAGCTGGCTCCACGGGGGTACCTTGCCCCTTCTGTTTCTTCCCTCCCCATCCCTACTGCTTCCCCCCTCTCGCTCCATCACACCAACATACATGTAGGGTTTTGAGGTGCGGGTGCATTGCTGGCATGCAGGGGAGGTTTTCCTCCTCTGTCTCCTCGTGACAACCTGCATCTCAATCATACATCACACTTAGACACTCTCATTACTTACTGTCACATGACACATACATATAGGGCTTGGGGGTGGGCACACTGAATGGCGTCCAGAGGGCGGTCTGTTCACTCAGTCTTACCTCTATCAGTCCTATCTCTGTTCGCTGTCCGGGGCCGGGGGCTGTGAGGACGAGCTGGCCGTCCGGTCAGGGTCTGGGCTGGTGGTGCTCTCTGCCGTTGCGGGGACCGGGGTGGTCTTCCTGTCTCCGCGCCAATTGCCAGACCCTGGAGCTGAACCCCTTTCGCTCCAGGGTCTGGCGCCAATTGCCCCCTTGGGGGTAGTGGTGTCTGGATCTACGAGCATAGAGTATATATGGGGAGTGTAAGTGTAGGTACCATGTTGATTTTTGTGTGTCTACATGTGTATATTTGTTTGTGTGCATGAGGGTGGGAACGTATGCTTGCGTATATGTACGCCTGTTGGTCTTTGTCCATGTGTCAGGTCAGGCCTTAGACTCCACCTCATTCAACATCTCAGGCCCTCCTGCCCTGCCACCACACCCTGCCGGTGGAGGGTGCCCCTGGCCAACTGCATTGGCGGTTCCTCCCTCTGGGGCTGGTTGCTCGGGGGAGTGCTGGCCCACTCTCGGCGGTCACCTGGCGGGGCCTGGCCCTCCTGGCTCTGCTGGGCCCTGGGTGGGGGGGGGTGGGCCCTTGGATCTTCGGGCCCAGGGACCGGACTGCCCTGGGGTGGGCGGTCACCGGCGGAGCCTGCGGGCCTGTCACCGCGGCCCCCTGGGGCGTCTGCAGTGCGGCTGCTGGATGACCCCTCCGGGCTCTCCTCTGCCTTTTCCTGGGAAGGAACCACAGATTTCCCGGTGGTGTTTCTCCTGGGACTCCCGTGCCCTGGGGGCCCCCCGGATGTTTGGGGCCCAGGTCCCCTCTGTGTCTGCTTCATGCCTTGTGGGACGGGGCCGTGGTTCCCCACACACACTACTAAACATTTACATGGAGGAACCTTATGAACTCAAGTGTGCTCACACACACAGGTCTGCTCACAAGCATCCACACTGGTGTAAAAACAGGTGCTCACAGATACACACTGTCTCGATCTGCTGTTCCTTCAAAATATATCCTGTAATATTTGTTACGTGCGCTGCTCAATAACATTTAACATTTAGCATTTGCTGCGATTCATACAGATGTTGGTTGTCGCTGCAATTTCTCTGCTGTTGTGTCTTCTGTTTTCTATTTTTGTCAGCAGGTATGGAAGCAGATTTTCTGGGTTTTTTTTATTTTTATTTTTGTTTTGTTTTTTTCCCTCTCTATCCTCCATTTCCTCTCTTTTCTTTTTCTTTCTTTTCTCTCTTCTCTCTTCTTTTTCTTCTTCTCTCCCCCTCCCTCTGTTGCCTCTCTCATCAACTTTATTCATCCTGTTTACGTATTTTAATTAACTGAAAAAATAAATAAATAAATAAAGTTGTCCTCTGAAGAGGGGGGGTGGTGGTGGGACCAAAAAAAAAATGTATTGGGTGAAAGCAAAATGGACCCATATGAAAAAACCAAATTGTATGCTGTAATACTTGTAATACTTTAATGCTGAATCTACCACAACCACCCGTAACAGGTAATGATATGGAAACACAAGCTGGTGTCAATGAGTGTGATCATATTGTTAAATAGGTTTTAAGTAATGTACCATCAAGGTGTAAAAAGAATGTGCAGTATGTCTTAGAAAAGATGACTAACTCGAGGGGTGTCGCATCATGGGGTAACACTGGAGGTAAAGTCATCCCTGGTTCACACATATTTGATTTGGTCAAAAGTGTCACAACACCACAGGTGGTGAATCCTCGTAGATGGCCTCAGGGGTGGAATGAGTTTTTGAATGCTATGGCATCATTAAACATGACTGCTTTCTACAATACCAAACAGATGTGTTAAGGAAGGAATTAGTTCTTTGGTGGTCTGTGAATACAAAAAAAGGATGACGAGCCTCCTCTAGCCAATGCCGCCATTCCTCCAACACCGCCTTTATAGCCAACAGTTCCCGGTTACCTATGTCATAATTCGGCTCGGCCTCTATTAGCTTCCTGGAATAAAAGACACATGGATGTAATTTCTTTGGGGACCCCGACCTTTGTGACAGGACCCCTCCCAGGCCCACCTCAGAGGCATCTACCTTGACCATGAAGGGCTTCGAGGGATCGGGTAACCGAAGCACAGGGGCTTGGGTGAACAGGTGTTTGAGCTGCTTAAAGGCTCTGCGGGCTTGGTCCGTGATGACCAACCTTTTGGGTTTGCCTTTCAGGAGGGCCGTGAGGGGGGCTGCCACTAGGCTGAAGCCCCGGATAAAGCGCCTATAGAAATTTGCAAAACCTAGAAAAGGCTGCAACTTCTTAACCGTGGTGGGCTCAGGCCACTCAGTTACAGCTGCCACCTTTTTCTCATCCATTCCTACCCCCTGCGGTCCGATGGTATAGCTGAGAAACACAACCTCACTTCTGTGAAACTCGCACTTCTCGGCCTTGGCATATAGTCCGTATTGGAGCAGCTGACGGAGGACTGTCCAGACATGCTGTACATGCGCAATCTGGAGAATATACCAAGATATCGTCCAGATATACCATGACGTAGTGGTGCAGCATGTCGCGGAACATGTCGTTCATGAAGGCCTGGAAGAACGATGATGCATTGGTCAGTCCGAAGGGCATAACATTATACTGGAAATGCCCAGAGGTGGTGCTAAATGCGGTCTTCCACTCATCACCTGCTCTAATACGGACCAGGTTGTAAGCACTCCAGAGGTCAAGCTTAGTGAAAAGCCTGGCCCCACGGAGCTGCTCAATGGCCAAGGGGATAAGCAGTAGGGGGTGCAGGTACATCACTGTGACCGCGTTGAGCCCTCAGTAGTCGATGCAGGGTCTGAGGCCACCATATTTGTTCTCTATAAAGAAGAAACTAGCAGAGGTTGAGGATGTGGACCTGCTAATGGTCCCGTTCCTGAGTGCCTCGGCCACATAATCCTCCATCGCTTTGGTCTCAGCCTCCGACAATGGATAGACCCAGGACCCATGCCAGGTAACAGGTCAATGGTGCAGTCCCATGGTCGGTGAGGTGGGAGACGTGTGGTCTTAGATACACTAAACACCTCTGCTAAACCCATGTATTCAGGTGGAATGGTGAATGGTGTGTGTGCATGTGGGCTCTCAATGGAGGTGGTTTGCACCGGGAGAAGAGTAGGGGTGTGTGCAGGAGTGCAAGTGGATGACCAGGAGCAGATGCGTGCATGTGGCCAGTCAATGTGTGGGTTGTGAGTTTGTAACCAGGGTAGTCCTAAGATTATATCGATATGCATATGGTCTAGGACCAGCAGCTGAATGTGCTCAGTATGATGCGGTGGAATTTGTAACTGCAATGGAGCTGTGATGTGCGTGACGGGAGTGGAATTAACAGGGTGGCCATCTATGGCTTTAACTGCGATGGTACTGGCAATGTCGACCACAGTAACACAGAGGGAGGACACCAAGGATCTGGAAACAAAATTACCAACTGATCCAGAATCTAACAAGACAGAGACAGACACAGAAGAGTTATTAATCATAACCACACCAAATACAATAAACTGATTTGAACTGAGCATATAATCAGGTACTGCTCTATGCAGTGTCTTTCGTATAGGGCAGGTGTCCGTGAAATGTCCTGCGGCACTGCAGTACGTACACAGCCCCTGATGCTGGCCGACAGGCGAGATGCGCCCAGCTCCATGAGATATTGTAATAAAATCGCCACCTTTTCTCTCCCGGTCAGGTCTGGAAATTCCGTGAAATATAACTCACAGGCCATGATGAATCTTTGGCAATCTTCCGCGTTGCCAGCGTAATGTTCCGGGAGAGAGGCATGCATCTTGTGCGGAGCTGGTGGAGATATGGGGGGAGCGGCAGCGGCGCCGGCAGACGCCGTTGCTTGAGCGTGGAGAAAAGGCAGCACCTCGTGAAGCACCCGGGCGAGCTGGTCAATCTGCCCCTGCAGATTGAGGATGGGAGGATGCAGACGCAGGAATATTCCCCAATGCAAAGGTGTGTTTATTCACAGTGCTCAAACAACAGTCTCTCATAAATCAATGCAAATACCAACGCGAGTCCCAGCAGTTCAAAGTGGCGTAGCAGCGTGGCTAGCATGTTAGCTTAGTGGCTAGTGGCTAACTCGCATTAGCAGAAGCTCGGGCCTTAGCTCAGTGTTTCAGCAGCTGGCGTATCTGATGCAGACGGCTGGAGAGACGGACAGAAATTAGGCACACATGAGGGAGAGTGAACAATGAGCTACCGGATCAAACTGGTTAAATACTGTACAAACTACACAACAACCAATAGATGGGAAGTGACACACAGGAGGCGGAACCCGTCACCAATGACGCGGACAAACCGGGAGTGCCTAGCGGGGAACCCTTAAAGGGACAGACACACCATAACCAAGGCAACAAGGCACGACACGTCAAACCTCAGGTTAATACTCTGGCGAGTCCGAGTGTTGGGGAGGAGGCGCAGATGTGACATTGACATATGATAAAGAAAGAAAACACAGTGTTCACCACACGTAACAGACAAAGTCTTGCACTCGTTTGTTCGAAAACTGCATGTGCATACAGTTAGTTCTTAAAAAATTATAAATAAATGGCGGGAATAAACTATTGTTAGGACCGTTACCAAAACTGTCAAAAAAAACATCCAACATGATCATCTGCTAGGTACACTGTGAGCCAGTGTTTGTCTGGTAGATCTGAACTGTGTGTGTTGATTATCACTGTTGCAGGTAATTTTTGCACAGGGCGTTTCGGCAGTAGGTCAGAAGCCAGCACACCAAGAAAATGTGTGTTCTTACTAATTTTATCCATAACTGCAGATTGTTGAATTGTGTTCATAACGTCAGTAGTAATCAACCAGAATCTGGCGACGGTTGGACACCTATTGTACTGTCGAATATAGCATAAACTATCAAATTAATAGTGTTTGGTAATGGTTGTCTGAAACTGGTTTCCAACCTAAGGTTTCCTGACTAGATCAGTGATAAATGCTGGCCACACTCCTCATCTGTTGCTAAGTTAAAAGCGTAGAGTGTGTATCCGTTCAAATAATCTTCCCTGTCAATAGCCACAGCCCTGTTTTTTAGGTGTCTTCCAGAAGCTAGAGCTAGCTGGTAAAACTTGCACACTGCAGACCCCTCTAAATATCATTGTTGTAATGGTTTCACTGGAAATAGCTGACCACCCACATACTGTGTACGGCCAAGAATTCTAAGTCATACTGTTTAAATGCGAACGGGTTCTTATTATATGCTCCTGTAAAAGCGTCATTATCTACCATGCCTATCACAATAGATTTAGGCAATGTGCCAAGAAACAGATTCTCTTGATTGGATACGCGGGTGCCTACGGGTATTGAGAAATTTTTTTAGATACACTTTATCCATCGGATATTTAGCGGTGGCTGCTAACAATGCCTGGGCATGCCCCAGCCTTATAGCCGACCACAGATGAAAAATTTCAGCAAAACCCTCTATATTAGCCGGCTAGCCTAGCTTTGCGGTTAGTAGGGACTGGAAAGTCCATGATGGATCGGATTTTGGCATGCAACGGATGCACATGACCCTGCCCTACCTGTTTCCCTAGTTAAGACAGTGGCTTTTTCAAACTCGCATTTATCGAGATTTGAGGTTAAGTTTGTTTGAAACTGTTTATCGTTACCTGATCTATTGTTAACCTAAGGAGAGGCAACACTTTTCCTCTCACCAAGTCATTTCCCAATACCATGGACACCCCTTTAACAGGTAACTGTTCACAAACACCTACACGCACTGTACCCTTCACCGGCAGAGTGTCCAAATATATCTCATGCAAGGGGATTTTTACCAGCCCCACTTCAATGCCTTGTGCTACCACATAAGACTGACAAGAGGACTCCTCCAACAATGGCAGAGCATTAGCAAGCAGCAACGACTGCACCGCCCCTGTATCATATAAGATTTTGATATCTTTCTCTACAGATCCTGAAACAGATACTTTGCAAGCTCCAACAAACGGTTGAAACACCAGTTCTATTTCACATGCAGAAGGCAAAGACACAGCATTTACTAGGTTAACACCTGAGGTAGACTGATTTGGCTGTCCCACACTTTTACGTCCATTCTTTTATTTTAGTGCTGGACAATTTGCAATAACATGACCCACTTTATGACAGTAGAAACATTCTATACTTTCTCTAGGTGGGAGTCCTTGGCCTCGCTCCATGGGAGCAGAGGATCACCTCTGACTGGCGAATTTTGGCTGGTTGTACAAGCATCACGCATAGCAGAGGAGGTAAAAACTGTCTTATCGGTTAATGAAAATTCCTTGGCCATCACAGCAGCCAGAGTAACACAAGAAACTTTCTGCTTGTTCAAATAGTTTATTATGCGCTCAGGCAAACACCTTTTAAACTCTTCTAGCAGCATAAGTTCCCTAAGAGAGTGAAATTCTGCAACCTTACTAGCAGTGAGCCATTTATCAAACAACACACTTTTCTCTCTTGCAAATTCAAGATAAGACTGGGACATTGACTTTCTGTAATTTCATAGGCCGGCAAGATCGCAGCCTTCACCACATCATACAGAAGCCCATCTTCTACAGACGGCACTGCACAAACTTCCTGAGCTTTATCAGTCAGCCTGCACTGCAACATTAAAGACCACATCTCTTTTGGCCAACTTAGGGACACAGCTATCCATTCAAAAGCCATGAAATAGGCATCCACTTCGGATTCACAGAATTGAGGTAACAGAGTTATAACCTTCGTTATATCGAATTCTTTCTTAGGTGGTGGAAGAGAACTTAAAGCATTACCTTTCTCAGGCTCTCTGGTACCGTCCAACTCCACAGGCAGACCACAGCAGGCCTCGCGGTTTGCAGCTCCAGCTGCCGCAGACGGACCTCCTTATCCGCATCGATCTCAAGCCATCGCACTTCCAAGCGGAACTCACATTCCCACATCTGTGCTCACTCGTTTGCTTGGGCATCTATGCAAGCCAGACGAATCTTCAGCCGAGCACTTTCCAAGTCAGTGGAACGCACACTCGGGGGCAAAAATGGCCGGAACGGGGAAAGATTTGGCGCTGAGGGCCAGACTGCCGTCCCATCCACACCACCCTCTCCCTGCTCCTCTGCGCCGTCAACTGCGTCAGAGCTCTCCGCTGGATCAGACAACCTAGTGTGTCTATACAATCAAACTCTTATCCTATGTGGTGCATTATGCAAATGTGTGACAAACAAACAGAACTGATTTGAAATGGTAGGAATATATATATACATATATAAATAAGCTAAAAGATCATCCTTCCCAAAAGCATCCACCAATGCAATGTTGATTATCCAAAACCCTGCATGAAAAACTGGGCCATCATGTCACCCAGACCACTACACCAACACCAAGTCTTCACCCAAACTGTCTGTGTGCGTAAAAAAACAACTCTACTTGTCGCTGTGATTAATAAATATCAAATGTATCCCGGAGGAGCCCCCAGTTGTTACGTCTAGGTATTTGGGTAACCTTTGATAATGTGTTAAGTGAAAAAAAGGTGTGCAACCAAACACAGTGCAGAATAATGAAGAACCACAAACGATGCAACGGATATTTACAAACTTTATATACAAATTATATTTACAAAAAATACCCAAAGAACAGACAGGGTTACACAAACACCAAAGAAAGCAAACCAAGTAAAATAAAACGTCCCTACCCTATCTCAGTTATAAATCTTGCTAGTTATTTATATCAAAAGAAAGTCCTCTCTGACTAACTACAAAGCAAAACTTACAAAGGGTGGTGTCTGCCTCTAACCTAGTGTGTCTATACAATCAAACTCTTATCCTATGTGGTGCATTATGCAAATGTGTGACAAACAAACAGAACTGATTTGAATGGTAGGAATATATATACATATATAAATATATATATATATATATAAATGTGAGTGAAATATTTGTTAAGATATCTACAGACGTGACAAATTATAGTACCCTTCCTGCTACAGAAAGAAAAACCTACAATGGTCACTGAAATAACTTGAACTGACAAAGGAATAATACATAACAATTTACTGAAAATTAATAAATAAAAATCAGACATTGCTTTTGAATTGAGGTTCAACAGAATTATTAAAAACAAACTGATGAAACTGGCCTGACAAAATGATGGTACCCCTAACTTAATATTTTGCTGCACAACCTTGAGGCAATCAATGCAATCAAGTTGATTCTGTAACTCCATGAGACTCCCCAGACCTGTCGACAGGTATTTTGCCCACTCATCGGGAGTAAACTGCTCCAGCTGTTCCCCAGGTTTGAAGGGTGCCTTCCAGACTGCACGCTTCAGCTCCTTCAAGAGATGTTTGATAGGACGTAGATCAGGCTCATAGAAGGCCACCGAACAGTCCAATGTTTTGTTTCAGCCATTCTTGCGTTTTTGAGGCCAAGGCGGTTCCTTTCGGAGAGTTTCACCTGCATTTCGCGTCAGAAGACGCTATGGGGAAAACCCTTTTCTTCGACTGAAGCCTTTTTTTTCAATCACGCAGTGCATTCAGCACGCGATTGCTCTAAAGTTAACTGAAGAAACCAATCGACTGGACGCGAACGAAAGGCTAATGGTTGCCGCCACGGCTGGCGCTATTTGCATGCCGGTTCTATAAATGCGGCCGTTTCGCCGCTGTTCAGATTTTTCTTCTTTCAGCCTTTGGCATTGTCTAACGCCAAATTTCGCTGAGCCTCGCCATACGACACATGCTAAGTTGTTGGAATTGGCTCATTGCCTCGCAGTTTTATTTCTAAAAGAGCATCCCAACGGTATTTTTAAATGCTCGCCGCTGCACTGCGGCTCCGGAAAGCCAAGTGGCCTGACGACGGCCATCTAGGAGGTGTGGCGTTTGTCTCGGCAAGCCCCACGTGCGAGACGCCGCCTCTCCTCCGCTGGGATTGCCCGCGACAAGTGAGGCTTCTAGTATTTCTACGCTATGCTGCTGATAGCGCTTTCAGAGCGCGACCTCTGCCCTCCTCCTCTACATCCTCCCAGGCCCTGTGAGGAAGAAGGCGGGGAAGAGGGCTGCGCTGCTTTGGCTAGGATGAGCTCGCCGGCTTTGTTCAAGGAAAGCCTGCCATCTTTCTGACCCCCTGGCTTTCATGCCATGACCAGCTGGGCCCCTCAGCGGGCCAAGTGAGCGACCTGGTTACCCGGCGCGGAGAAAGACGACGACGACGACGATGACAGTATTATTGCTTGACGCGCGGAGTTCAAGGGTTTGAGGCCTGACCCCGCCTGCCGGCTGCCATCTTCCTCAGAAGCGCCAGAGACAGGACTGATGAGGAGCCTATTCGCCAGCCCTGTCTAAAGCTGTCTCCGAGCTCGACTTGAGTGGTCCTCTCGAGGAACCTCACGGCGCAGGTTGACAGCCACTGCGCCGGGCCGCCCCCAACAACGCTTCTGCCCTCTTTCCCGCGTTGAAGTTCGCGATGAGCCTACCATATGGCGCTCGTGATTGCCAGAGTCCGGATTCTCTACCGCTATCTGGCCGACGGGCGCTTGAGGAGAAAGGCTACGCCCACTCTGCTCTCCACTGATGAGCCCGCGGGTCGCACATCTCTGCCCGCCATCGCCATTGGTTGAAGGCTACAAACCACCCTTCCAAGCTTCCCCAGAACCACTTCAGTGCCGCTGGTCAAGACTTACGCCGCTGCCGCTTCGCTCCTGCACCCATGGCTGTTCCCCAGCAGGTGTTTCTGGCCAAAAATGCTTGCATCGGAAGCCACCGGTCCGACGCCACCCTCTTGCTGACTTGGCGGCGACGACCTGGCTCCTTCACAACACCAAAGCCACAGCCAGGCCACATCGTCACGCATGTCGAGCTTGCGGTCCTGGAGCCATCTCTGGCTAACCCTGACGGAGATGAAGGAGTCGATAAAACTCGTCTCAACGCCTCCTGTCACTCCAGGTGGCCTTCGGGTCCAGCGTTGAGGGGTTTGCTGAACGCTTCTGAGGCTCAAAAAGTCGCCCCAGGCACGCGACACCCTTCCCCAAGCGTTTTTCCCAGCTGTCGCCGCCTCCCTAGTCGCCCAGAATAGAGCCGACTGCGGCCCGCTGCCTGCCCCCCTGCTCCGTCCCGCAAAGAGAGCAAGTCGCCACACGCCAGCAAGGCGCTTCCCTACCCAGCTGCAGGTCCCCGTGCCCAAGATCGCCGCTGTGGACCCCGCCCTAAGAAGGTCTTCCTGAACACCCAGGCAAGAGGAAAGGTTAAGCCCCGTCACGTCGACTACCCCCAAACGTTTCTGCGCCATCCTCTCACCACCGCTTAGTGCCGCAGAGGGCAAGGGTGGTGCTGCCCCGCCCGGCCCATGGTGCCCGGCTGTCCGACCGCTGTGATAGCGGAAATAAAATTTTACATCTCAGTGCATAATTTTCTCACCATATCTAGATTCGGGCCCCCAAAGGCGCCAATCTATGAACCTCATTCAGCCACTGTCCCAGCGTGGCCGAGGCGCCTGCAGGCCATCCTCATGTGTTTGACTGGGTGATGGGCACAATAAGAGGAGGTTATATTGCAGTTTGCTCGCAGACCCCTCGCTGGCTGGGTGTGGTCCCCACTCTCCCAGGTGCTGGGCGAGACCGCCTGTTCTCTGGCAGCCGAGTGGCCACTTGCTGGAAGGGGCCATAGAGATTGTTCTCCAGCTCAAAGCGAAGCCAGGCTTTTTACAGCCGGTACTCGCCCCTCAAAGACGGCGTCTCGATCGATTTTGGATTCAGACTTCTGAACCGGGCTTGTGAAGCGGTTGCTCAGAATGGTGACCGTGAAGCAGATCCGCAAATTCGCCCGAGGACTGATGAGTCCCTGGATCTGAAAGACGCTGCGACTACATCCAAATTGCCCCCAACACAGGCGCTTTCTGGAGATTCGCCGAGGGTGGGTATAATACAAGGTCCTTCCGCTTGGTTTATCTCTAGCTCCCCTGCACTTTTACGGCGATGCATGGTGCACCTCCCTCTGAGACAGATGGGTCCGGCCAACTACCCCATTTCCACAGGCTCATTTTGGCCCAGCCAGAGGCAGTTTCAGAACAAGACGACCTTCTTCTCAGCCACCTGGAGTGTCTGGGACTCAGGTCAATTTCGGCCAAGCAGCATGTTATTACCAGCCAGCTAATTTCGTCTTGGGGATAGGCACTTCCACTGTGCAATGAACGCGAAGTCTTCAGCAGAGCGAGTCGATCTTGGGCCGCAGCCTTTGTGAAGGCTTTGTACCCACTCAAGGCCTTTCAGAGACTTTGGCCTGATGGGCGTGCAGCTTTCATTGCACTGCTGGGCCTGCTTTTATATGCACTCCATCCAGTTCTGGTTGAAGAGAGAGTTCCGATGGCGGCATGGCGCCACGGGCGCCACCGCTGATTTGTGACTCGCCTGCGCTGCAGCCCTGACCCGCTGGACCC
Source organism: Distichodus sexfasciatus (assembly GCA_032718565.1). NCBI lineage: Eukaryota > Metazoa > Chordata > Actinopteri > Characiformes > Distichodontidae > Distichodus > Distichodus sexfasciatus. The sequence continues at coordinate 56,329 of JAVGVS010000397.1, read as the reverse complement.
TCATAGCTCAAGGTGCGTTTGATGCGGCACACCGGAGGGAAGGTGGTTCGCATAAGACGCCTAACACAGGTTGGGGCGCAGGCGAGGCGGAAACCGCCTCCGCCCTGGTCCAGGAAGGGCGGGCTGCACATCAACTGCCTCGATGCTCGCAGTGCCGTAGTTATATGCTTTTCCTGCTGGAAATTGAAGGCACCATGTGCTGGTGCGCTTTCAGACAGTCAGCCTCCTGTGGTGTCTTATGAATCACCAAGGCGGATTGTCTCAGAGCGCCTTTTTGCTTCTGCAAAGCGCCTGTTGATTTGGGCCCAGGGCAACCTGGCGCCACTCAGGGCACGCGACGCGTCGGGCAACTGGAACCAAGGCAGACATGCTATCCAGGAGCAATGTCTGCCAGAGAACTGACGCCTCCATCTCGTGGTTCAGAGGATTTAGACACCTTCGCAGGCACGAAGCCGACCTTTTTGCCTCAAGACAATTTCACTGCCCAATTTATTTACGAGAGCACGGATGCTCTGGCTCATGAAAGGCCAGACGCTTCCACTTTACGCTGCTCCTCCTGTCAGCTTCTGTTACCACAGGTACCACAGACGAAATAGGAGCTAACTGCTTTCTCCTGTAGCCCCTTCTGGAGGAACTAACTGCGGGGTGTCGGAGCTGTTCCAGTTGTTGAAGCAGCCCCGGCTTCTATCCCTTGAGGCGGACCTCCTCTCAAGCTTAACGGCTCGCCAGGCACCTGGGCGTCTCGAAAGCCAGGGCCCTTCATGTCTGGTCACCATCACGCCTTTACCTCCTGAGCGTGTCCTGAACACCATGTCTGAGGCTAGAGCCCCGGCTTCACACGCCGGCTTTATGCCTTGAAATGGGCCAGTTTGCGGCTTGGTGCAGGGACCGAATTTCGATCCAGTCTCCTCGAGGTCTCTTGTGGTCTTGATCGCTCCCGCAGGAGTTGCTGGATAAGGTGCCGCCCGTCGACCGTCAAGGTTTACGCTCAGCAATAGCGGCTTTTCATGCCCCTGTTGCGGGGGCGCCGTCGGCAGGCACGCCGTGATCCATCCTTGAGAGGCGCCAGGCGGTTGCACCCCCCCACGCATACAGTTCCCCTTTGTGGGACTTATCATCGCATATGGGCCCTGAAAGGGGCCCCATTTGAACCACTGCACTCCTCCAGCTTGAAAACGTTGTCGCTAAGACCGCCCCGTTACCGGCACTGGCGTCTGTCAAACATAGGCGATTTGGTGTTGCTTGTCTGTCAACCCGCCTTGCCTGAATTCGGGCCTTCCACCCACTCTAGAGTCGCCCCTGAAACCAAGACTGGGTTATGCCTAAGGTGCCTCTAACCTGCCTTCAGAGCCCAGGGTCACTGAAGTCTCTCTGCCCTGCCTGGGCCGGGTGGACTCCACTCAGGACTTGCACCTGCTCTGCCCGTTAGGGCCCTAAGAGCTTGAGGGAGCGTTCTGCCTCATTCAGAGTTCAGAACAGTTTTGTTGGCTTGCAATCACACAAGGGCCTTCCGTTACAAAGCAAAGACTTCAAAGTGGATTGTGGAGGCTATTGACTGGGCTTATTCCTCCTGGGGCTGCAGTGCCCCTGGAGTCAGAGCTCACTCCACCAGAGGCATGGCCTCGCCCTGGGCATGGTCGAGCGGGACTTCCATTCTGGAGATTTGTGAGGCCGGCTGGTCCTCGCCAGTCTCACATTTATCAGGTTTATAACCTAAATGTCTTGCTCTGCAGTCCAGAGTTTTGTTCATTTAAGTCCGGGCCTGAAATGACTGTATTTAGGGGTTAACTCTACCTGTTGGTGTGAGTCCTGTTTTCGAGCCCAGTAGGGCTTCCTATGGGCGACACCGAGCCACAGCAGCCCCCTTCGTGGCTTGCCCTGTGCTTGGTGTAATATTGTGACGTTCCCCTGGGGTTGTCCCCCTTGGGTGTCATACTGAGTCGCACCCCACCATGGCACGGGCGGGATTGTACTGGTTCCCCATACGCCCTTACTTATCGCAGGCACGAGTGAAATATCGGTGAACGCATCGTTACTTACGCACCTCGTTCCCTGAGATATGGGAACTAGTACGCGCCTGTCGCGCCATGTGCTGCACGCCCAGATGCTTCATACGAAAATCTGAACTTGACGCTAAACGTACGATTTATAGAGCCGTAAGATGTAAATAGCCAGCCGGGCGGTTACATGCCATTGGCCAGCCTGCCCGGCCAAGGCCAGTCGACCAAGCTTTCTTCAGTTAACTTTAAGAAACCAATCACGCAGAAAGGTAATCATGCGATTGAAAAAGGCTTCAGCCCAAGAGAAAGGAGTTTTTTCCCCATAAAGGCCTTAATATTTGACGCAGTACTCGCCCCATATCTCAGGGAACCGAGGCCACGTATAAATCGAGTACGCTGGGTCAACATCCTGTTGGAGGACCAAAGCTTTTATCCTAAGACCAAGCTTTCTGACGCTGGGCAGCACATTTTGCTCCAGAATGCTTTATAGTCTCAAGATTTCAATGTACCTTGCACAGATTCAAGACTCCCTGTGCCAGATGCAGCAAAGCAGCCCCAGATCATAACTGAACCTCATCCATGTTCCACAGTAGGTACAGTGTTCTTGTTCTTTGTATGCTTCATTTTTGCATCTGTGAACATGGAGCTGATGGAACTTGCCAAAAAGCTCCAGTTTTTTCTCATCTGTCCAAAGGACATTCTGCCAGAAGCTTTGTGGTTTGTTAACATGCATTATGGCAAATTCCAGTCTCGCTTTATGATTTGCTTTCAACAGTGGTGTCCTCCTCAGTCGTCTTCCATTAAGTCCACTTTGGCTCAAACAACAATGGATGGTGCGATCTGACACTGATATACCTTGTCCTTGGAGTTCACCTCTAATCTCTTTGGACGTTGTTCTGCGCTCTTTGGTTACCATTCGTATTATCCGTCTTTTCAATTTGTCACTAATTTTCCTCTTGCGGCCACGTCCAGGGAGGTTGGCTACAGTCCCGTGGACCTTAAACTTCTGAATAATATGTGCAACTCTTGTCACAGGAATATCAAGTTGCTTTGAGATGGTCTTATAGCCGTTACCTTTAACATGCTTGTCTATATTTTTCTTTCTAATCTCTTGAGACAATTCTCTCCTTGTCTGTCTATCATCCATGTTCAGTGTGGTACACACCATAATACCAAACAGCACAGGGACTACATTTCACCCTTTAAATAGGCAGACTGACTGATGGCAAGCTTGAAGACACCTGTGATGCTAATTACAGGACACACCTTAGTTTAACTCATCCCTACAGTCAAATTATTTTCAGTCTTTTCTAGGGGTACCATCATTTTTGTCCAGGCCAGTTTCAGAAGTTTGTTTTTTTAAATAATTCTGTTGAACCTCAATTCAAAAGCAATGTCTGATTTTTATTTGTTAATTTTCAGTTAAGTATTATTCCTTTTGTCAGTTTCAAGTTATTACAATGACCATTGTGGGTTTTTCTTCTAGGGTTAGGGTTAGGGTTCGGGTTTAGGGTTAGGGTTAGGGTTAACTAACCCTAGGAACTTCCAACTTTTCCGTCCAGTACCCAACGGCGCTGGTGATCAACCAATCATCAAAGTCAGGAGGCAGGACTAATCATCAAAGGCAGGACCAGTCATCGAAGGCAAGAGGCGGGACCTCAGCGTAAGCCAGCAAGCAGGAGAAGAGACAGACAGGAACGGAGAAGCAGCGGGAAAGACGAGGGAGAGAGAGAGAGACACAAACAAACAGCAGTACATGCCTCGGCACGTAACACACCATATTGCTGGCATTTGAAAATGCAGCACGTTTTGTCAGCCCACGATTTTCACCAGCAGGATCGGTCACATCCATATGTCCCGCAGTGTCCTTGTAAAACAGACCGGCTGAGAAAAGTGATTTCAGGGTGAACCGGTCATAGTTGATCAGACACTCTATGATACTCCGATAAGGGTAAGTGTTTGAGCTATGTGAGATCAGGCGGTCACCCAGCAAAACATCAACCTGTGGCTCCTGGATAGTTTATTAAACCCATGGCCACTCCATCGTCGATGTTTCCCCCATCAGGCCTTGTTATTTTGATTCTTGTAAAAAGAAGCATGTTGTTTAAGTTGATATAATCTTTGCCGTTCCCCGCAATGAAAAACTCCAGCGGTGCAGTGTCAGAGAGGGCTGAAATAGGTGGCACTTCCACGTTTTTTTCTATCGCCGTTTGTGTCATAGGGACTGTAAACAAGTCCAACTCTGTCTTGTTACACTCCTCAGACAGACCATGATTAGAAGATAGTTTTACATCGCTTGCATGGCGGTCCTCTCTGCTTACTCGGCAACTGTCTTTTTGGTACTGGTCTCTTTTTATACTTTACATTGTTTTTCTTGGTACTGGTTGTACGCTTCTCACCAGGCAGTCCTTTCACAGATCAAAGTTGCATTACCATCATTACATAACCTTCCAGACCCACCTCCGTGTAGTGGGGGCATGTCACGTTACTAACAACCTCACTGATAATGTTTTTCGCAGCTGTTCTTAGATGTGGTTTGGCAATACTGAAGCCTTTTTTCAGTAGCGATATGGCCATTCGGAGCAATCCTCTAAAAAGGACGCCGATACCCACCCCATACATGGTTGGACACCCAACATATCCCGGGAGTCGCCTGATTTTGATAATAAGCAATATAGTGCTGCGGATGCGCATATGGGTTAAACGTTTTCATTGTTTTTAAAACACTGTCCTTCTTTCAAAGATCATGCGCATATGGGTTAAACGTTTTCATTGTTTTTAAAACACTGTCCTTCTTTCAAAGGTCTGAAATGGAGTTTTGCGACAACTTTTCCCAACTTAAATGGCACGTTGTAAATCTGATCAGTCTTCACCTCGATGGCTATGTCACTGATGTGCGCTTTTGACACATGTACATAGTGTGGCTTGTCGTATTTTATTGTGACAACCTCTCTGGTTTTTCCAGTTATTTGTACACACCTCAGCAGGGGTACAAAATAGTTGCCTACGATTTGATAATCTATTATGTCACTATATACAAATAGAGAATACTCACCCCATACATGTCTGTAGGGTACCCTGTACGCTTACTGTATGTCAAAACGCTTTCCGTCATTAAACCCTAAAATTAGTGTGAGCTTGCCATGGAACTTTAGACCAATGCTATCTTCCGCTTCCACATAAATTTTGTTTACTACTTGATCATAACCGAGTTTTACATTGTATTGTGCTATGTAACTGTTAATCTCTGTTACTATTCCATCAATATTCTGGTAATAGCCACACCGTAACTTACACACTTTTTTGCCTTTACGAGTTTTACCATATATTTTGAACACTCCGTCGTCATCACTGCCATGTTCTACAATACTGGAATTCGATTAACCTGACCTCCCATGAACCCTTCAGGTGTAGTGGTCTTGCGATTTTTGTTCTGTTTTTTGAAATTTCATTGTCGGGGTAGACACTTTGGGATGAATTGCTCGGGAGTGTCAAGTAAAAGCCTTCATCACTCATGGTGTTATCATACTAAATAAAGCTCTGTGACTTGGGGACACCGGTTTAAAATAAATCTAAATGTCAATCACATCTTTTTCAGGAACCCAGGTGTTAAATTTTGATGGCCACCCTAACCATTTTACCAAGACCATACGTTTACCCCCACTTTTTTTCTTTCTAATATCTTCTCTACTTTAAATGACTGCCCCCTATCAATACTGATTTTTTGTAACTCTTCCTCATAAAAAGTACTGTCTATTACATCCCCGTCATAGTCTTTCAATTTGTAGACTGGTGGTGATCGAGCAATACATTCGGAAAGAGTGAAAAATTCCTGTGTATAGTTTTGTTCATAACCCTTTGTAAATGGAACTCTCACTTTAGATATCCTAACCACATCGTCGATTTTGTATCTAAACACCACATCTTTACCCTTTGCGGTCATTACACCGTACAATGTTCAAACACAGTTTTTTTTCATTTTCTTTGGTCACTTCTATAGGCCTCATCCTGATACTCTGGTGGTAGCTCTTATTGTAGGAAGCTGCCAAATCAACCAGCATGTCAATATATCACTTAGAATTGACCGCTGTTAAATACGGCCACATTCTACCTTTAACAGTTCTATTGAAGCGCTGAACCAAACCAGCCTTTAACTCACTACCTGTGGCAAAATGACAAATGTTGTATTTATTTAACACTGTCTTAAAGTGTTTGTTGAAAAACTTTTCCACGATCAGACTGTAACTTTTAAGGTACACGCCCTTCCTTCAGAGTAGATTCGAATGCTGTAGCCACCTTGGCACCCGTCTTACTTTTTAAAACGCGCCCACGTGTGTTTGCTAAATACATCTTTGCAGGTCAACATGTATTTGTAGTTGTTATTCTCCTTTGCATACATAGTCATATCGACCAGGTCGACCTGAAACTGTTTGTCTATACCATACACAATCACCTTATTCCTATTGTAGTTAACACATATGGCTTTGTGAAGTGTGTAGGCATCCTCACCAGATAACCACTCGGTGACCTGTTTGTCTGATAAACATCGCCCTGACTCTTTAAACACTGCCGCTTTTAATCTTGTTTTACCACCAAAAGACCCCTCATTAGAGGGCGTATAGTAAACAGATTTTAGAAGGTCCGCCATGGCACAGAACTCGTGAATAAGGATTTAGATTTTTTGATTTTACTGTATTTATTTTCTTTATAAACATGCAAATACAAAAACTACAAAGAGTCATCATCCAAATTTCACAAAAGAAGACCCACAAATTAAACCACACTTCATAAAAAAATTTTCTGACTAGCATCACAGCTTTCAAGTTTGTTCAAATGTTGGATAGACACCACATACTCGAGGGAATATTCATACACATTGTCATCAAACATATTACCCAACATGTCTGTTAGTACACATCACACACATTGTTCAGCACTCTTTTCGTTTATCACAGTTTTACCACAACAACAGCCCATATCTCACAAAGGCCAGTAGCGCTTTTTTAGATGTTTCATCGGGGTGTCATAAATAAATTGTCCGCAATGCATGTCACCCTGTATAAGAATAACTTCCAGTCAATGGTCGATGCACCATCTTCGAGCATGCTGACAACAGCCTCCATGGTGGCAATAGTCTTTTGAAAGCCTGGATTCATACCGTACGCATCCAAGACATCAGTAATAACACACGAGCAATGGTTTGAAAAGCCTCTTTTTTAAGTATTCTACGTTCGCACCGAAATAGTATGGTTGAAGCACCTCAAGGCAGGGGTGTTGGAGCTGACTAATGTGGTCGACTTGACATCCGTTGCACACTTCATGACGTTTTTCCCCAATGACGTGTTGTAGAATGGTACATACACAGGTTGAGACCCCTAGGCCTATAATGTTTATAGACGATGGGTAGGAATTCCAGATGCTCTGCCCCACATTTACACACCGGATCCTGGACATTTGTCTGAAAAAGTTGCACCCTGATATCACGAAATCTGTCCAAAAGGTCGCACCATTTTAACAACCTGTCTGTCTTCTTGAAAACCTTGTGTAATATAGGTACATCCTTCCAGTGATACATCACTTTCAGGTCTTTCAGGCCTCTCTCGACATCAATTTCCTCACCATCCCTCACAATTGCGTATTCACCACTACACATGTAAATGTAATCCTCAGGGACCGGCTCAAGACGATTAGCAAATATGTAGTAACACCTTTGAAGCAAAACATTGTCCCACACAGCGCTGTAGATATTATCCAGACCTGGAACTTGAAAGTCTTGCCATACTTTATTCCTGAACAATTTCCAGTCTTCAGCGCCAAATGATATGTACACTTCACTATTGGTAACTGTTGTGTTATATGAATCTACAGTGTATAATTTCACACAGTGCTGGTCTTTGTCAAAAACATATCCACCAACACGTCCGTCGGACAAGCTCAATTCGTATTTCACAGTATAAAGTATATTTTGTAGAAAACGTACCAAACTTTCAGGTTTTTCTCTTTCTTGGAGCAAAAGTTATTTTAGAGTCCGGAAAAAAGCTGTAAACTGGAAGCTGTTATAAGATCAACACGCTTCTTACAATCAATACCCTTTGTTTCAGATGATACATCCATCACTACAGCATGTAATAGAGCCATTTGAATAGGCAAGACATACCAAAAAAAAACTATATATGCATGAACACACACACACACACACAAAGTATACTAATACGTTATCTTTGACAGGGAGGGGTGTGGTCAGGACGAACTAAGTGTCTGATCTTTAACAAGACTGAGCGTCTGTCTTATCTAACACCTTTTAACAGCGGGTGGTTGTGGGCCTGGGTCAGGGGCGGGGTGAGGGGGGAGAGAGTGTATGATCAAGGTAAAGAGAATCATAAATCAAGATAGGAAAATATACCATAAATCAAGACAATATGTTTGACATCTGTCAGTCATAGGGTCATAAATCAGGGGGTTATAAATCAGTTTGATTGACAGTTTTGACAAAGTGTAGGATACAACTACTAAAATATTTTCTGATCAATAAAAAATGAAGAAATGCTATAGTTCTGAGCTCAACAGCACTCATTTTGGCTTATAAACAGAGGTGTTTTTGGCCTTTCTGGAAGTGAACATTATTGCACATCATGGCATTCCGTACTTGAGTCACGAGCGCTAACGTGTGTTTACATGGTGAGTAGTGTAATTAATGCCTTTTTACGCAATACTTCAGTTTTTTGTGCACAGGATTACTCAGAAATAATTTCACATACAGACGTATGAATATAATGTCTGGTAAGTTGTGTGTGTGGTGTCTGTAAGTTATTCTGAAGTTATATGAATTAATTATTAAAGAGACGTCACCCATAGACTAGGGTATTGACAGGGTCACGTATGCCTAGAAGACCAGAGGGTCGACTTTCAAAAAAATGTTGAGAGTAATAAATATTTGCCTTCCATGTCAGTGACAGTCGGCAGTAGCGGAAGTAGTGCTCTACACTGTACAGAGAAGACGTCAAGGGAAATAAGAGAATAAAATAAGAGAAGAGAAGGTAAATGCAAATGCTCCAAAAATATTGTACATGACAAAAATATGGTGAATACAAATTGGGACAAATTGCAGAAAGACAGAGAAGTGTTATTAAATCTAGAAAAATAGATGGAAGGAGACAAGAGGCAGAGAAGACGGCTTCTAAAGCTTGGTTAATGGAGGCAGAAGCAAGAGATAGGAAACAGACAGCTAAGACCATGACGCAAATACAACCCGAAGACTGCAAAACAAATGTTCCAAACGCACCACCCCAACTCACCTCCCTACCAGCAGCCCCACGACCTTACATTACACAAAAATCAAATCAAAAATCAAAAATGACATGTCCAACAAGACTGGTGCTTCAATATGTTCATTTACGTTTTAGCTCATATCTCTGGAACCATATAAAACAACAGCACTCGGGAGGGGGACCGCAACGGTGATTGGACAATGCACTTTAAACTATAACTTATATCTTTATATTTGCACATCTGCAAATCTATTTAATTCTATTATAATTCAATTTTTTTTTTCATAAATTTCATATTTCATCTTTAAAGTTTAATTTGTTGAGATTTCAAAGGGTTATAAACCAGCATACACAATTAAATGTTAGTTATGGCTACGACAAAATGAAGCTATGAATAAGCAAGGGGTGAACTAAGACTACAGTAAGTGCTTCACTGCACTGTTAGGTATTTCATTTGTGTCCCCACATAATATTGGGGTACCGAACAATGCACATAGCATACAAACATGGGATATGGGATTTTTTAAGTACTTATGTACAATTTACTATTAAAATCTTAACAAAAGTACTTCATTGAATGTAAGTAGAAAAAAGTCACACAGTTGTCTTAATTTTACTGCTTTTAATACCGTACCTGTATTGGTATTTCTATATCTTTATGCCAAAATAAATCTGGTCTTATCACATTACCTGTGCAATGTCCTCATTTTTTACTTGATACAACATGATCACAACTGTCATCACCACTTGCTTTTCCAGGGTTATCTTCCGGATACCATTCAACTGTATCTGCCTCATAAAAATCTGGAACATCAAAAGTTTCATGACAGAGGTGCTCAGGCTCACTGTGGGGGGAGTCAATTGGCACTGAACTGGTCAAATCAATAATTTCACAGCCGTTGTAAGGGGAATTATTAGAAAGCTGGAGACTTCAGAATGATCACCCGAGTTGGTGTCCTGCCCCTTTTTAGGTCTATTTTATATCTGCAGTTGTAAATTTTGCAAGAACATGATTTAAATGTTGTTAGTCATTTCAAATAATGGTAGGTAAATGTTCTACATTTAATATTAAATGATGCAAAAATATATTTGACTCAAAGAAGCTGCACTTAAAGACAACTTAATACATTGACAGCAAGTAGATGCACACTGTCATGGCGCGGAATGAGCTGGAGTAGAGGACACACTTGCAGGCGTGAGCAAAACAGAGTTTATTGGAGGAAGCAGGCAGGGAAACGATGGTAAATCGGGGAAAAAACAGGAGAAATGGTGCGACATAAAACCAGGGTAAAAACAGACAAAACCAGGACAACAATACACAGACAAAAAAAACGGACGAGAACAAAAGTAACAAAACAACAGGGGGTTCGTGCTCCCAGCTTTAAAATACTCTTTAACTGAGAGGATCCTCCATGGGCAAGCAGAAAGAGTTTTTCAACGAAGCTGTTTTTCGCCTCGTGGTAAATCCCACGAGGCGAAAAACAGCTTCGTTGAAAAACTCCTCTCAGTTAAAGAGTATTTTAAAGCTGGGAGCAGACTCACAGGCGATCCAGACTCTGAGGAAAAGCGGCAGTCTAACTGAACAGGGATTTACTGGGAGACATGAGCCTGGGGAAAAACAGGTGAACGAGAAATGTAGCAACACGAAACCAGTACATACAATCCAACACGCATGTATCATGAGGGTGACAGACACAGGGAGACTTGGGTCGAACTGGTTTAAATAAAACGGGAGAAACAACTAATGAGTGCGAGTACCAATCCCAAACCAAAAGTAAACAAGGCACAGGTGAACATAATAATAACACGAGGGTGCACTAAACAGACGCTGACCTACTAGGTAGGGAGCACGCAGTCCAGACAACAAACACGGAAGTGGGGTGTGCTCTTAACGGGGAGTTAACTATTCGCTAGGCGGCACGAAGTGAAGACACAGAAGACCGGAAGTAGGGGGCAAGCTAACAGGGAAAGCTAAGGCTAACCGAAGACACACAAGTTGGACTAGACACAACAGGAATAGGCCCGAAAGTGAACCCAGAGGACAGAACTACACAGCATCTGCTGGCTGCTCAACAGGGTCCGAGGGGGCACTGTCTGGCCAAAGTCCAAAGGGGCCATGACACACGATAAATAAGTGGCTTTTCAACTGATAAAATAATTTCTTAATGGTTGGGAAAATGGTAACAAACTCAGCCAGTGTGTTAATGAATTTAAACAATATTACAAAAAAATTAAAAGCAAAAGTTCTTTGTCACATGTTTTTTTTGCAACTTAATATGTATTTGACCATACATCAACAAAGACCTGTTCTGTAGAAGTGCAAGTATATGTAGATATAGAGTAAGTTGCTGGCACAATGTCTTAACTGCTGGCACATAATGTGGCATACTTCTGCTTTATGAAATACATGTTAATTAATGTTTAAGTTAATTAAAGTTTAATTTTTAAGAACCATCTCTGTCCATCTGTAACTGTCTTTATTGTTACTATACAAACCTGTTTGCTAATGTCACTGTCAGATGAGGATCCATGCTCCAGCTGATCTGTAATCAAATAATCTGCTTCAGTGCGAGATAGATGTTTATTCAACTATGACTCTGCTCCCTCAGAAATGTCAAAAGATAAATCTTCATCTCAAATTTTATCACATTCATCCACCTCTGCCAATTATGTTTCTGTTGAAGGAGCCGTTTCTTTTGTGCAAATATAAAATCTAAGCAATTTCAGTTTGGTTTGTTCATAAAGTCTGCCAACAGTGTCATCTCAAGAATATGGTTTCTTTTTAAATCACAGACATTTAAGGTAAAGTCTTCAGCTTGAGTGGAGTGTTCATCCGGAAAAAATCGCTCTTTTCCCATTTGTAAAATCTGAGCAGCATTTTCCATGTTCCTATTTTATTGTATTAGAGTTTCTTTATTTGTGCTGCACTTTGTTGGCAGAAGGAGAAGACGGCTATTCTGTCACTATATTAAGTGATATATTTTTTCATCTGTTCATCAGTCATCATGGCTAGTACTGCTTTGTCAACCTGCAAACATACTTAAAAAAATACCTGAAATGCTTATCTAGAATAAGAATAATGTACACAAAGACAGAACTTTCCTTAATTAAAATATTTTCTTTGTTTCGGTGGTAAACATCTCAGATAACTACACTCTAAAAAATAATTTGTTGGGTTTACTTTAAAAAATTATCGTAACAATTTGCATTCATCTTTTTTAGTTACAACAACTCTGGCATAACTGAGTAAATCCAACATGTAATTTTAAGTAAGACTAATGTAACAGTTTAAGTGCAACCAACATGATTTGATTTTACCTCTATGAACATAATTAAGTTGTTCCAACTGATCAAAATGTTTATTAGAAAACCTTCAAAAAAAAAAAAAAGGTTTTGTTCCAACCATGAATCCCTATAAACCTATGAACTTTGCTGAAAGTTATTTAAGTCTTCAATTTCAATGCCTTATGGTTTATTTCAAAGATGTATGTGTCATCTTTTGTAATCCTTTTGGTGAGGATAGAGTAAATATTACAAATACTATATTATGACACAATACAATAACTGGCAACTTTAATAGGCACACCTGTACAATGTTATTAGGACTGAAAGAATGGCTGCTGTATTATACAGTCACTTTGGGGGTAAAAACAGCAGCACTACCCTGACAAGGACTGTGAGCTGCTTTAAAAACCAAAAAATCCAGTTTAGTTCTTTGGGATAGCTGAGGTTGAGTGCATATATCAGCCCCATTAGTAAGGCACAGGCCCTTGGTACATCTAGTCTTTCAAGACATCTGTTCCTTCTATAACAATCTTTGCACTGGCTGGGTGAGACATGACTGCACTTCTGATGATGATCATTTCTCCAGTAAACTGCACTTCACCCTCCTGGCAAGTTAGTAATATGTCGACATATCAGTACCGTATGTTTTATTTAGAAATTACAGTAACACAATCATGTCAGATTTACCTACCAAGTATTCTTCTTTTTCTTTCAGATACACCAACAGGGAACAGATAACAACCTCTCTCATTCTTTCTACTGAATCCTGTGAAAAATGGAACAGGGAGTAGAAGTAAAGAAGGTAGAGGACTTTAAGTACTTAGGGTCTACGGTTCAAAGCAACGGAGAGAGTGGAAAAGAGGTGAGGAAGCGTGTGCAAGCAGGTTGGAATGGGTGGAGAAAAGTGTCAGATGTGATGTGTGATAAAAGAGTTTCAGCAAGAATGAAAGGAAAGATGTACAAGACAGTAGCGAGACCAGCGATGTTGTATGATTTGGAGACAGTGCCAATGAGGAAAAGACAGGAGGCAGAACTGGAGGTTGCAGAGCTCAAGATGTTGAGATTCTCTTTGGGAGTGACAAGGATGGATAGGATCAGGAATGAGTACATCAGAGGGACAGCTCATGTTAGATGTTTTGGAGATAAAGTCAGAGAGGCCAGACTGAGATGGTTTGGACATGTCCAAAGGAGAGACAATGATTACATAGGTGGAAGGATGCTGAGGTTGGAGCCACCAGGCAGGAGGCTGAGAGGAAGACCAAAAAGGAGATTTATGGTTGCGGTGAAAGAGGACATGAAGTTAGTTGGTGTGAGGGTAGAGGATGCAGAAGGTAGGACTAAATGGAGACAGATGATTCGCTGTGGCGGCCCCTGAAGGGAAAAGCCGAAAGAGAAAGAAGAAGAAGATACCTCTTGCACCATGTTCCTGATTCGCTGGATCTTCCATTATCTTTGGGGAGTACAGGTCCAGTTTTTCCATGAAAGTCGTTTCCAGGTTAACAGTGGTGATCCTTTAAAATTTATCATTTAGCTGTATAAAACAATGCACAGTTAAACAGCACAATTAATAAATATAAAACAAAGAATCTTAAATAACTTATAATACATTATTCTGTAAATGAATGTATAAAATCACCTGTGGTGCATCAAAAAGAGCAGGCCAACTGTTTTTGAAGTCACTCACAAGTGGTGCCAGATTCACAACTTCCTGTCGGCGTACTGAAAATGTCCTTGCCACTTTTTCACTGATAATCCGGTAGTTTTTCCTCTTCTTCATTTCGTCAAAAAGTTTTAATCTTTCCTGTTCCAAGCTTTCTTCTGTATCTCCTTGTGGGTGAGGGGGTAAATAGTTTACCTCTGCCTTTCTTGGCTTTTTGATATTCTTTGCCGGTGTCCTCTCATGTTCTCACTTTTTATTTAGGGAGTTCACATCAAGCTCACCAAAGTCAGCATCCTTATAATGTAAAGTAAATTTCCCTCAAGCTGAAAGGTATCTTTCACAATAGATTCAAGTTCATCCACTGTTAAAGGGATTCCACTTGGTAGGTCCAGTTTTTGAATGTCATGGTCCTTAAGTATGACCGGAAGTTTAGCTGGACTAGACATTGGAGTGTCTGTGAAGAAAAAAAAAACCCAATAATACTTGTCTACTTACAGCAGAATTTCATTTCACACCCCCTAAACATTAGTAGAATGTTAACACTGGTGATTAGCCAATTGATATTCAATTTTTAAAAGGCTTGTGTACTTTTTTTTTACATTTAAGAAATACATAAACAGTCTTAAAGAACTTACACACCGCTTTGGCTTTGTAATATATACCTTTTTTAACATTGTAAGCATGCAGTAAGATATGATGCTACCCATTACATCTCAAAAAATCTTGTTTTAATTTAAAATACGTTTAACCCATTTGTTATATCGTTAATGACAAGAAGAGGCTAGGCTTTTCCACTCAAGCGTAATGTACCTAAAGTAAAACTAGAATGATCAATAAATCCCTGAGGCTTTAAAATAATAACTGTAGAGGCATTTCAACATCAAGTAAAACTATTTTAACCTGAGTGTCAGCAAGTAACCCATTTTCTTTATAAAACCTTAACTCCATACATGAGAGAAGATGATATTTTTGATTATGCAAATAAATGATCATGTACAATGCCTATTGTGCTCTCTATGGAAAATTAATGTAGTGCTTCAATGTCACCATACGCTTCCCTGAAACAATGTATGCTGCCATTGGGAAAACAGACAACTCACTTGACTCAATAACTTTAACACTTAGTGTTTTCAAGCTCAAAGCTTCTACAATGTTCAGAATACCATGCATTTAAACATTTCACAATGAAGCCAACCTTTCCATTTACAACAATTATCTGAATGAGTTCTACAAAAACTGTCAAACCACCTGTTGAACCATATGCCAAAATCATTCCAGTGGAGTAAGTGGTACCACTGTAAGACACCGTCTTTGCCATTTGGACAAACGACTCACTGGGGAATGCTGTTACAAGGGCTTTACTAATGTCTTCCTTTAGCACAGTAAATACATAGTTGATAGTTTTGTTTTCTGTAGAGACTTAGTTATGTGATTTGCATGTTGATGGTATGCAACCATTAACTGATGCTTCACTGAGAGAGACAACAGAATGTTTTGAAAACTGGGGGTATGCCTCACCATGCGCTTAAAAAAGCTGTGCTTAACTTCAAAGCGCATAGTCCACAGAGAAACTAGTGGACCAAAATGATTTTATGAGTTGTGGGTAGTGCTCAAGAAAATTATGTTTTGGAGTAAGCCTTTCCTGAGGGAAAGCTTCCTGTAATCTGTGCCGATGCTCAGAAATCTTGCTGTCAAGAAAACAAACAGTTGAAGCTGTATGAACAGATGAAAGTACAAGTTCAACTATATCCTTAAGGTCCAGCCATGTTGGTTCATTCTCTGGTATTCTTTCTCCAATTATTAGGGGGAGGAAGTGAAGCAAAGCCCAATTTTCATGGGCATTCCCTCCAACTGTTTTTTTTGCGGCAAAATTCAATTGAATTGGTTGTGGGGCATCTGTTTTATCAGCCCATCTGTGTGGGAATGTTTGAATTAATTTATT
The DNA here is from genome assembly GCA_032718565.1 of Distichodus sexfasciatus. Classification (NCBI taxonomy): domain Eukaryota; kingdom Metazoa; phylum Chordata; class Actinopteri; order Characiformes; family Distichodontidae; genus Distichodus; species Distichodus sexfasciatus. Next base: position 40,174 of record JAVGVS010000397.1, on the reverse strand, counting down.
CAGTTCATCCAGAGTGAAACATTTTTTCTTGATTAAGCTACTTAGGCAAAGTGCTAACTCCAAAGGTACAATACCTTCAAAGAGGTTGTGTAGCAAATCAGGTGGGTAGCCAGATAAAACATCAAAATGTATTAGTTTTTCAGTTATTGGGCACAGTTCTTTTACTCCATAACAGTGACATACTTTTGTCTCCTTGTGCAATCTGAACACGCACCCTATGTTCTTCCTCTGTCCTTGCACACAATTTTCCACTTCTAACTTCACTTACTTCGATCTGAGATTGTTCTCCAAGACAGAACCTGCAGATATGTGAACTAGAGAAACTCTCCACAAATCTAACAAGAGAGTGTGCGCCAAGGTTTTCTGCAACAACACAAAATACAGTGCCTTTGACTCGCATGTCTAATGAAGAAATGTAAAGTCCTTCTTCTAAATTGGCCAGATCGTTTAGCAGTGGTTCAACCACAGCTCCATAACCAAACTGTTTATCAGCAGCTTTGCAGAGAATGGCTAGGTAGACTGATGTCAAAGCAATGGTGGTACATTAGCTAAAACCCAATACACTGCTGTAATTTTGTGCTTTTTTCTTGAAGTGCCAAGTGGATTACACACTTCAAAGTCATCAACATACAAGAGAAATGGCTGGATTGTTATCTGAAAGCAATTTATTGCTTTTAAAATTTGTGCCATCACGAAATGACTTGTACTGAGTTTCAGAGCTGCAATCTGTTTCAGAATTGTGTGAGAGCAAATTTAGGATCTCCTCTTTTTTCCAAACCTCATGCAAGGACTTTAAAATAGGTACATAGTGGAAGCTTCTCTGTTCCCTAGCATTGAGCAAATACTCGGTAGGTTCCACTAAACAAAAATTGTCTTTGAAATATTGTCTTCTTTTGTAAGAGGTGGAAAGAGGATCATTGGAAAGAGAGCCAGTGTAATTGGGTTGCACTTACAGAGCTCTGCCACCATATCTGAAAGAATTATATCATCAATCTCAGAATTATGCTTCATAAGGCTTGAGCGTAAAGTCTCTTTTAGAATAGGACCTGAAGTAGAGGAAGAAATGAACTGCAATTATTCCACTATCTCATCAATACAGCTGTGAGGTACATTGTATATGCTTTCCAGTTTTAGCAGTAAGTGGGCTAAATTTTTCTCAATTAAATTGGGCAACTTACCAATTTCTTCAACCTCTGCACTTACTTCGTCTTCACTCAGTGCACCCTCAGTATGTTCATCAACGGGATCATCTCCTGCATTTAAAGGATTGACATACCTCTGTAAAAGCTCAGGCTTGAAGTCATCAAGTGAGTGAGGAGTGAGTTTTCAACTCCTATGAGAAGCATATGTTCCATGAATGTTTGTTTTGAAATGGCAATTTTCAAAAACACAAGAGACAGTATTCTTTTTTTTTTAATGGCGGCCAATGTGCTCAAAATGTGTGGAGATTGTGATTAAAGAGCAACATGGACATTTGAAAGATAACACTTCTGAATATGCCACTGTTTCACGAGACAAATGGCTTCTTGACATTTTTCATTTTGAAATGTATTGTAACTTAGTAGGGTGTACAGTTGCTGTATAAAACCAGTTATGGGACACTGCTGAAAGTAAAATACATACCATCTTAAATTAAAATTTACATTTCTTTATAGGCTGACGTGAAATGAAATTGAAATAAACTAATTTACAATTGTATTACTGTGTCCCAGCCAAATTGTCAAAACAAAAACATTCCATAACTCTAAAATACAAACTGCACTGTCTACAGACCACTGCTGAGCCAATACTTTACCATCTTTAGAAAGTTAAGTTATCCTTAACATTAACAATACTACCGGAAGTTAGTCTACAACAAAAGCCTTACGTAACAAAACATCATATCCTTGCACAGCTTAATCAATATAAGGTTTAAATGTAATTACAAACGATAATTACCTTTTCAGCCTGCCTTTAGCAGGTTATGTCTGGACAAAGAATATTGTTAGCTGGGATCGACAACTTTAACATGCCACAAAACGGCTTAGAGCATCAAAACGTCAATAAATTTAGGAAAATTGAAATTTGCAATCAGGCGGGAATTTCATCTGCTGTGTTTTCAGTGTATTAACTCAACAAAGAACTACTCGAACTCGCAATGACAACGCTGAACATGGCCACGCTGAACTTTTACACAGGGTTTCCCTCTAGTGTCTCCAGGGTCTGAATACCTCACGTACCCACGCAGTCTTTACTGATGAAACTTAACTGACTGAATATCAACTTTAAATTACGATTGAAAAATACACATTACCCTTTTACTTTTGTAGTGTCACCATTAGTGCAACTTAAATTAAATGTCATTTAACCTCATTCGGCTGCCACTCCAAAACAAATCCAATACAGATTATTATTTTTAGTACTATGTTAGCAAGCTAAAAGAAACTGTGAGCTATATGGAATTGTGTCAGCTTTACAATGCCAAATTACACTTAACATGGATAAGTTTTTTTCTTCAGTGTGAAAGCGATATTTTGCCAATAAACTCATCGTAAAATTAGAAACTTACCGGGTAACGTAATCCAAATGAGACACAAACTCCTCTCTGTTAAGTGGCGCGGGCTGGCAAGTCCGGGAAATTCAAATGTCGCTGAACTCAATTATACAAGTTGCACACGCTTAATAATTTATCTTGTTGAGTGGTGATGAAATGATTTATTCAAGATACTTAAATAATTAAGTTGAGGAATTGTTTTTTATTTTTATTTTTCACTGACTTCCTAAAATGAGTTATTAACTCACTAAAATATGTACATTTGACAAACGTGATTTTTTTTAATGTTGGAAACCTTTTCTTTTTTTAAGTTTTACCTTTACCTTACCGTACAAATAATGCCACATGGACATTTTAGTTTTTTATGTGGTATTGGACTTATTTAAATTTGGAGAACCTTGGTAAAATGATCTGCAGTGTTTGGAAGGTTACTTTTAAAATGTATTCCACTACAGATTACAGAACACATGCCCTAAAATGTAATTTGTAACATATTCCATTAAATTATTTTAGTTTGAGTAAGGTATTCTGGATACTTTGGATTACTTCCACATTGTCTTACTTTTTACAACTGTGTGAACGTGCCAATCACACCCTTCATATTTCGCCCTCTTTCTTCTTTTAACCCTTCTTTTAATTTGGGTTGTTTTTCTACCTTTGTTTTTAGGCTTATTATTGTGTGTGTAGAAGTTAGCCATGCATGCCTTTTGTTGTGTTCAGGACGTCCTGCACTACTCAGATTTTGACTTTAGCTCTGCATTTAACACCATCATCCCTCAGAGACTGTCTCCTAAACTGAGCGGGCTGGGCCTAAACACCCCGTTGGTGAACTGGATCCTAGATTTCCTGACTAACAGGCCACAGTCTGTCCGGATCGGAACCAACACCTCCAACACCATCACACTGAGCACAGGCGCGCCACAGGGCTGCGTGCTCAGCCCACTGCTCTTCACGCTACTGTCCCACGATTGCACAGGGGCGCTCAGCTCAAACCAAATCATTAAGTTTGCAGATGACATGACTGTGGTGGGCCTCATCAAGAACAACGACATCTCAGCATACACAGAGGAGGTGGTGAGAGTGGCCGACTGGTGTAAGAGCAACAACCTGTCTTTAAATGTGGACAAAACAAAAGAAGTAATCATTGACTTCTCTATAACAGAGCCAGAAACATAGTGACAGACCACTCTCATCCACTACATGGACTCTTTTCACTTTTACCGTCTGGCAAACGGTATCGTAGCCTCCAATCTGCCACCAAGAGACTGTGTAACAGCTTCATACCACAAGCCATCAGGACTCTGAATGCACATTAATATCAGAGCTCTCTTAAAATACCTCAGACTACCTCACACCTGCTCTTTACATACCTACTATCTACTGTTTACATCAGGCACACTCAGATGCACTAGTATTAATACAATAACTGTAAATTCTCCTTTCTTCCAATGATGCCTTCAATTCTACATTTAACATGTGCAGTATAATAATTATGTGCAATATCAGTCATTAAGGTTTACATCCACACCTTCAAATAGTACTGGAGTGTTGTGTATTTATTGTTCTGTATATTTATTGTGATTGTTTTGTATTGTGATGCTCTTGCACTCCATCTGTTATAAGCTGTTTAGATGCTGATGCTGCCAATGTGCCTTAAAAACATACACCAAGCAATACTTGTTTACATTCTGTCTCTTCACTTAACGTTTATTACTGTATTTATTGCGTTCGTTCTGTATTTATTGTGTTGCATGTTGCACCTTCTGTCCTGCTGAATGTAAAGTTCAGTGTTACTATATGTTGCACTGGGGCCATGGGGAAACGCTGTCTCATCACACTTTGTACATGTATAAAGCGACTGATGACAACAAAGTACCTTGAACTTGAACTTGAAATACTGACACAATCAGAGGTGGAAAGAGTACTGAAAATTTGTGCTCAAGTACAAGTACTGTTACATTGGTTAAAATGTACTCAATTACAAGTAAAAGTACTGGTGTTAAAAAAATACTTGAGTAAAAGTACAAAGTACTCTTCTCAAAAACTACTCAGAGTATTAATTACTTTTTAACCGATGGATGTTTTATTGTGTCGTCAATAGCAGGCATTCGATTCAATTCACCAGTATAAAATATCTACGTTCAAAGCATATTTCTCAGATGAACAAGGTATAGAAAGGCTATTTGTTTTGTAAATAAATGTAGATATAAAGCAGGGATTTTGTTTGTTAAAACAATGACAAAAATGTTTTTGAACATGCATAGAACAGTTTAAACTTTTCCCAATACACTGCGAACTACAGACAGCGGGCACTCGTCCTCCGTCTTTTCTCCATCATTTTCACGGTTGACAATGTTGTCTTCTGTCTCCATTTTGGCTTCTTTGTCTCCAAATCTTCAGTCTATAAAATAGTTTGTAGTCCACTGTGTAGTACCTCCAGACACCTGCGCCTGCTGCTGCAGCGGAGTTTATTCTTTGTTTATGTCATAGATTAATTGGCGTGGTCACGATTGCACAGCCTTATTGGCTGCAAAGATGCAGATGAAAGGTTTGAATATTAATTCAAATTGTGGGCATACTCAGTAGCGACTTTTGATTTTATAAGTAGGGAAGTAGATTACATGGTGTAAATTGTACTCAAGTATGAGTAAAATTACACACTTGAAAAACTACTCATAAAAGTACAAGTACTCAAAAAAACTACTTAATTACAGTAACGTGAGTATTTGTAATTCATTACTTCCACCCCTGGACACAGTCTTGCAATCAGTCCATTTCTGATGAAAACTGACTTGTGCCTGTAGAATTATTTTCTGTTGAATTATTTTCATTTTCTTTTTTATGTCTTTTAAAGTCCCTTTTTCGAGATCTGGGGGTTCATGGTCATTTGACCACGACTGACTGACGCTTGACCGACTGAACCCTCACCTGGACTCTATGGAGACCTCATCATCTGGAACCAGTTGGGATTTTTCACACCCTATGGATTTGACCTGATTTACAAATTTAATATTGAATTAATTTTAGCTTAATGTTGCTGAGTGGATTTTAGCAAATGGCCCCAGCAACGACTCAGGATTCAAAAGCGTCCCTTGGACTGTTTTTATATCTTCACTTCACTTAAAAATCACAGATTAATCTTGAAATAATGTTAACATGTGAATTAAATATTTACAGACCGCTTTTACACACTTCCTTAAAAATGACTGATTAACGATTAATCTTAACTAATGTTTACTTGTGTATTAAATGTTAATGCATACGGTTGCCCAGAGGAGGATGGGGTCCCCTTCCGAATCTTGGTTCCTCTCAAGGGTTCTTCCTTCTAGAGGGCGTTTTTCCTTGCCATTGTCGCCTCAGGCTTGTTTGCTGGGGGTTCGGGCCAGTTATATGTAAAGAGCTTTGTGACAATGGCTTGTTGAGAGTGCTATACAAATAAAATTGAATTGAGTTGTAGGCAGGGTGTTTTGTTTCAGCATATTATTCTTCCTCCAGACATACTGCTGACGCACAGGCCAGAAAATTTCCTCTACAGCAGGGTTTTTCAACCAGTGGTCTGCGGCAGCAATGCAGGTGGTCTGTGACATGCAAGCCACTTTCACTATTGAAATCACTTTTCAAAGTCAAAGTAAACTTTCTCATCTCTGCTATGTACTGTATGAGACATATACTGTACGAGACAACATGGCTTCAGTTTTGACAGTACAAAGAACAAATAAGGAACATAGAATAAGCAATTTATAAATAGAATATAAAATATAATCTTTAAACTACATGTAGAATTATAGAATATAAACTTTAAAATTTAAGCGGAAGAAGAGACAAAAATGTGTAGCATTTACTTTATTTATTTTTCAAAGCACTTCCAGATAATTTGGGCATATTTATGAATTATGAATTTAATGCAAATCTAATATAGTGCAAATAGCCACTTTTCCTTTAACTTTGAATCTGCGAACTATACTTCCGATGGCATCTCTAGGAACATTCAGTGCATTTGATATCTTTTGTATTCTTTTCCTTGTTTGTGCAAGGCAATGATCTGTCCTCTAAAGTTTTTGGACAATTCTCTTGACTTACCCATGTTTCTACCATGCACTCAAACGTCACTGTGATTATGCCCCCTATTTGGTGAGTTCTAGCTCACGCATACCTGATGCAACTAAACAGGCCATTGATTAGCAGCATCAGGTGTGCTTGAGACAACACGTGATTTGCAAACATGTGACATAAGGGATTCTGTTGAGGGGGTTGAATAATTTTTAAACTGCAGTAGTCGTTTGCAGTAGTCAAGTGACATTTTGTGTTGAATGTGGAGAAACCATTTGTAATATCAGTTGTGTTGACCTAAATTTGTAGACCAAAATCAGTTCAAAGAAAAAGAGATGAATACGGTCTTTAAATTAATAGAATGCTCAGAAACTGTAACAACCTACAGACAAAGTTGGTAAAGACCAGTTTATTTGTCCTTCCATTCCTGTTTTGAAAATACAACACTGAGAAAAGTTCTCTACCCTATCCCAAGAAATAAAAAAATGTTTGGCCTACAACTTGACAATTGTACATTCTTTTTTCTTCTGATTTTCCAGAAGTAAATTTTCAATTAAAGGTGACCACTTGGCTTGCAGTGAAGAAAACATTCATGATTATGTAGCGTTTGAATGTTACATTTGGCTAAATGACACAATTCTAGAAACATGCTGTGAAAGCACAATCAGAACCCCGGACTCCCTTTGTGAGTTACTGTTACAAAACTGACCACAACTCACTCTATAACAAAACATTTTTTCTATTCTTTCATCTGTTCATATATGGCTTTTTCCTTGTGTAAAACCAAAAAAGCTTACAAACTTGCCTTTTTTTAAGCACTACATTTGCACTTTTTAAAACAAGAAAACTTTAAAAACACTGTGTAGCACCTGTAAAAACATATCATGCAGCACACTGTTGGTATTTCCCCTACTTTAGTGATAAAGTACTACTTTAAAGGTTTCCTTTGCAGAATCCAGTGCAGGCTTCTTGGGGGGGGGGGGGGGGGGGGGGTTTTCACAGAGTTGAACCTTGAATCTTCATTGTTCTCCTATGTTCTTACTTCAGCAATGATTGATGCTTGTTTAACATGCACTGTAAAAAAAAACATTGATACAAAACTGTAAAATATTGTGTATGACAACAGCTTTTAACACAACAACCTATGAAAAACTTGTAACTGTAGAAGTGGGTTGCATGTGGATGCAGCCAAATGCAAGTCGGATGTCATGCACAGGTGTCCTCGCAACCCAAGACATAACCCAGTTCTTGGTGAAGACATAATTCATCACTGTGGATTTATGGTTAGGTTTTAAAGAACAAAAAAATCTTACATTGTTGAAAGTACACCTTAGGAATCATATGGACAATGGACAATGAATGTATTAATATGAACTAGGAAAAACATAAGGTCACTGATGAGGAGAAAGGCATAGACAACAAATACAGAATCTTCATTAATGCATTTATAAGCTTTACTAAGGAGTGGTTGATCAGCCAAACTGTCTATCAAGTCTTGAAGTTGATATCAGAGTTGACAGGCAACCACACATCTCTACAAGAGTAAATTATTATGTAATTTGCATATTTCAAAGTACAGCGGCAACGTTTTGTTGGTTTATTGATGAGTGAAAGTCTCACCTCCTTTCCCACATTGCTTCTCACACTTATCTTGTGTGTCAAAGCGATTCTTGTTGCCACCACACCCTCCGTACCAGAAGCGAGTGCAGCTCTTGCTGACAGAGTCATAGTGCCATTTTAATACGAATTTAGTGCAAGTGCCTTCTTCTTTGGGTAGCTTACAAATGTCCTCTACTGAAAGCCGTGCAGCTGCTGGAAGAGAACAGACACTTTTACAATTGTTTTTCTAAAGTGCAGCTGTGGTGCAAAGGAATTTTCACACTAGCACAGCTGGAGTCATTGGAATTCCTGCACTAAAGCATCATCTCACTATTGTTTGTTTTTAGCTAAAAACAAGTAGCTTTTGGATGACTTTAAATTAATTCAATTAACCTAAAAATATCAGAACAATTGTTCAGTTAACATATTAAAATCACATAAGCGAATCCACAGTCCTTTTCCTTGTTGTCATATCATGAGTACAGTAAGAATTCAAATACATTGGTAAACAATAACAACAAAAAAAATATTTTAAAAATTGAGGTCAAATAAATATTGATGGAAATGAAGCACAGACCAGCAGTATACATGAGGGATAGGTTGAGGATTACAAGATTTTAATCTTGTACTAAATTACTATCATACACTAAACTACCAATAATTATCATTGAAAACTACAGTTATATAACACCAAAGCAAATGGATTTAAGGTGGCTATCTAGTATTCAATAATGAAATAGCAAAAGAAATTGTGCTAAGGCAAATTAATGTACATGGTCATTATTTACTATAGTACTGGCAAGACCTACCTGGAGCTGGATAAACATCCAGCTTTTTCTTGTCTGTACTCTGCTGTGGCTCTAACACTGTGGATGTCAGAAAACAAAAAAAAATTATTTGGAAATCACAGGCAATTATTTACATAAATTTGGCAGACTAAAATCTCTCCAATATGTTCTGGCACATCTGAGCTGCTACAGGATGAAATCACCTACCTGCATTCATACACCGTTTAAGGCATTGTGCCTCAGTGTCAAACCTATTGTCATTGCCTCCACAACCTCCGTACCAGAACTGGGTACAGAATCCATTCTTTTTGTCAAAGTACCATTTAGCCTCATAGTCTTTGCATGGTAGTCCGTTGTCAAAGTCACGTGAACATTGGTCTGCCAAGTCATTAACTAGAACATGCAAAACAGGAGGTGTGAGATTAGTTTGATATAGTTAGTGATGTCAGCTGGTTTTTACTTAAGATGAAGATCCCTCAAAATGTGAAAATATTAGAATGGAATTGTGTTAGCTTGGTTAACACACTACATTCAAACAATGCACATGTTAATTAAGTTTTTTTTTGTCTGTTTTTTTTTTGCAAACTGCAAAAAATTCAAAGACAGAGTTTATATTCTGGCCTCAAATTTTAAAAGCTATTAGACTAGATTAGTGGTTAATAAACAGCACAGAAAATGTTTCAAAATCTAGTAGAAAAATTATAAGGTTTACCACACTAGAACACATGTTCTCATGAAATTTGACTTAAGGAAAATGTTATGACATCTTGAATTAGTAAACTTCAGCATTTTTAATCCATCTAAGCACCTTGTGACAAAATGGTAAAAAAAAAATGCAACAAAAGAAAAGTGATGCAGTTTGTGTTCACTGTTAAAAATATTCTCAACATATAACACACAACCATCTGAATCTAATCAGGCCATGTGTTTCATTTGTTGTGGTGGTTGCCAAGAAGGCATATGTGTCCGACACAGACCTTCCAATAGTAAGGAGCATGACCACTTGTTGCACATTACTGCTGAGAATTTGCACATTACAAAGTCTGTTTTATAAACATGATATCTTGTGTTAAAAAATCTATTTATGGTCACTTGGAAGGAATGAGCATAGTTATCTCATTGCTCTGGTATGTCTAATGTTTCTACCTCACAAGGGCTAATACATCTGGAATTCAGGGGGTCAAAGGTCCTTTAAAAACAAATGGTTAAAGAGTCATGCATCTGGAGAACGTCTAGCACAGCATCAACAGATATAGGCTTTCTGGCCAAATGGCAGCTTTACTAGGCCTTAAAAATGCAAGCATGACAACCTATGTTCCTATGTTAGACCAGGATTAGATGTAGAATTCATATACATACAAAAACATGAAATGTGGAGATGCCAGGGGAATTTCTACTCTGCAACAAATGGATGAGGATTTTGAAATGATAATGCGCGGAGTACAATGGAAGTAAAGAGAAAATACTTAATAATACTTTTAAGAGGAGATAATAATAATATTTTAATAATATTTTAATAGAGAAATAGTAAGAACTTCCACTTCCAGTGCTAAATTTGAAATCAGAACACAATGTGGTTAATTTATGAACGATGCACAGAAATAATATCCATCCATCATTTCATACTTTTAGCAAATGTATGCATGTTTTGGCACCAGAAAATCACAATTTCTATATTATAAAGGCATGGGGCTGTTTCAATGTCATGGTTTCAAAACCACTAAAATTTTCCATCTACTGATTTTTTAAACTTAATATAAACATTTACTAATATTCCAAATATTCTGTACTTTGTTCAAAAACGTTACATTGTGTTCAATGAAAAAAGTTGTTCTCTTACACAGACATTAGAGTTATAATACTGCAATACTGTGAAACTGATATTTTTGTCCAAATGTCATACCTCATATCTTATACCAAGCCTAATGTAATGGTTATTTTTTATGTATGACTTTATTTTTTTCCCTGGTTTTCTGGTGCTTTATGTCTTTCTGTCTGATTGATTTAAGGTTTATTCCTAGCTTAATGTGTCTTCCGGACAGTTTATAGATCTCATAAATCTACTGAACATATCTATTCACATCTGGACTGTTTTGTTATTCCACAGTAATCCAAAATAAAATTGACTGAACTGAGATCAGTTCGAGCAGAGAAGTGATGAAGAACAGAACTTCTTGTTATGCAAGATTCTGGTAAATTATTTGAAAAGCACGAGTTTTTTATGATTGAGATAATCAATATAGAAAAAGGAATATTAGAAAATGTGACTTTTCAATGGATATGTGTTATAATATCTGTACAAACTTAAATTTCAGTCAGACTTTTTAAGAATACATGTCTATTGCACTGTGTAAACTGGAGCCACGTCTTCTCGTCTCTCTGTATATCTGTACAATATATAGACGAGATGACAATAAAGTTTACTTTGACTTTGAATCTGGTTTATCCTGATACTGCATTCTATCAGCCAATAGATTCTTAAAATGATAAAGGATTCATGAATTAAGGTTTTGGTAGGGTACTTAAGTCTAAGAAAATCTTTTGAAAATATATAATCCAGGTAATTAAAAAAATACCTACTGAAATATGTCTAAATTGGTTTACAGAAAACCAGGAAATGAGTGAATCCAAAGAAAGTGTGTTCTGTTTTTTATATTACAACAATCTAATGTCAATAAACATATGTAAAAAATAAAAGTTATCAATAACTTACTTATTTCAGGTTTACTTAGTGGAGTAGTTGACACTACTCCTGTTACTTCGAGGCCGGAAGCTGGTTTGAGCTCATCTGCTTCTGTTTGATTAGGCAAATAAAGTGAAAATAAAGAAAATTCAAAACATTATGTACAAATGTACACAAAAGCAGAGGGATAACACAAAAACACAATACTATAAAATATTGATGTGCACTTTGATATATATTACTATATACAAATTGCTAGACATTTTATGTCTTGGTCATAAATTTACCTTAAAAGCATGAACTTAAGGACGAACATGACGGTTATTTTCACATAGCAGAATAACCTTTTAGAATACTACACAGATAAACCTTAATGCTTGCTTAACCAATACAATGTGTTTTTTTTTACTGAGTATTTGTGATTGTGAACACACCACAGCACAACACACCACAATGAAATGTGACCTCTGCATTTAACCCATCCATGAAGGAGCAGTGGGCAGCTACGTTGAGACGGTGCCTTGCTCATGAGTACCTCAGTGGTAACTTTACCGGCCCTGGATTCGAATCTGCAACCTTCTAATCACAGGGCGAACATTACGCCTACCATTACGCCACCAACTACACTGTGGTGATTGATAGTCATTTTCATTATTTCAGTCTCTCAGTTTGCCTATTGATGCTTACTTGTGGTAATGATGCCTTTATATGTGCTGGTAACTTGTCCTTTAGTGTTATGGCCAGTGACTACCACATGGTAGGTTTGGGCAGCTTCAAGGTGTTGAAGGGTTAGATGATGTTCGCTCACATTCCTCTGCAGAACGTGGCTGTGATCCCATAGACGGGTTACAGTAACCTCATGGGTGTTTTTCAGATCATCACTGGCCCAGTACAATGTGAAGCCTTTGGAGGTGACATTGGCCACATGCAGGTTCTCCAATTTTGGCTCTGGACACACACAGTTTAATGTATAAAATGTGCAAACCAAACAGTGGCAATAATATGTGTCGCATATGTGGACAAAAGGGGTGATGTGAGATGAAAAAGTTTAGAACAAAAACAATGTGAGACAAACTTAATAAATGTGAAAGCTATATTTTTATTCCTTTACTGGGTCAGTCTTCAGGTTTCTCTGATTTGACAGGCTAGCAATAATTGAGTTAATATTGCACAAAGACCCCTTTGGGAGGCAAAAGAAACAGCTTTTCATGAGCTGGTCCAAATTTAATAAAAGGAAACAGAATTGCAGTGTGCTTACTGGCTCAGTTTATTGCAATGGCAATATCTGCTGAGATGTATGCCTCCCCCTTCACCCACAGCACCACACTTAGGATTTACCTCTGGCCAACTCTAGCGGTACCCCACCAAGATGACTGGATTACTTTTTTCACGCCCAGCTTACACAGTTCTACCCAAAAAGATCCCCTTTTGTAAATACAAATATTTCTGAGTCCCCTGTCTCCTGACAGTTTTTTAAGCCCTGCCTTAATCCACCCGTTACCTGATTGGTGTCGTTCTGCTTTAGATTGACATATCAGGTGAGCTTGAACATTTAGTCAAGTTGGGGTTGTAGCTATGAAACTGCCACTCCGCTGATCTACAGTCAAAGTAAAAAGTATGTGAACCCTTTGGAATTTTGTGGTTTTCTGCATGAATTGGTCATAAAAAGTGATCTGATCATCTAAGTCACAGGTACTGATATACACAATGAGCTTATGCCAATAATGCACAAAAAGTTCTACTCTTTCATGTCATTATCATACAAACGTATTCAGCGTTCACAGTGGTAGTGGAAAAAGTACTGAACCCTTAGGTTTAACAACTGGCTGACCCTCCTTTGGCAGCAATGACCTCAACCAGGCGCTTCCTGTAACTGCAGATCAGACCTGCATACTGTGTGGGGGAAATTTTAGCCCATTCTTCCCTGCAGAACTGCCTTAACTCTTCCATATTCTTTGGTCGTCTTCTGTGGATTGCTCTCTTCAAGTCACTCCACAGCATCTCAATAGGATTGAGATCGGGGCTCTGACTGGGCCACTCCAAAAGGCAGATTTTGTTCCTCTGAAGCCATTGTGCTGTGGATTTGCTGCAATGTTTGGGGTCATTGTCCTGTTTTATCTAGAGATGGGCCGATACCATCCAGCTCCGCCCTCCCGTAGCCGCGTCACAATGCTGTGCTGAGAGCGCGTTCCAGAATAAACGATGGAAAATCTATGGGAAAATCTAAATAAACGGCAGAAGTGAGTAGAACGCTGGTTGTTGTGGTTATTTATCAGCTAAAATATGGTTTGTGTCTGTAATAAAGGCGACATTTTGACCGAACTGGAGCGTTTTGCGAGTAACGGTGCTCAGTAACACAGTGCGAAAAATGTTTTTATGCATTTACTTATGTTTAGTGCACGGAACATCTCACAAATACTTTCACATACAGAGGGGTCTGGTCTTGTCTTGTTCGCGCCACTGAAAACGTTGTGTGTCACTATTTATGGAGGCCCTCCATAACTATTAAGCATCCGTGTGAAATACAAGCAGAGCTGCTCTAGCGAGTAAAATGAATTAAACCAAGCTTCGATTCTAGATAAATTGCCTCGACCATTTTCTGTAGTAGAATTATTCGAGTTATTGGAACAATGGTTTCAGCTCTACTTTACCACAGTGCCACTTCCCGTGATAACGAATTGAGCGTGCACGCATTTACAGATCGGCTCCATAGAACAGCCCGATGCCACCGATACCCGCTTGAGCCGTTATCGGACCGATACCGATCCACATATCGGATCGGCTACATCTCTAGTTTTATCACCCAGACTCTTCTGAGCTTCAGTTGATGGACAGACATTCTCACATTATCCTGAAGAATTTGCTGATAAATTTGGAAATTCATTTTCCCCTCAATGATGGCGAGCTGTCCAGGCCCTGATGCAGCAAAGCGGGCCCAAATTCCTCCCTTCACCATACTTTACTGTAGGGATGGTGTTTTGATGTTGATATGCAGTGCCCTTTTTTACACCAAATGAAGTTCTGCTTGTTCCTCCCAAATACTTACATTTTCGTTTCATCACTCAACAAAACATTTACCATTGTGGGGTGTCCAAGTGCTCTTTTGCAAACTTCAGGCATGCAGCAATGTTCTTTTTGACAGCGGTGGCTTCCTTCTTGGTACTCTGCCATGGACTCCTTTCTTGTTAGCCAGTTCTAATGACTTCTTCAAGTCATTCGCTGTCACTCAAGGGTTCTTCTTTACCTCAAAGATGACTTTGCGTTGTGTTCTTGGGGTCATCTTGGCAGGGCGCCCACTTCTAGGCAGAGTAGCTACAGCACCAAATTGTCTCTATTTATAGAAAACTTGCCTAACAGTAGACTGATGAATATGTAAAATCTTTGAGATGACTTTGTAACCCTTTCCAGCCTTATGTAAATTAACAATTCTTAATTGTAGGTCTTCAGACAGCTCTTTTGTGCGAGGCATGATTTCCATCTGGATATGCTTCTTGTCAAAAGCCCAAACTCAAACTTTCCAGTAGTTTATATCAACCAAAGTCATTCTAGGCCACACCCCTGAACTCGTTTCAATAAATGGACTCCTGGTGTGCTAAATTCTGATTTCACTGAGCTTTTTAAAAAGTCATTAGCTAGGGGTTACTTTTTCCAACCTGCAGTTTCACAGTTTTAATGATTTATACAATATGGTGAAAAATTCTCTGAAAATCTGTGTATCTTTAGTTGCAGGACATTGTGTTTGTTTATTATTGTGACTTACATGAAGCTACAACTATGTTTTGTATGGGATTTACACATAAATATAGAAATTTCCAAGGGGCTCACATACTTTGTACTTTGACTGTAACTGCAATAAATTATCCCATAGCCTTTTTTTGCCTTACAGACAGTTATTAATGTGTCATTTTCTGTCTGCTTAAGAGCCAAAGACATTAAATAAAGCCTTCGCAATATGGGTTGAATCATATTGCATTAAATTCAAATTCAAATTTATTTATATAGCTCTCTTAACAACAGTCATTGTCACAAAGCACTTTACAAATAACCAGCCTAAACCCCCCAACAAGCAAGCCTGAGGCGACAGTGGCAAGGAAAAACTCTAATAGGAAGAAACCTTGAGAGAAACCAAGACTCGGAGGGGGGCCCCATCCTCCTCTGGGCGGCCGGGCGCACAAACATTAGTACTGGATATACGTGTGTCTTAATGTATCAGATTGATATTTGGAATATGGAATTGGCCTCAGTGATGAGGATGCACACTACATATAAAAACGTAACTGAGTTACACAATATAATAATATTATGATTTTGCTGTAGTGATTAAACATATAATGTAATATAACATTATTTGCTTGCTCAGAAAAATAGTATTTTAACCCTTTAACAGAAGATGAAGTAAAATACTTACTGTACTGTGATGTAAATGTAAGATTACATGTTAAACATGAACTCACCTTTATGCTGTTGTTCATGAACTTCTTTCTGTGTATGGTGATTATTTCTCCTTTAACAATGACATCAAATAGAAAAAAGTATTAAAGTCACCCTGAAAAGGACACTAATTCTGTGATTTTTCTTCTATATTACCAGCTGATTACATTTCTTATTTAGGTAATATATGGCCAGTCATGTAACCCCATTCTTGTATAAAATTGCTTATCTCTGTTTTATACAAAATAAAATACAGTAAATTCATGATTGATTTCTGCTACAACCCAATCAAATGCATGACCTACATATATTATACACGTTCATACCAGATTGGGGTGGCAGTGCAGTTTCACACTAGAGGAATATAGTTTTGTAGGACAAAGCAGCATTTTTATGTGATGTTTTTTTTCTTCAATCAAAAACAATGAAAGGGAAACTACATAAAATCAAGACTAATGAGTAAGTTGGCCTGGTTAAAAATTACCCAACCTCAGTTCTATTTGATTTTCAGCAACATGTTAATGTGAAAATTCTCTGATAGCTGACAAATATCATCATCATCTCTGCACGAATGTGTGATTAAACGTACTCATGGGTATACTGTGATCTGGTCAGGAATTTGACTGGTTCATCACTCTGGAACCACTGGCAATTTCTTGAGATTTCAGGAGACATGTAGAAGGCATTCTCCACTGTAGAATGACGTACACAAACCCAGGAGAATTGCATAATCACTACATGTCTTTGTTTCATATCATGACAAAAAATATGAATGAAAAAATTAATATGCATGTTGTTGCACACTTACAACTGAGGTACTTGGGCAGTAGCCGGGCAAATATCTGAAGGTGGTCATCATAAAAGCCATCCACATTCTTATAAAATACATCTGAAGGTTCACTAGCCACTTGAGCTAGAACACGGCTGTCTCCAGCTCTGAGCTGTCTACCCACTGCAATCACCACAATGAAATATCCTTTGCATTTAACATCTGTGGCAGCCTTCACCAGCCTCTCCTTCTCCTCTTCCACTGGTCCGGTCACCAGCAGCATTAGCACCTTCAGGTGGCGAGGATGTGGCGCCTTTTCAATCACATGCTCCACGGTGCTCTCGAGAGCAGCTGAAAGACTGCGACCACCTTCCAACTGCTGGACCTTGTTCATAAGGAAGCTTTCCATGCTGTGTGTTGACTTGTGATCAGTCAGGTCAAATCCTACCTTGATGGGAAGGCCACTGCCATTGTGTACATATTGATAGGGGGCATGCTGAACCAATGCAACTCTAGCATGGTGCGTGGATGTGGCAGGTTCTGTTGAGATCTCCAGCTGGTTTATTACATGAGAGATATACTGTTTCATTTCTGTGAAGACATTTGGCCATGTGGTTTCAGAGCTGTCGAGGATGAAAGCCATGTCTATGTCCAAGTCAGACGTGGAGGCCCTTCTGTCTCTAGAGCTTCGAGGTGGCTCATAGTCACAAATTGGATCAGGGGCACAGAAATCTGGGGAAAATGTACAAAATGGTAACAGTTGCAAATCTCTGGCTCACATATGACTTGTTAATTTCACCACTCACATAGTAGACACATTTATCTGGTAACTTTAATCCAGGATCAGTTATTTAAGAAAACCTGCATAACTACAGAATATCATCAACTGATTATTTTTTTTAGCACAGAACCACATTTGTGACCCGATCTGCCGTAATGAGTCGGAAGTCTGTGTTCTATTTATTTAGATACGGGCCGATTATGTTGACAAACATCAAAAATATCGATTTTTCTTTTTTGGTCTTATATGAAAGAAAAGGTCTTCAAAATGAATCTGGTCTCCAAAAAAGAAAAATCGATATTTTTGTGATGTTTTTCAACATAATCGGCCCGTATCCAAATAAATAGAACGCCGACTTCCAACTCATTACGGCAGATTGGGTCACATTTGACACTTATCATTGCTGACTAGCTCTATAAGGTTAAGTGTATTCTTCAGCCCCAATAAAACTCCAGTCAAGAACAAATATCTAGTTTTCAACTTTTTCAAAGGGAGAGTGGCCAGCTAAGTCAAACTGTGAGTGACAACAGATGCATTACAATGGATAAAAGGTAAACAGTTTGAAACCATAAGCTCATGGTTCATAGTGGAATATCTGAGATCTCTATTATTATTCTTGATGTTGTCTTACCTAGACAGATATGGCAGGACATTATCTTCCTGACAACTGAGTCGTATTCTGTGCTCCCAAGGGAGGGCAGGACCATGACTTGTGCCAGTGCAGTATTATTGCGCTGAAAAAAATGTTGGGAAGGTTACTTTTAAAATGTATTCCACTGCAGATTACAGAATACATGCCCCAAAATGTAGTTTGTGACGTATTCCGTTAAGTTACTCAATGTGAGTAACAAGCTTTTTACAACTACATGAATGTACTGTAGCAATCACATCCTGCAAATCCTTGTTTGTTTTTCTCTACCAATTGGCTGTTAAGCCCAAATCTCCCTGAATAGACAATATATTTACTGTAGGTAGAGGAGGAAAGACGAAATTTCCGAGTAAGAAAAGCATTCCTGCCCGGGCACTGCTGGCTCTGTTTTGCTGGCTCCGGGTGCATTGTGTAACTGATGCCACCAACATTAACAGGACGCTTACATTAGAGCCTCTTATTGTGTGTTTTGTTTGGGTAACAGGCATGGAATTACCAAAATTAGAGAGGGGATAGTCTCACATATGAAACAGGAAAAGACCGCCGTGTAATCCATTTATTTCAACAAAGTAACTGTATTCTAATTATCACCTATTTAAACGGTAACTGTAACGGAATACAGTTACTCATATTTTGTATTCTAAATACGTAACGCCGGTACATGTATTCCGTTACTCCCCAACACTGTATACAACATATTTTCACCCTTTCCTAATCTGATACCAAGCAATGATGATTTAATTTTAGATTAGAAAATCTGTGATACAGTACAGTAGACAATAAAAGTCTTTAAAAGTCATCAGGAATCTACAACCATTGCCTTACCTGCAGTGCTCTAGTGAACTGACGATCCTCACGATTCAAGAGAAAGATGGAAGCAATCCCAGCGTCATATAGGCGCAGAGCTGCAGCAGAAAACTGTGGTGTGACGCGAACAGGTCCATTCACAAAAAATACGGCTACCTTACGTACCAGGAATCCACTGCGCACCCGCTTGAAGGTGTTCTGCGCCAAAAAGTTCATGGCTGTTTCTATACTTCGCTGTTTATTTGTCTGCAAACTTTGTAAACCTTCCACACGTTCAATCAGTGCTCGCTTTTTCAAGGCATCAGCAAAGCGGATCTCAGTGGTCACCTCACTGTTGTATAGTGTCAGGGCAACCCTGGCTCCTTTTGGACAGTTGCTCTCAGTGATTGCAATATTTCGCACAAGACGGAGGATGGACTCTTTCATGGCATTGAAAGTTGATCGTGATACACCAGTAGAGGCATCAAGGGCAAAGGCCAGTTCTGTGGGATATAGGGGGCACTCCTGGATTCCTGAATAGGAGAAAAAGCAGTTGTTAGCAGCATGGATTCAGGATTTTCAACATGGCTACTAAAAATATACTTTCTTACCATAACAGCAAGCTAAAAGAGAAGTAGAGAAAATATATACAGTCAGTTCTGGTTCCTTTTACAACAATCAAGAATTGCTAAATAAACATAATTTCACCACTTTAAAGAGAGCATTATTGGGACATCAGCTGTTAGAACATGAAAACATCAGCTTAATTTATGGGAATGTAACAAGTACTTACGGCAGTTATCCCTGATTTTCTTGACCAGGTCACACTGAGTGGAAGACTGAAGATAAATGTAAAATATAGATAATGTAATAACAGTTCCTTATGTGTGTATATATATATATATATATAATATATATATATATATATATATATATATATATATATATATATATATATATATATCGTGAAAAATATTCTGAACATATATTTGTAAAAAAAAGTGCCCATACCACCACGCCTGGTCCCCTGGGTCCTTTCTGGCCCTGTGTGGACAAAAACAGATTAATCTTCAAAACTAACTCACTCTTCATCTGGCTTCAGCTAAGAGATTCAAATGTTTTTAATGCTGACATGCTGTTTAATGGTAACTATGCTTTTTGAGTGAATATTCAGATCAAGAATTATAATAAAAATGCTAAATTAGCATACATGCATTATCCCCGAATAAAAGACAAATTTAAGAGTACTATGGGCACTAGCATCCTATTTTGTTAGGAGTAAAATTGAAAACAGTTTGACTAATGGCAATAGAATCAGTCATTCTTTGAAAATTAACAAAAACTTAATGTACAACCTACTGTATAGGAAACTTTACCTTCATTCTTGAAGGACATATTTTGAGTTTCATTGTAACTGCTAATTGTATTTTTGGCACTTGTGTTTACATTGTGAAGTTCTCTTTCACAGGAACCCCACTGTGCTATAGATTAAGGAATTACCAACATCCAACAAACACCTTGCCTTCTACTCTGTATGGCAGAAGTCATATCTGAATCTTTATGTGGTACTTTTATACTCTGATACCGCTAGAAATAAGGATACCTATATAAAGAATTTTTGTGGTCATTTTTAAATCAAATATCGAGTTATACATAGCAAATAAATATAAACAGAACTTTACCGTCTCAAGAAAAAAAAAATCTAAGTATAAGTTTACAAGTATAACTTTCCATTTACTTTCTTTGAATTATTCATTCATTCATTTTCTGGTGCTTATCCCAACTGGGTTGTGTGGGACCAGAGCCTATCCGGGAACCTCTGGGCATAGGCGAGGACCAGCCTGAGGCAGGCGCCAACACACCTGAGCACACACATCCCACACATTACAAGGCCAATTTAAGTCACCAATTAACCTACATTACATACCTTTGGACTGTGGGAGGAAACCGGAGCACCCGGAGAAAACCCACCGTGAACATACAGGAGAGCATGCAATCTCCACACAGAAAGACCCTACAGCCGTCCCAGGTTCGAACCCAGGACCTTCTCGCTGTGAGGCAGGCGCCCTAACTACTGGACCATCGTGCATACTCTTTGAATTATTTTTGTGGTTAGAGTGTTTACATATAACTTTGGCCTGTGGATGACATAATTGTGGTAGCAAAATATAAAAACCTAGAAGAGGTTTGCCAATTTTGCTTGCCTATTAATAATTTGTTAAGTTTGGCATTGTGACAAGATTAGCTGAATCTAAATTGGAAGGACTTGTGGCTTCATTTGGCTTTTTAAATAGTGATTCTGAAATTTTGTATATAAGATGCTACTTTATGGTATGCTGCTTTAATGTCTTTCATGTCTTGTGAGAAGTGTTTAGTGTATAAAAGGTTAAGCTACTTACATAAGGTTGAAAGGGCATTTTCACGTCAAACTGTATTCCCAATGATTAGCCAAGGTTTTATGGTAGAATTAGTGATTAACATAATTGAATATCAATAAATACTTGCCAGCCCTAATCTTTGTACTTTTTAACAAATTGGTTTCCATGTGTAGTCATCCTGACATATTCAAGATTATCAATGTACCTACGTGCTTGGAAGCAGCTAAGGTTCACTGTTTGGACAGTGTACATAAGGTCCGGATAGCCAACCTCTCCTTTCTGTCCCAGGTTCATAGCCACACTCCTGCAGCACCCTAGCATGTTAAAGAATCATACTAGCCAAAGGAACAGGCATATAGAAATCACTCAGAATTGTGCTGATGGCATGAGCTTACTCTCTGGCCTCTGTTTCCTTTGGGTCCAGGTCCTCCTTTGGTTCCCCTCATCAGCTGCTCCCTATATGATCACTGAAGTTTAGTCTCTCTGATCTTTTGTGTCCTGAAGTGTTGAAATATGGGGGATAAAAATATGAGAAATATGACTCATTTTACCTTTTAGACCAGAATATCCAGGAAACCTTCATCACCTAAATTTGGCAGAAATAGTTAGTGTCTCAAACAGCAAAATATCCTTATAAGCTTGTTATCCAATACTTACATCAATGGCTTTTTATAACTTACTCTTTTAAAAGTCAGTACTTTTTTAAAGTCAGTAAGTGTGTGATGGATAATTGTTTATTTTTACTGCATGTGCCTTTTCTTCCTTTAGGACCAGCTACCCCAAATCCATCTCGACCATCTTCCCCCTATAAAGACATTGGGAGTCTTTCACCAATAAGTTTCATTCTTAAATTTGCTCTGAAGACGGTTTGTAGTGCAGTGCAACTGAAGAATTGCTGACAAACCTGTCCTCATAAATTGAAAACCATCTAGGACAGTCTTAACTTAATGCCTTCAAATCACCACAAAAAGGGCACATGACTACAGGACTAGGCACATACACAGACATACAAACTGGTACAAATAAAGATGCTGGACCACCAAAAAAAAACCTTTAAGAGTTCTGAAATAGTCAAAGTGTTATTCTAGTCCATGTTTATTTTAAATGAATTTGTTTTGAAAATAAAAGATAATTATGAACAAAGAACTGCAGAACTATAGGAAACCCAATAACCTTAAGTTTTGCGCAAACATGAAAAGCACGCAACAACATGCAGAGCAAACACAGTCTTTGGGCCTCTTCCTGAGCAAATCTCGAATAAAAAAAAAATGTGAGCCATGAAAACCAAACAGAATGGGATTTTAAGAACAAATTTCTTCTTAAAAACAGGTAAATCAGGCCCATTTTTCTTAGAAGACATGCCATTTGTGAAACATCACAGTATGACCTTGCGAAATATAAAAAGTTCAGTATCTTGCAGATTACCAAAATAAATCCCCATTTCTCTAAATTGAAGGATTCACTGTAGGCAGAATATATGGAATATCAACTTACAGGCTCTCCGTGGACTAGCTGAGGTCCCCAGCACCCACTGACCCTGGGTCTCGGGTTCACCCTACAGAATGATACATACAGAATTTAACAGCCAATTGTTTAAATGTTTCTTTCTCCGGGGCAGATACATTAAGTGCACCTTCATAATAATTCATAAAAGGTATTAATAAGGCATTTCAAGGCACTTTTAATTGCTACAGTAAAGATGTCTGCAACAGCTTTAAATGAAAATATCACAGCTTTGTATACACTGATAACATGCATTATTATTGTGTCATAATCCTGACATAAAAGACAAAAGCATTTCCAATTCATTATAGGAATATGATATAGCATTGCAGTTATGCACCATCACAATGTCTGATCTTATACAGGGGGCGTAAATTTACATTAAAACTTCGCAAAGCATTCGCCACAATCTTTAATGAGCAAATGCCTTTATTCATCTTAAATATACATTTGTTTTTTATAAAGTATGTTAAAAAGTCAAATATGGATTAAATTTCTTAATTCTGTGCGTATAATACAGACTGCATTTAGAGATTTTGTCATTTCATAGCTTTTAATTCAAGTTCAAAATACCTTCCTCTGTATACATAGAGCCACATAACATGGAGAAGAAATGTAGTTAGGCCATACATAGCAGGCCTAGATAGATAACAGCAAGCTGAATTGTGGTGGGTGAATACTGTTTCGGAGTTAAGTTGTCAACGTTAGTGCCAGGGGCTCAGTTGAGCACGAAGACCAGAAGAAGTGAATGGATATATTAATCAGGCTGTTCTCTGTGTTAAACTATTCGCTAACTGTATTGATAATATCTGCATATCTGCAGTCGCTGCTTATAGAATCCAAAAGGTCAATGGCGAGTTCCATCACTTTGGAAATAGCAGCAGCTGTAATGCTGTCACGTCTATAGCCTCTCCCGAATTCTATGGTTAATATTATAGTAGCAGTAAATGTATCCTATTCACAAGTAAGAGTTGAGCTTTATGTTGATACTCATTTTAAAAACCATGCTGAGGATTTTGTGAAGAATGTAACTGTAATGTTACATTATATTCTCTCTTGACAAAATGCATTTTTAACCTTCTTGTTAAGCTTGAATGGATGAAATAATGCATGTTATTGAGTGTATACTAAAAGTAGTTATATTTTTTTTTATTAAGCTGTTATAGAAACTTTAATTATAGAAACAATGTGTGTAATTATTTGTCTTATAAATACTTTATTTATGCTTTATGAATCGTTATGAAGATGAACTATAAATTGTTACTGAAAGGTTTTGTAGATTACACATTTAATACATGAACTGAAGAGATACCTTGCGTCCAATAGCTCCTCGTCTGCCTTTCTCCCCTAGTAGCCCTTGAGATCCTCCAGGACCCTAATTGGAAAAAAAGGCAAAATGCATTTCTTTTGTCAAAAATAACAAAAGTGGGCCCATGCATTTTACCACTAGTTTAAATAAAAATAATAAACAATATTTTCTTAAGCAACTAAATAGCTGCTAAATTAGCCGATAAACTTTTTAATTAATTAAAAAAATCATGCAGTTAGAAGTAGCAGGTCCTATCATTTACTGGAGCTATTAAAGAAAAAGAAAAAAAAAAACAAGAAAAAAAGAAGCCTAGCTCAAGCACTTACTCTTGGTCAGGTTACCATCCTCTCCTCTTACACCTGGTGTTCCAACTGGTCACTGGAGCCCTGTCACAAAGACATACAAACTATATTATTCCTGTGAGAATTTTTTTTCATATGTAAAACTCACATTTAGTCTTCAGACTAATTCAGAATAATAATTTAAAAAAAAATGTAAAAAAAAAAACTGAACAAACAGAAACACTTACCCGAGACCCTCCTATCCCAGGCTCTCCCGGTAGACCATCATCTCCAGGCCTTCCAGGAGAACCCTGAAAGATATTTGGCATATAAATCAAATCAGTTATAATTACAAATAAAAAAACAAATATGTTCATTGCACATACATGCATACATACATCTTCACAATGGTTATATGTATGTTCATTTCACACACATGCGATGTGAAGACTTGTATGTACTGTGAACAGGTTAATAAATAAATATGTTCATTGTATGTACAGCAGGTGTTCAAGTTGAATCTACATTTAACAAATTACTTATGAAACCTAAGTAATTCACATTTAAAAGAGCTTTCAAGATCATATTTACTTACAGATTGTCAGGTGGACCTCTTCCATCAGCGCCTGTTCAAAACAATATGGTCAGTCATCAAACATTATAGTTAGTGAAAAGGCAATAATAAAATGAAAGTCTGTATAAATTAATGCCGTTATATCTATCATCCTATCTACCTGCAGCAGAATTTTAGATTAGTACAATGATAACAGCACATATATATCAAACCTTGATTGCACTTGGACATCTTTGATCTGCTTTTGCCAATTTTGTGGACAAGTGGCTGTTCAAACACCCAATTTACACCCAAATTACACATGCCATTGTGGATTTTTGTTGTGTGACCGGTCTATTAAAACTGTATATTTGACTGCTCTACCAGGACCTGCTGATCTCACTTAACATATCTCTCTGAAGTCATCATTTTGTCTTCCATTAATGTCTTGCCCTTGGTTCAGCATCCTGTCATCTTATCTCACACATCAATTTTTTACAAATAAGAGCAAAATACAGTCATCAAGAGCACAGGCCCATGCTCAATGCAGTATCACTAAATAAGTAAAATATAGGGCACATATGGGGAATGGAAGTAAAATTCAGCCCATATGGCCTTGTCAGCTAACTGTCTATTTCTGATTTTAAATGTTTATTTTATCTTATTAATGTCCATTTCTGCATTTTCAGGTTCTACCGTCTAAATGAAAGTCACTATGATGTCTGTCTTCTCTATGAAGGAAAAGATAATATGCACTAAATTGTAATCATGTTGTTTAGGCGCAGAAAACCTACCCGTCTTCCTGGTTCTCCCACACCACCTCTCCTTCCATCTTCTCCGGGTTCTCCCTACAAAATACAAATTGCAAAATCAACAGGTTCTTATTGAAGCGTGGGTTTCCAGACACTGTCCAGATGCTGGAGTCATAGACAGTACATTGCTGTGTGTTGAAATTGTTGTCTAAACAGCATATGATGCAAATTGCACATTATGGAGTTACATTAATGCTTGGGTCAAAGATATATGTATTAGATGATGGTGACTTTAGAAAAAAAAAATTATGTGTGCAAGCATGATTGTGTGTGTACAAAAGTGTATGTATAAGTGTGTATCATACCGGTGGCCCAGCATCTCCTGGATCTCCCTTTGGACCCCTCTGGTTATTGTCCTGCCCTCTTGTACCCTATTTACCAAAAAATATTATTTTTGTTTGTTCTCAATATGTGTTTGCTAAGAAGGCAGGAATATTATGTGTATAATTCAAATAGAAATCAAGAGTTTGCATGAATTGTATTGTACACAGCCTCAGATTTATAGTCTCACATGTAACAATGAATATAATCAATTTTTTCCAAATTTGTATTCTAATTTAGTCTTCTAAAGAGCAAATATCAACTGAGGTAATGACATTGAAGGGGCTTTTTGCAAAGTGCCTCAAATCGTAAAGTGTATAAAGGGGTTGATTAACAAAAAAACTTACTGGATCCCCACGAAGTCCAATGTCCCCTCTTTCCCCTGACTGACCTTTGGCACCTTTAGGGCCCTAGATAATAATAATAGTTAAGAAAAAAGTAACCGCAAATCCTAGCATATGTTGTGTTAAGATAAAAAAATAAATAAACAAAAAATTAATTTAAAAAAAATACCCTTCGCCCAGGGTTGCCTCTATCTCCTGGTGGGCCTGCCACTCCGTTTCTGCCCTGATAGATATTTGAAGCAAGTTGATTGCAAAATGAAAAAGGATTACGTATATATATATATATATATATATATATATATATTATATATATATATATATATATATGGATACACCACGGAGATCTAACTAACAAAAAAATTACCTCTTCCCCATTGATGCCATCTAGGCCAATCTCTCCAATTTCTCCCTGATTAAAAAAAATTACATAAATCACTTTACCTCTAACACGCCGAGCATAAAATCAATGCAAAAAAGATATTAGTTATTTTTGACATAAATTATTTTTAATAATTCTTACCTGCTCCCCATTGTATCCACGTGCACCCTGAAAGATAAATTGCATCCACGTTTGTTAAATATATAATTTATTTCAAAGAAGCACTGTGGATTGCTTTCAGAAATATCATGTCAGCTCTGTCATTTCAATGATCATACCTTTACGCCCCTTGGACCTGGACATCCTTGGAAACCTTGAGTTCCATTCACACCTGGAGGACCCCTTTCTCCCTGTAAGATAACATTTTTAAGAAATAATTGCTATTAGAACATACCAGTACATCTGAAAGTTCTAATTAAACAAAATTAAAATGTTCTCTTAAACTTGACCTAAGGTGTCCTTTTTTATTTTGTGAATAAACATTTCATAGTATTCTGGGAGCATCTGTTTACAAAAATAGTCATGTTCCCATTGAATTCTGGGAATTTCAAAACATGATGTTCCTTAAAAGGAAATTCCTGCCATGCTTTATAGTAAGGGTCTGATCTGTTCTATATTTAAAGAGGAAATAATTAAATTATATTTATCCCAACTTGGGAAAGTTTATTTCAGGCAGGTATCCTGAAGATATGTGGGATATACTTATGCATTATCCGTTTTTAATATTTGAAAACACAATTACTAAAAAAAATCTAAAATCTGCAATAAATGTTTTATGCTGAATACTCACTGGTCCTCCTTCATCACCAGGATGCCCTCTGTACCCCTGACCTCCAGGTAATCCCTATAGACATTGAAACTCAAATTAAGAAAACATCTTAATATGTAAAGTTACATCAAGAAAATTCATTACTTAAGTCATTCATAAAGCAAAAAGAGCATATCATAGACCTTTGTTCCAGGCTGACCAACAGCGCCTCTGTCTCCTCTCTGACCTGTGCACTTGCAAGGTACAGAACAACATTCCCGTTCTGCAATATTGTTCTACAAAAAAAGAATAAACATTGTTTTAATACATAATAGAATGTCTTCCCAAAACTTTGAGATGGAACACTTGCAACCCTGGCCTACCAGTTCCTCCAGCAGCTCATAATCCAAGTCCATTAGATTAACTCTCAGAGGCTGTGTGTACCTAAAACCTCGTCCAAACTCTAGCAGCATTACATCCTCAAAGCGTGGAACCCTCTCCAGAGCTACTAAAATTAAGGCATCGACTCCTAGGGCAACATATTATTTTATTAGAGGCCTTTAATAGTTTGACTTTTGTATAATTGCTGGAATCAGTATATGGCATGTATGGCATATGCTGGAATCAGTATATGCCATACATGCCATAAATTAAGTTTATTTCCAGGGTGGATCATAGGTGTTTTCATATTTGTAATTACCTGCTGCTTTCATCTGCTCAATTCGCTCTTTCATTAAGTAGTACTGAGCATCCAGTCCATCAGTGAGGTGGATTACAACCTTTGTATTTACAAAAGACAAATTCACATTAACTATAAGTAGTTTGTATGTACGTATGCAGAAGCATGTGTTGTGTCACTCAGCAAAGTATCTGAAAACATGCATTGCCTTGCCATTTCTTCAAGAGAATATTTTAAATGAGAAAGTAATAAATGATTATTAATACCATTGTTATTACCATAACTGCTATAGTAATTTTTGAGAAAATATGGAAAAAGGTAAATGTGTACCTTAACATTTGAAGATCGGCTCTTGAATCTTGCAGAATATTCATCTATGGTCTTGCTATTAAGGACAAAAGGTCCACGGCTGCGCAGTGCCCTGAAGGACTCAATAAGTTGAGTGTGGCTGTCGGTGAAGTCTAGTTGAACAGGTTCAGATGCAGAGTCCATTGCTGACATTCCCACCTGTATTACTGGATTCTGACCTGAAGAGCAGCTAATGGGCTGCATTTGGCTGATTCGCTGAAGAATAGCTGATATCTTGGACTCCAAAGATCTCTGAGCCACAAAGATGTTCTGAGAAGATACATCGAACCCCACGAGAACATCCAGGTTGCAGGCTGACATTTTTAGAAAACAAATGGGATTAATAGAGCTTGTGAAAAAACTATTGTATTATAATGCAGTGTTTATAGCCTCTGTATAAATTCAAATGTAAACCTGAAAATTCCTTTGCACCTCTCACCTGCTATGGGCTCAATCACTCCTGTACACAGTTTTCCCATGACTTCATCATCAAGTGTTTGCAAAATCTGCTCGTTTAACTCGGAAAGCTCCTGGAAGGTACTGGCCCGGGCTACTGTGGTTGCCTCGCTGCCTAAGTTATTCAGCTCATCTTCAATATCACCAACACCAATGGCATAAATACGCACGCCTGAGGACTTGAGGCCCAGTGCTGCTGATTTGCTATCATCTTGTGAACGTCCACCAGAGACTATCATTAGAATCTGAGGAACATTTTCATTCTTTCGACTACCTTTATCCTTTACAAAGTGTGCTTGCTGAACATGTTTAATGGCATTGCCGGTATTAATTCTCCGACCACCCTTGTACTCCACCCGACTGATGGCATTGATAATATCATCCTTGTTGTTGTATGTATTGAGATAGAAAACATCTGTCACATCTGTGGCATAGTATGCCAGACCAATCCGCAGGCTGTCTCTTTCTGTATAGAAGAGGTCAATGAGGTTTGCAATAAAATCCATGACCTCTTTAAAATTGTCTTTTCCAAGGTTTATTGAACCATCAACCAAAAAGACAATGTCAGCAATCTTTGGCTTGGGACCAGAGTCTACAAGAAAAGCAGAGAGAAAACCAAATTATGTCTAAAAACATACAAATATGAAATATACTTTTCTCAAGAGTATAAAAGTTAATATAATAACTGAAAATTATAATTATCAAATTTATTATCTTTTATTCATTTTTTTCATTTAACAATTCAGGTCCACTTACCAGGTTTCTCAGTAAATGTTGGAGGTTCGATGCTCATTGTTCCATTAAGTCTAACAATGAACTGGTCCTGAATGTTTGAAAGTGCTGGGAAGGTGGGCACCTGCAGGACATCATCAGGTGACCTCGCAATCTGTCTCAGCTGCCTTGTATCTGCTGCCCCTGCACCGATTCCTATACAGTTTACCTGAGAACCTTTCAAGAGTGGCCCATACACCGAAACGTCAGAAGTAGATCTTCCACCTGTGAGTACCACCAAATGCTGAGTGGCATCTGCAAACCGAGCACCAGCAGATTCCTTTAGCTCATTTCTAATCACATGCTCAATAGCATCAGCTAAGTTTCCACCACGACCACCCATCTGACGCAGTCTCTTAATCGATGAAATAACTGCCTGCTTATTGTCATGCGAGTTAAGAGAGAACTCAGTCTTTGGTCTTTCTCCATACTGCACCATTGCCACACGAACTTGATCAGGGTGCACACTGAGTTGTTGCACAATCTTCAAGATGAAGTCACGGATGTGAGCAATTCCACTTGTTCCAACACTGTCAGAGCCATCAATAAGGAAGATGATATCTTTTTTTCCAAGATTGAGACCTGAAAAAAAAAAGAATTTTATATCATTATTTTTTTGTAATATTTAAGATTGATATATTTGTTATCCATGGGTGAAAATTATCTTATGTTATGTGAAATGATATTTTGATACAAACTTTATGAGTAATTAAGTTAGTTAAATCAGATTGAGTCAGTGATGTACCTGTAGCCCCACTTTGCACAGTCTTGATGATTTCTTCAGTGGTCAGTGTGTTTACCGTTGACAAAAGCTGCTGCTCTACTCTTGGGAGCTGCTGGAAGTCTCTGATAATATATGCCTGTTCAGGCTTCAAAGCAATTAATTTGAGCTCCTCAGAATCTGCATTACTTGACCCAACTGCTAGAGGGGCCACAAAATTCATCTTTAGTTGGTTAGCAGGACCAGATACATCATCACTGGATTTTCCTCCACTCACTAAGATGAGAAACTGTGGTACGCCATCTTCAATACGACTGCCAGATGATCTCTGGTGGATATTCTTTGAGACCCAATTTAGAGCTTGACCAGTATTGAGTCTTCGACCACCTTTGGTTTTCATTCTTCTCACAGCCTGCCGTACTTCCTCCTTGGAGGAATGCTCATTCAGAAGGAATTCCAGTTTAGTGTCTTCACTGTACTGTACCACTGAAACCCTCACTTTGTCTAAGCCAACATCTAGTTTCTCTACAACTCTCAGAATCATGTCTCGAATAGCATTAAAGTCTCTGCTTGTGCCATCTATGAGGAAGACTATGTCCTTTTGTTCTCCAGTTGGTATTCTTGCTGGAACTGTGATTTGAAACAAAGAAGAAACAATCATTGCATGCAATCAATATTCCAGACACTTTTACCCTGTCACTTGCAACACCCAGTAAATACTGTATGAAAATATGTATCCAAATTGCAGGTTAATATTGAAGACATCAAAACTATGTTCAAACACTGTGTAGGAGCAGTTAACAAATAAATGTTTAAAAAGAATAGAACACATGCATGATTTGAGGAGTTCAGAAGCGTTCAGCTGTTCAGGGGACTGTAAATGAGATTTCCATTGGTCTAATGTCCATTCACTTGGCCGAAGCATTTCTTTGCTTCTTGATGTTCTTCAGTAGTGACTTCTTTGCAGCAATCCATCAATGAAAGCCTGATTCACATGGTCTCCCCTGAACAGTTGATTTTGGTTCTGGTTTGTTTAACACTATGTTAACTGCATAATTCCATATAATTTAAGTATCAGCATATCATGTTTGCATCTACAATGCACTGTAAGATGGGGCACCTGGGGCAGTACTGTTTCCACTGTCTGCCATGACTGCATTCTAACCCAGCAAAATGTGACCTCTGTATTTGAGCCTCCGTGAAGGAACAGTGGGCAGCTTTTGGACAGCACCCAGGCAGCAGTGCAGAGGAGCTGATTTCCTACAACACCTGCACTACAGTTTAAAGCACTGTTGTTAAGAGGTAGTTTATTTAATTTACATTTGAAGTCGCATTGAAGGTTAACAGTCACTGCTGCTATTTTGAGTTAACTTTTTAGTGCATTATTAAAAGGCTTGCACTTTAATTTCTATTGTTCAGTGGTGCCATATCTTGAAATTGGAATAAAATTCACATTCTGTGTAATTCCTGTAGTTGGTCCCATGCTTTGTCTCTAATACATGTTATGTGCAACTAGCAGCAACATTACTGAGACATAATATTAAAAACTCTTTAAACTGCAGTCCAGATGTTGTGTGGAAATTGGCACATCTGCAAGGGAACAGCCCCATTGATGAGAGATAAATACCTGGAATTTTCCATCAGACTTTAAGAACTGAAGAAGCTTTTTGGATGAGGGGTGAAACATCTTCAAAAAAGGTTAAAAGTGAGATGTGTCATGTAACATTACCTGTCACACTGGGATAAAAAGGTTGTAGTCTGTTTAGTTCTTCTTTAGACAGCTCTGTAAGAGTGGTGATGAGGTTGTCTTGGACAGTGTAAAGACCAGGTAAATCTTCCACAGTAAATGCAAATTTTGGTACATAGGAAACCATCTGCAGCTGTTCAGGATCGACATCCCTTGTTCCGATACTGAAGGATATAACTCCAGACTGTTTCAAAGTACTTGCAGGCGTTCTTACATTGTCTGTTGCACGGTCTCCTGAGACAACCACAAGGAACTGTGGGACACCATCCTGCTTTCTGCCACCACGTCTTGAATCCAGGACTTGAAGTCTGACAAATTCGATGGCCTCCCCAAGTTTACGCTGTCTGCCTCCCCTTTGTCGGAGTTCTTTGATGCCATTTAGAACGCCATCTTTAGTTCTATGTGAGTTGAGATAAATATCTGCATGTGGAACGTCTCCATATTGCACCACACTGACACGTATCTTGTTTTCATCGACATGTAGGTTTTCCACTACTCTACGAATAAACTCTTGAATAATGGGGAACTCCCTGCCCACAGCATCAGAACCATCGATCAGAAAGACAATGTCCTTCTTTGGACCCTGGGACTCTGCAATTAAAACAAACATAACACATAAATATTTTTGCAGTAATATGCTCTACTGAGATGTGCTCCCCTTCTATACAAGACAACTTTTCATTATGGTTGAGAAGAGATAAACTGTAACAACACTAATTGATGCTACTAAATCAGTCCATAACAACATGATGCATCAGAATTATAATGGATGAGATGCTTAACTGTAACTAAAATTATCTCTTTTTAAACATGCATCCATTCTTCAAGAACCTAGTCTAAAATGGTGGTTTGTGGTTTAATTCATTTTGAGAGAATGTTTTGGGCAAGATGACAAGAATGTGAATGTGCTGTAACCATAAAAAGCTTATACCAACTTGCTTAAAATAGGGGAAATTATAATAATCAAATTATCTGTCATTTTCAGTTGATATAATTTCCTGTTTTGTGGACTTTTTATATGACATTCATAAAATGGCTCATTAATTGAAAATCACAACAGAAGACATAGGTTTACTCAGTGATGATTTTTGTAAGGTGTATTTTCTTTGATATTTTTGATTTTCTTAATTGAGTTTTAATGTTTTGAAGAAACCATTGAAGGAAATTCAGCAAAAATGCTTTTGTGGTGCAAACAGAAAAATGAAAAATGCCAGACATGGAATTTTCCTGGCTTCATTGCTTTCACCATTGCAATTTGTTTATGTTATTACTAGGAATAAGGAATTGAATGGCTAGTAGAAAAACATCTTCAAATGCCTTTCTATTTACATTGTACTGTAAATATGTAAATATGTAGTAAAATGCAATGGGTACAATGGTCATACATGCTGAGTTCCATAGTCCAGGGGAACAATGTCAGACAACCAGTACCAATGCTCAGTTTTAGGTATTCTGTCCCAACATCTGATGCAGTTCTTCAGCTTACTATTAGTACTTGATCGTTGTTTTTAATGAAAATTGTGCCATGGAACCCAGTGTTCAGTTTCCTGCTGGTTTGACTACTAAGACATTTGCTACATTGTCCTGATTACATCATAAGGTCAGCTGATTATTCTAAAACATTTTTGAACACACCTAGCAATGGGAGAAACAGCAAAGCAAATTCATTTCTGCCTCAGTCTGTACCCTCTACTCTTTAACAGATCAACTATTGTCAAGGTAGCATAGAACAACACATTACTGAATTAATGATTACTGGCCTGTTGCACTAATATCGGAAGTCATAAAGGTGTTTGAGGGAATCATCAAAGGTTTTCTCTCATCCTTGTCCTCTGTCTACTATGATCCACTCCAGTACTTTCCTAACAGATCTAGCATTTTCTAGACACCACCCTAAGCTACACTGAGGAACGAAACTGAGAGAATGTTGTTTAGTCACTACAGTTCACATTTCAACCCAACAGTCCTGCTAGACTGGTCACCAATTATGACCTTCCAGCAAGGGACTCTGATTCTTACCCCACTCTAAAATCAGCCATATTAAGACATTTGGGTCTTACACCCAGGCAGGCCTAACATAAATTCCACCAGTGGTGTTTTAATCCATCCGAGTCTCACCAAGCTCAAGTCACATGCCTATTGCATCTGGCTTGTTACTGGCTGTGCAGAGCAAACTGCGGGTGAGGTAGAGCCTGATGGATACACAGAAGCCCACCCATATGCTATGCATATTGCAGTCGAGCAGTTGGCTCCCACAATGCTGAAACAGCTTGTTGAATACGCCAAAAGAGTGGAAACTGCTCGACTTCACACCCGCAGTGCGAGGCCTAAGAAACCCAGCATGAGTCGAAAGGAGGCATGCTGTTCCTCACAAGAGCAGGCTCCGGAGTGGCCTCCAAACTTGGGACCTCGACCCAAGTAGCACCACTGGCAGTACCCCAGGACAAACTGATGACAACAGAGCCTAGTGTTTGATCATCGAGCCAAAGCCTTGGATGGCCGGCTGCACAGCCCCTAAAGATCCCCGTTCATCTTGTCAGCTGATCCCTCCTCATGATTCTGGATTTGGGCCTGCCAGTCCCCCTCATTTTGGGACATGATTTCCCAGGATTCAAAAAACTTCTATGAGGGACCCCACCCCCTTCCTCAAGGAGAAGGAATGGACTAAGAGGCAGCCCCCAGCTGTGCTCCTCAGAGAAGAATATCAAGAGGAAGCTGATAATGAAGGTGAGTGCTCATTCGCCACTAATCCTGTGTCTGATTTGTTCCAGCAGGTACAGCATGAGTCCTCCTTATTGCAGAATCAGAAAAGAGATGATAACCTACAACACTGCTGGAACCAAGTGTTAGTGGTAAATGGAGAGTGGTGGGGTACAGGACCCATGCCGCTGCACCACTTCATCATCAAGAATAATCTTGATGTGGTACCAAGAAGGGGTGTTCCGATGGACCTCCTGGTGGCCTCTTGGAGGAAGATTGTCATCATTATGCACCTCACTCACTCCCACCCACTCAGGGGCCACCTGGGGGAGCAGAAAACTCTGGAGAAAATTGAAGACAGGTTCTTCTGACCCAGAATGAGAGTGGCTGTAAGGAGTTTTCTTACAATGAAAAGATATAATCAAACACTGAAGAGGATGACGGAACACAGGTGATAGAGGAGGACGGATGCAGTACTCCAGATCCCCAATTTCACAAAGTCCTTCATCCTTCAGACAGATGCCTTGGAAGTTAGTCATGGGGCCATGCTGGCCCAGACCCAGGGGGAAGAGAAACTTCTGGTGCTGTACATAATCCATAAGCTCCTGCCAGGTGAGTTGCAGGAGTGAGAAGCCCTGACCCTTCACTGAGCCATACATGAACAGCTGTAGTACCTGACAGGGAGTGAGTTCTAAGGAGGGAAATGTCAAAGCTTGGCTTTAAGGAGGGAAATGTCAAATCTACTCACAAATGGCACTTAACTACACTGCTGCTCTGGCAGCAGGACAAGTGCTAGGGACCATGGATGCTTGTCAGCAACAGGGACAGCTCCAGTTTACCAACATGACTGGCCACATACAGTGCTATGAAAAAGTATTTGCCCTTTCCTGATTTCTTTTTTTTTTTTTTTTTTGCATGCTTGGCACACTTACATGTTTCAAATTATCAAACAAATCACAAGCACATTCTCCTTCAGGATTTTTTGGTAGAGTGGTTCTATCAATTGCAGCAAGTCGTCCAGGTCCTGAAGCAGCAAAGCAGCCCCAGATCATCACACTGCCACAAACATGTTCTTTTTCTAAAATGGATGTGTGACTATTAAGCCAGATGTAACCAGAAGCACACAATCCAAAAAGTTCAACTTTTGTTTCGTCAGTCCACAGAATATTGTCCCAAAAGACTTAAGGATCATCAAGGTGTTTTTTTGGCAAAAGTAAGACCAGCCTTTATGGTCTTTTTGGTCAGCAGTGGTTGTCGCCTTGGAACTCTGCCATGCATGCTGTTTTTGCCCAGTATCTTTCTTATGGTGGAGTTATGAACACTGACCTTAACTAAGGCAGGTGAGGCCTGCAGTTTTTGGATGTTTTTCTGGGTTCTTTTGTGACCTTTTGGATGAGTCGTTGCTGCGCTCTTGGGGTCATTTCTATAGGCCAGTTACTCCTAGGAAGGTTCACCACTGTTCCATGTTTTCTCTGTTTGTGATTAATGTCCCTCACCGTGGTTCACTGGAGTCCCAAAACTTTAGAACTGGCTTTGTAACCTTGTCCAGAACAATAGATGTCAATTACTTTGTTTCTCGTCTGTTCCTGAATTTCTTTATACCACAGCATGATGGCTTCCTTTCTGGGGATCTTTTGGCCTACTTTTTAAGTGGTCTCTTGATTCAACAGGTCTGACAGTAATCAGGTCTGGGTATGGCTGGTGAAATTGCACTCAGCTTTCCAAAAAATGTGATTAACCACCATTACTTTATGATTTTATAAGGGGGAGATTTACTTTTTCACAAAGGGCCATGTAGGATTTTTTTCCATAATAAATAAAATCATAACTTAAAAACTGCATTTTGTGTTTACTTGGGTTATCTTTCTCTAATAAGTAAATTTGTTTGAAACATTTAAGTGGGACAAACATGCAAAACAATAAGAAATGAGGAAGGGGGCAAATATTTTTTCACAGCACTGTAGCTGCAGCGTCTGACCTCCAGTCACCCATGGCTGGAGCGAAACTGCCACCTCGTAAACACTCATCAAGAGGAGTAGAAATGAGAATGTTAGAAGTCACCACATGGTTGAAGAGAAGCATGCGCGAAGAGAGCCTGCACTCTGAGCACTAACAGTTGTGAATTCTCCTGAAATCTCTCTCTCTCACTCACTCAACAGAATCCCTCATTAAGCTGTACTGCAGCCCTCACACCACACACCGCATCCCCAGCACTGGATGGAAGACAACGTAAAGAAAGAGTGTCACGTGGACAAGAATCTACTGGACGGACTCCCCCCCGCCCCCCCGCCCCCCACCAAAATTCCTTATAATAAAGGAGCCCCTCCGCCTCGTAAAATTGCTCTCTCTCTGTTTGAGTATTTATTGCACACATTTCCATAACAATATGCAGAGTCAAACATTAGGATTTCCAGGTTGTTTCTGCTAACCGAGTATAGCTCGGATTATTTTCTATGCTGGTGGTGCCTCAGTGATTCAAAGTACTATACCTAGATGGTTTTGTATAAGCTGTGAATGTAATGAATACTTGAACATTCACGTCAGCAAAAATTGGAGAAAGATAATACAATGATAGCATTCTGCCGAACCTATGAATGTAGTGGTCTGTGGCATTATGGCTAAACCTGGACTGCAAACAATAAAAAAACACACAGCCATGTTGATTCAATTTAAGCTGTTCTGTCACACTTACATACCTATGACAGTTGGTGACGTTGGAGTCACTGGAATAAGAAGATTATCTACAGATTTCAAAAGTTGCTCTTGAACACTTGACAGCTCAGTGAATTCTGACAAAGACAGTGCATAACTGGGGTCATATGAAATCCTTTGAAGTTCCCTATTATCAGATGCTTTTGATCCTATTCCAAATATAACAACTCCCAGATCCTTCAGAGCAGAGGCTGGAATATCAACACTGTCAAATGACCTTCCAGCAGTCAACAGGATAAGAATCTGTGGCACACCCGCCAATCGTCTGCTACCAGAAGTGGCTGTAAAGACATTGTCTTTGACATATTGGAGAGCTAACCCAGTGTTCAGGGGTCTTCCTCCTTTGTGCCTCAGACCTCTGATTGTGTCAAGCATGTCCTCCTTGGTTGTATACGTATTTAGGTAGAAATGGGTCTCAGGGTCTCTGCTGAACTGAACTACAGACACCCGGTCTCTGTTTTCTGCTACTTTCAACTTCTCAACCACTCTCTGAACAAAGTCTTTCACTGCAGGGAAGCCATTTCTATTGCCGTCTGACCCATCCAGAAGGAAAACAACATCTCTCTTTGGTCCACGAGAATCTATTGAAAAGAAAATTTAAAAAGTGTAGAGCAATTGAATAAAATATGGTTTTTGGCTTGTTTCTGGCAACGCAGGATAGCTTCTGGAGTGTTTTATATTCTGCTGGTGTTTTCATTGATTCAAAGTGCTGACTATACCCAGAATGTTTTACAATAAACTGTTGAGGAAATAAATACTTGAGCATTAGTGACTGCACCAAAATGTACGTGTGTTGCTTCTCTTACCTATTACGGTAGGAGCGAGAGGTGTGGTCTCTATAACAACTGTGTTAATGCTGGAGAGAAGCTGTTCTTGCACACTGGGCAGGTAAGCAAAGTCTGTCACTGAGACTGTGAGACTAGGATCATATGCCAGCTTCTGCAGTTCTCTGCTGTCAGAGCCTCTTGATCCTACTGCAAAGGTCAGGACTCCAAGTTCTTTCAAGGAAGCGGCTGGCTTGTCAATGTTATCAAAGGACCTTCCGCCACTCAGCAAAATTAGTAGCTGAGGCACTCCATCTAAACGCCTGCTTCCGGAGGAGACACTGAAGATGTTGTCTTTTACGTACTGGAGGGCCGCTCCAGTGTTGAGGAGCCTCCCTCCTTTGTGTCTCAGCTCTCTAATGGCATTGAGAATATCTTCCTTTGTTGCATATGTGTTAAGATAGAAATGGGCTTCCGGCTCTCTGCTGAACTGGACAACTGAGACACGATCTCTCCCTTCTGACACATGCAGAGTCTGCACCATTCTTTGGACAAAGTCAGAAATAGCTGAGAAAGAATTCCTAGTTCCATCTGAGCCATCCAGTAGAAATACTACATCCCTCCTGGTCATTCCCTGTTCAACTAAAGAGAAAAAATGCAATGAAATTAGCCGTTGAAAGCCAAATGTAGCTGTCCTACAGCTCACTCTAATTTTCATCTCGCTGCGTCTAAGCATACGGAAAACGCACCACAAACTCATTCATGACAAGGGACGGGTTAGCATTTAGTTGGGGAAAACCAACAAGTTCACATCAGCAAAGACTTGAGAAAGATATCACAATGATAGCATTCTGCCTTACCTATGACTGTAGTGGTCGCCAGCGTTACGGCTAAACCTGCACTGCTAAGAGAGATGGAAAACTCTTGCTGAACACGAGGCAGGTCAGAGAGCTCGGAAACAGACTGAGCATATTGGGGATTGTTGACAATTCTCTGAATCTCTCTGCTTGAATTCCTATTGCCAACCCCCAAAATGAGGACTCCACTTTCTTTCAGAGCAGAGGCAGGTACATCTACATTATCACTTGACCTTGATCCACTGAGCAGTATGAGAATCTGAGCTGCACCCTCTTGACGTCTACTGCCAGCAGAGGTGGAGAACACATTGTCCCTGACATACTGCAGAGCTGACCCAGCATTCGAGGGTCTCCCACCTCTGTGCTTAAGGGCCCTGATTGCACCAAGCACGTCTTCCTTCGCAGAGTAGGTATTAAGGTAGAAATGGACCTCAGCGTCTCTACTGTATTGCACCACAGAGACCTGATCCCCACTCTCCTCTATGCTGAGCTTTTCTACTACATTTTCAACAAAGTCAAGCATTGCTGGAAATCCATTTCTAGTCCCATCTGAACCATCCAGTAGGAAGACAATGTCTCTTTTGGAGATGTCAGACTCAACTAGGAAAAAGAGCATGACAATAAGGCTAAAGATAAAAACAATTGCAAACATTAAAAGCACACACTGCCATGTTGATTCAATTTAAGCCGTTCTGTCACACTTACATACCTATGACAGTTGG